>OX424576.1:22837575-22945300 GCA_949152435.1 Gastracanthus pulcherrimus | reverse complement strand
AGTTTTGATATTCTCCGCCACATTCACAAGTTTCATTAATTTGTTTGCCATGATCCCCCGTGTCACTTAACACCTTTCACGCTTCGTCATTATTTCATTGTTAACACTTCCTGGCGCCTCTCTACAAGAGCAGCGGCAGCAGCAGCAGCAGCAGCCGACAAGGATACAACGAAAGCGAAGCGAATCGCGCCAACAAAACAATGGCCCACATTAAGCGCAGAAAAGCGTGCGACGTGTCCGTGTAACGCCGACAACAGCAACACGAGTGCACGCGGGGCGCGTCCTTCTACTCTGTCGCCCAGTCACGATGACAAACAAGAAAGACGACGAATTAATACACACGTAATATTTCTATTGTGCGAAAGCGGGCATTTAGGGACACGCGCGCACATACACATGTGACGCGGCCGCTGTGTACAGTCCTTCCAAAGCCGAAGCCGGCGCCACTGCAAAAAGGGGGAGACGGCGCGGAGAGAAAGGGTTGATCCGCGCGCGTCTCTCCAGAGAGTCGAGCGAGAGCGAGAGTGCGAGGGGGGTAATACTCATTCGGGTGTAATCGCGCTCGCAAAACTCCATCACACTTTGCTAATAGAGCCGAGCCGAGCCGAGGCGCGAGTGAGGGAACGAGCGGATGGCCTCGCGAGCTAACGCTATATACGGCTTTATGCGGTATAAAACGCTGTTGCGCGACGCCGTGACGCGCTTGGGGTCGGATAATGGCCGAAATGTTGCAATAATATACGAATGACGCGACGACTGCTACGCGCGGGAGCTTTTCTTTCGCATTCACGGACTGAGGCCAATTTGTCAGTAGTGAGTTACGGCTGTGTGATTGCGTTGTTTTCGTCTGGAATGCCTGTATTGACGATCTGATTTTTTTCTCATATAAATTAAAACATTATTAGGCATATTGAAAAAATTATTTTATGCTTTACATATATAAGAAATAGATATTATCCAATTTTCGTAATATAGCTTTTTAATTAGTGTGACAAAAATATTAATTTGTTACTTGTGGTCATGTTACAAATTATAATTAAACGCATAAGACTTTATTCTACGTACAGTTTAGTAAAAAATGTTAGTGAATATTGTTCCTCAAAGAGGAAGCTTTGTCATAGTAAAAAAGGGTTTTTCGATTTTTTGGTTTAGTTGTTCGTGGTTTCTCATACGTTACAAACAATATTATCCACCCAGTGAAACTGCATTTGAAAGAGCATAAAATTTCCTATTTTTTACCACCCGAAATTTTAGATAAGGGGTCTCCTTTCTTTTGTTATACACGGAAACGTCAATTTATGTTTGAACGGCTATTTCTCTGCAAAGTATGATGGAAAATTCTTGAAAAAATTGAGGTGATTAGGATAATGGAGAAGATAAAATTTGAGTCATTTTATTTTTCTATACATGAGAAAAATATCACTTTGTAAAAAAAATAGTTTTTCTATGGCAAACGATAATTTGAGTAAGACGGCATTATACCTTCTGAAATTTGTTGAAAATATATCGTTTTACTATCTTTCGGCTAAGTTCTTTCCCCAGATTATGAGGACTTTTATTTTTCGGGATATTCGAGATTATATTTCTTTTCAAAAGAATTTTGTTTGATTATTTCTCGAGTATTATACGGTAATTTTTTATCGGTGAATACTTATTTTTCGTCTTTTATTGAAGATTTTATATCAAAAAGAATTTTCAAGATTCATCGAAACTTTTTTGATTTATAATATTTTTTCATTCTCTATCTTCTTCGTTTCATGCTGAGTAGAAGAATAGAATAGAATAGCATGGATTAGCATTGATTATATGTAAATCAGATGTTTATGCAATATAATAAAGCTTTGTCGACTTGTGTAATGTGCAGCTTCTGAAATGGATTCTCAATTTTACAAAAATCGATACACTACAAAATTAATACTTTATTTTAGTCGTAACAAAAGCTAAAGTACAACAGTCGCCCTCGCAAATGAATTACAAACCCGACAAAAACGTCATTGTTTATTCTTGTATAGAAGAAAAACCCATTCCCCATTTGGAGATGCTAGGGGAGCGGAAGAGTCTTGATGAAATATTGATTGTAATTTGGGCGGCGCATGTGTGAGCCTTCGGTGAATGCGTGCACGCGCGCCGCCGACACATTTCTCGTCGGTGCGGCGTGCGCGGGTGGCGGCACTCTGAAAGCGAAGTGACGCAGGTGGAGCGGCCGATCGGGAGATTATTGTGGAAGAAGCAAACCGGAAACCAGTGTGGGGCCTGCGCGCGCCAGCTACACCGAGGCTCCTTCATCACTTGTCTTGCGCCGGGATACGTGTGCTGCCGCCGGTGCTCGCTCTAGCATTATATCTCGCTGCGTACGTGGTCGAATTTTTCATTCTCCCTTTTGTCAGTGCTTCTGTTATTTAGCCTTTGATTAATCTCGTAGCTCGCCTCTGTAAATTTATTACAGTGTTTCTTTTAGGTATTTGGCATTTACAATTTCTATTGAATTCGGATATTTGGGTATCATCTCTGTTCACTTGTAGAGCAATATGCATATAAATACTATAATGTAAAGTATAAATAAAAAATATCATATATCATCTATTGTACACTTCAATATTGTTCCCGATATTCGGTCTTATTGAACCAACTACAACAACAAAACTAAATATTTGAAGTACCGACAATAAACGTCAATACCATCAGCGCATAACAAAACACGATTATTAACCGCAAAACAAGAACGTCCATCATTTACAACAAATAAAAGCTTTTTACAATTTCCCAACACATCGCGAGAGCCTTTATTTTCCAGGCTGCTTTTTAACGAATCCCTCTGTATCGCTCCGGCCATTATTTACCGCTTTGTTTTTCTTTCTGTGCTGCAGCCAGAGCGGAAAGAGAACAGCAAGAGCGGCTTTCTCTTCGGCAGGGCTCCTGCCTCGGTGGCTAGGAGCTTTCCCAAGCCGAGAGCTTGCGGCTCTTGTAGCCAATCCCCGACGAGCGAAGGAGTGAGGCGAAGAGCGAGAGAGGCAGAGAGACTAGTGAGTACCAAAGCGCGGTACCGGGGTGAGATAATCCCAGTTAATGATTGCCCGGACAATTACAGCGCGGCCCCGGAGATGGGAAGCCGGCGATTCATTCTGCCGTCGACGCCCTTTATTGGCATAGACGCTACCGCACCGCTTTGCTCTCCGTCTCTCCGCTCGAACATTCCACGCAATCAGAATCGCCCTTATTTATTTATAATTAATTTGTTTAACTCTGATTTCAGCTGCAGATTACTTTTTCTTTATTGGAGTTCTTTTAACAGTGAAACTTCTTAATTTATTCTATACTCTATGCAGTTCTTCAGTGATCGTAATACCGCAGTAACGTTAGCAATAATACAATGCATCACATTGTTGTAAAAATATTTAGAATTATAAAGACGATAAATTTAACTACGCAAGGTTTCAGTTTCCACACTTTACGGCAGGTCAAATTACGCATCAAAATCATCCACACGAACGAAACAGCCAATACAAAGTGCGTAAAACTCCGGTCTAACAACTTGCGAAGCTCGTAACAGCCCCGGAAACTAAACTCCAAAGTCATCCCGAGTAAAAACCCAAAGACACTCAGGCAGCCATTAAAGATTACCCCCGTCGAGGTAACGGGGCACTGTACCAGGCTAGTCTAAGCTACCGGCGTAGCGGTGATCCTAAAATCCCGGAAGCGCGAACTCGCCTCGTATCTGCAAGTCTCGTCGTCTCGTTGTAGCCCCGTCTCTGCGCGTACGTACACAAGACGTCGCCGGCTCCGGAGCCCGAGTAAATAGGCTAGCCTGGCTGGCGCTCTCGCGCTCGCGCGGATGGCACACCTGTGGAGCAAATTTACGAAATGTTTACGATCCTCGTCTGCGCGGGGCACCGCCGCGCTGCTCGGCCTCCCGCGCCGATGTCTCCCCGAAGCACCCTTCCGCACAATGCGCCACCGCCGCCGTCGTCGTCGTCGTCGTCCTCGTCGTCGTTCGGTATTATTACAGCGGGGCGATGAAGACGCTGCTTGCATAGTTACCGCGCCATCTAGTGGAGAGGTCGAAGGTCGGGCTCGTCCTATAGATGCCTCTTCTAGTGGATGCTCGATGGTAGACTATTATCTGACGTTGTTTTTGGCACAAACCATTGTGATGTCTTATTTTAGTGTGCTATAAAAGACATTTTTTATTGCAATGCTTTAATAGCCAAAGTAGATCATCTAGCTTATTCTTGATGCAGACCATTGTGGTGTCTTATTTTAGTATAATATAAACATTATTTTCATATTACGAATCCTTTTAGCAGTGGAAATAGTTTATCGTATTTATTTTTGGCACAACCCAGTCTGGTGTATTATTTTGTATGCTACAAACCAATTTTATACTTCAATGCCTTAAATTACTGAAAATTCCAAACTGCAGTCTCCATTTATTTCATCAAGCTTGATTAAATTTTCCTCAAAACTCACGGCAGAAAAAGAAACCCAGAATATGACCAATTTCCCGACTCTTTCACCTCGGTCTATCCACAGTAGCAGCAGCAGCAGCAGCAGCAGTCCGCAAACTTTGCGCAAGAAATAAGAAAAACGTGCGCGCGATAGCGCTCGCTTTGCGCAAAAGTTGGCCTCGCACAGCTAGCCTGTGCGCCGCTAGCTGCCGCCCTCTCGCACTCAGTTATGAATGTGCCCAATTACATCTTAAAAGCCGTGCTCCATTAATTTTCACAGCTGCTGCCGCTTAATTGGGAGCCCTGGCCCTGATAATAAACCCCGACTGGCTATGCTCGCGCCTCGCGCGCAGCAGCAGCAACAGCAGCCACGGCAGCGAGAGCAGAGCGTATAACTACGCGCCGGCGTTTACGAGCTCGCGGAGTTTAGGGCGGCCCCATTGACGCTCCGGCGTACACACCTCCCCCCGGCATCATCGATCCCACGAGCGAGATGGAGCGACTACTGTGCTGCGCGGGAACGTCGCGAAATGCGAGCCGATCACTCTCTCGCTCGGTCTATAGCTCGTTGACTGTACGCGAGACTTTTACGACTCTGACCTTGATCTAGTGCGTGGCGCTGCTCCAGTGACGATTTTAGAACGATTCGACGTGATAGAGGCTGATTTCGATCAGGCTTCGAGTGTGCTTGGAATCTCGATTGGAAGCTATAATTTACAATACTTCGATAGGTTATAAAGTTACGAATAATTCGATTTATAACGATTAATATGCTTCTTTCGTTTTATCTAACAGATGCATTTTATTACTAAGAAAACATCTTCTAAAATTAAGCAACATTTGTCACGCATTCAAATAACAAAATCTTTGTAACTTTCTCGTTCTCACGGTATCATGCATAGTTAAGATAGTGTACCAAAAAAAGAATCGCAAGACTTTGCAGAAAAACAACGGTGCCATCGCCATTTTACCACTTCTCAGCTTGTCTAAGTTCTTCGGTGTTCGTCTCTCCCTCCCGTGTTCTCTTCTCTTCTTCGCTGTAAAACGCTTCGGCGTAATATTACCCGCTGGCGTACGACTGCTCGTGTAAACCGCGCCACCCAAGTGGACCTTGTTAGCGCGAGGGAAATCTTCGCGAGGCATCCTGTAACCCGAGAGTACATCGGAAAACGGTCGCTGCGCTTGTAACGTCGCTCCCGTGACTTCATTATCCGAATAAAAGAATATGAGATGCCCGTATAGCGTCAGCGTACAAAAAAGCAAACGACGCCTAGTTAGCAGCATAAATAGTCATATTTACTCCTTCAACAAAACCCAGAACAAAAACTGCCTATCTGATTCTCCGCAAGCTTAAAACCTAAGTACGGAGAGCCTCATTTTTAAGAAGGAAATTGCAGCCCCGCGTATCCCCCATGGATCTCCAGCGGATCAACGTTCTATCTTTATCTCTTTCTCTCTCTCTCTCTCTCTCCATCGTTGCTCACGGCAGCGAAAAGTGATGCATGGGCTTGTCGTGCGTCGAGTCATGTGTCATTGGCTTCGCGCTCTCAATCCGGAGTGCCGCCAGTACTATACAACACACGTATACACGTACAGGCGGCTTGTCCCCGTGCAGCAACCCCCGCAGTTGCCGCCGCCGTCTGACGTAGCACACGGCCCGACTACTGCAAGAACGAGGGACGGCGCGGAGAAAGCAGCGCAGCTCCGCAAGGATCGCTGTAGCAAGAGAGAGAAAGAGAGAGAGAGATCGAGGGTGGGGCAATGGCCCGTGAACCACCGCTACGGCGTAATGACGCGGCTCTCCTTTCAAAGATTGCATCGCCCAGGAAAAGCTCCGTGGAAGCTCGCTGGATGTGGCTGTATGTACGTGTACAGATGCACACGAGCGTCACCCTTCGGAAAGAGCAAGAGAGAGAGAGAACGAAACGCACCGTGAACGCGCGCGCGGACGCACACTAACACTCAATTCGTGCACTTACACGCAGTGGGAGAAATCGATAGGTCGGCTCCAGGAATCCGGGAGAGGGTTTTACGTTAAAATACTGGATGGAAAATAATGGCCACGATGTAGAGCGTCGCTCGGACGAGTTCGCTAGCCAGCGGCAGCGGCAACCCCGCGCACCACGGTTCTGGTCGGCTCCTCCTTCACGCTTCGCGGCTCTCTCGCTCGTTCTCTATCTCTCTCCAGGAGCGAAATTACCATGCCGCGTTGTTGCAGCGCAACCTTTTAATTGCGCGGGGCCTGCCCCGACCGATTCGTCTCGATTGCACCGCGACCGGCCGGCCAAACTTATGTACTGGAATTGCCTCTCTCTCTCTCTCTGCAAGCCAATTTCGATCTAATTTCGGGGGCCGACTCGCGCCAGAGGATCTCCGCAGCTGCAGGAGTGAGTTGGCCGAGCGATTCCGGATCAATCGTGTTGAAGTTGCCGTGTGTCGGGATGCTCGCTGCTTGATTTCGCTGTTGACTTAGTTTGGTCACGGTTGTGTGCTCGACGACGGAAGTTTCGGTGTGCGGAGAGAGAAAGAGAGAAAGAGATGGAAACCTCGTTGGCGCACTATTTATTGATCTACTTTAGTTGTGCTTAATTGTAAAATATGCTTGTGTATATTTTAATGTAAGACTAATCTTGAATTTGAATTGGGAATTGTAACCCGTAGACTGTAACACTAATTAAAATATATGTATTTAATACGAAAACAAACATAAGACATTAAAAAAAATAACAACCGAGATTCAGGAATACTATAACAATAAAAAGACTCAAAGATTGCGAAATCCAAGATTTCCGTTGTTGTACCCAATAGAAACTACAATAAAGTACTCCCTAGGTCTAATAAAAATGAAAAATGACTTTCCCTCCCTATCCGGAATTAAGTATAAGGAAAGAAATAGTCTTGGTCCGCGTTCACATACCTTGGGGCGAGTTCTAAACGGCTCAACGATCGAGACTCTGGCGAAGAATTTAAGGGTCCCGAGGACAAAAAAGGTCGTCGTTGTCGCCGGCAAAAGAACAGAGACAGAGCTGAGCAGAAGAAAATCAGTATCCAGAAGAGAAGCATTTCATTCGAGTAGTATCTCGACTGAGCGAAAACGAGCTATGGATGAAAGAAGATGAGGGAGCGCTGAAAACTTTTTAAACTGCTCTGATTTGGTTTTTTCCGAAAGTAACATTGAAGGAGGAGTGAGAGCGAGAGAAAGAAGTAGGATTAAAGAAATAAATAAGATAGAGAGCGGGATGCGGAGTGAGAGAAAGATACCGAGTTCGAGATGGAAGATATAAGAATTCACGAAGAATAAATGAAAGAAAGTCGCGCGTAGCGACAGATAAACAAAGAAATTAAGCGAGAAACAGTGAGAAGAATAAGGCGGCGGGAAATACGAGGGGACGTTGGCGGCGCGCGCTCGCGCTCGCATTTAAAGTTATAAGAACCAATTTAAAAAATCGCGCTCTCGCAGAAAGAGGCCGGAGACACCCTCGGCGGGCGAGCCGACCGGAGAGTAAACTCTTAGCGCCGCGGTGTATATACAGAAATAAAGGAGGGACTTGCAGTGTAGAAAGAGAATGAGAGGAAAAAAGCGCGCGCCCTGACTTAAATCCTGGAATTTTAGTTAAAAGAAGCAATTATAGAGCAGTCCGTGCAAGCAGGAAGATACGAGACGGACGATAAGGAAAACTGATCGCCTTCCACAGTGTCTTCTTGTTTCTTGCCACGGTCTGGAAGGAAGGCGGCGCTTTTTTTAAAGACGACAAAGTTTCCTGTGCTTTCGTGAAAGAACGAATAAAGAAGAAATAGATATTGTTTGGAATAGTTAATTTCTTTTTCATTAAACAAAGCTGGAAATCAGTAATATAACGATAATTTATTATACAGCATTAAATTTTAAAAAGCAAAGGAATTTACGTTAGTAACCTTAAGCATAATTATGATGAAAAGTAATAATTAATTTTATTGGTTATTCGTCTACTAAATTTTTTACGGTATCATAAACGCAAAATCCTTCTGAAACGTTACAACGAGAATAATAAATGATGCGCGATTTTAATTATTGCAGTGAAATTTAATTTTAACGAGAAACGTAAAAACTTTATCGACAGTTATATTTCCGAGCTTGAAACAAAGCGAGAAAGCAGAAAAATCAATGACGCAAATGTACGCAACGCAGATGGGAAATTTTTTTGCAGCTTGTCGGTGACGACTGGCTCATCTTTTCTATTCTTGGTTCGAATTTTAAGGTTGTTCACTACTAGTTGAGTCAGGTAACGATCGTTTGGTTCGCCTCAACAATGAGAGAGATATTTATTAGCACTATGCATCAAAGCGAAGGTAACGAAGCTGTCGAGTTGAGAGTTTCTTCTGCCTCGAAGATTGTCTACCGGTTGCACAAATTGAAAAAAGAAACGTTTTGTGTTTTCGATTATTCTTAGTCTTCTGAGCTACGCATGTCTTTCTAAAGCCGACGAGCAATTGGTTTTTAGATTTATAGGTAGGTGAATCGAATTGTACATAATAACGTGGAAAAACAAAGTGGAACTGCAACTACAACTACATTACATGACAAATTTGATATTTCTACATTCTAAACTCTAAGCTTACACAAAAAAAGTATAAATTTAATAATTTATTGTTTTGGAATAGTAATATAATGCTCAAATTTGCATAACAGGAAAAAGTAAAATTTATTTTTCTTACTAAGTTTCTACTTCTTTACAGAAATTTTTACTCTGTGGAACTTAGAATGTAAACCCATTTTAAGTATTTTTCTAACTTTATTTAACTCTATAAACAAAATTATATCGTAAAAATTATTACTATTAAAATCCAACCTTTATATTTTACCTATCATCCAAAGGCTACCTCATCGTTTCGTGATAACGGCACATCGGCCGAATTTACATGGCCCGCTATACATAAACCTACACAGCCACAAAGGCTCGCTATAAGATTTCCCAAACGTGATATCGGGAGCGTAGCGCCACCGACAGTGAAAATTCCCCGGGATCAATTATCGGCGCGCGGGTATAATGCGGACTACGCGCGCGACCCTCGGCCAATCGCCGTTATTGCAGATTCGGCCTAGGCTCGCTTGATGGATGTACGGGCTCCTTCTCAATTGCTTCCCGCTCCCCCCTTCCATTTACTAGGGAAACGCTCGCCCCCGAATCTCCAGGAAAATGGGAGAGCGCCTTTCGCAGTATGAGGGATTACGTCGTCGTCGTCGTCATTGCCACCCCGCGGCAGGCTTTTTTAGGGCTGGATGATCCGTGCATAGACGACGCGCTTATTGGAAATGCCATCCGAGGGTAATAAAGGAGAGCGAAAGAGAGTGTGCGAGAGCGGAGCACACGTGTAAATTCACGCGTAAACATCGATGCGCAAACATTAGGAGCAAGCCGTGGCAATGAATTTTCGGTCTTTCACTCGGAATTTTTGTCGGGAGCGTGCTAATGGTAAATAGTCATTATAAGGATGACGCAGATGGAGCGAGAGCGATGCGAAGGATAGAGATCCGTATAAATTGCGAGAATAATGAATACCGAAGAGAGTGCGACGACAACAAGCTTGCGCGCAATTGGAGGTACAAATGAGTCGTTCGAATTTTCATGTTTATTCCGTTTCGTTTGAATTTTCTTTTCTTACTAAGAATCTCAGTAGAATAAGTAAATACTATTTTCTTTGTTTCCTAGCTCCTTGTAGAAATCAAGATCGACTGACAGAACGTAAACATGTTTTCAAAAGAAAACGGTTGCATGCATGCGTTAAGCAAAACCATTTAATTTGCGTCGGAACTGTTTCGATGAAAATAAATGTTTTTTTTTATACGACTGAGCGAAAATTCTGCTCCGAAGCCATAATAGTTCCGCCGTATTTCCATCTCGAGCAACGCCTTCAAAATCATTAACAAACGAAATCAACAACGACGGTAGCGTGTCTGAGCACCGTGGAGGTATAAAAACGTCGTCGCATCTCGAAAAACACGGCCTATAAAAGAAAGAAAGAAACACGTATAAAGACAGAGGAAAAGCTCATATCCCCGAGAAAAAGGAAGAAAAGCCCTCCTCTCCCGATGATTCCTTTTCTTGCGCAAGTCGGGGATGAGGGAGAGCAGAGAGCGAGCGAGAGCGAGAGAAGGAAGGCAGCAGCAGGCTTGCCGAGTGATGCGCGAAGAGCTAGCTAGCTCGCTAGCAAGCGCCTCTAGCGGGGGCTATATGGAAATGTTGGTCAAATATATCATTCCGGCTTGACAGTGCAATTCTCTTATCTGCCTCGCGCCGCCTGCCTCTCTCGTACGCGCGCGCGCGCGCTCGCACCCCATCCCCTGTGCACACGCACACACACACATACACACACACACATACACAGAGAGTACACGGGGTGCGCGCGGGAATGGGGTGGATCGGCTGGAAGGAAAAGCAGAGAGCGGGGAGGGCCGATAGAGGATCTGCAAACACGCTGCCGCCGCTATACCGTCACACTCGCGTCCGCGCCTCTCTCGCTCGCCCTGTACCAACGCCGGGTACCGCGCGCAGCCACCAGCTTTCTCCTCGCTATGCTTCGCCTCATCCTCGCTTCATCCTCTATTTTACCAGGGAGCCGCATCCTCTCTCTCTCTTCCTCTCTGTGAAGCACACGGATATATATATATATATATATATATATATATATATATATATATATATATATATATATATATATGTGTACACGGGGTGTGTAGGTGGATGTGAACCGTCCGACTGGATGACGAACTGCTCTGCAAAATAGAGCGGAATACTAGAGAGTCTGAAAATACAAGGATCGTATAGCGCCGCTCTCTGTGTGCTCGAACCCGGTAGCGCCAACTTTTATTCGGACTTTACTCGCTGCTTTGTTTTGTTCACTGCGTTTAGAAACATTATTACCTCTCATATTGCTCGAGTTACTGAAGTTTACAATTTGGTTTGGAAATGATTGCAGTGTTATCGAATGCTATATTGTCAAAGTTAGCGTACGTCAATTTTTTGTGATTTTCTATGTGTATGAAGAAGCAATGTTTAACCTTAAAAGATATGTTTAATCCCATTCAGCTATTCTTAAAAGAAAATAACTTATAAGCTAAAATCATTATTAAACGTCCTCGTTAAAAAATAAACGTTGTTTTTCTACATTTTTTAAAAACAATATTTTTATACCTATGCTGTTTTAACAATATACGCTTCAATTATACATTTAAACGTTATATGATGGGTATATCTAGAATGCACTTTCATTATTAAGTAAGAGGTTTATTCAATGAACTTTTAACAATATTCCCATAACGATTAATTCAAGTACCGTCATGTAATGCCTAATTCAATCGTGCATCAACAAAGTCTTCACTCGCTTCCTACAGTTGGACAAACATTTACATAGCTAACTCCGCCGACACGTAAGTTTAGCCCATGATATTTCCTCATTCTTTTTCCCTCCCATCTTCGCTGAATCACTGCACGAGGTTGGCATGTTCACGACTGGCACACACACACACACACACGCGCACGACATAACACGTCCACCTTGCAATAAGCCTCATCCACTCGCCTTAGTTTTCCCACCTCTCTCTCTTTTATTTTGCTCTCCACATCCCGTCCTTCTCTCTATCCTTCTCGCCCACCCCGCCGTGAGCTCTAAAATAACGTTTGGGGTCAGCGAGCTTATTGACAGCTTTATACACGGCCGATGTTATTACAAATTCTTCTCATTCCCCGCTGCCTCTGCGCCCTGCAACAGCTCGGCCGTCTCTCTCTCTCTCTATCTTCTCTTTTCTCGCCTCTCGCCTCTCGCCTCGCGCGCCCCGTATCATCGTCGTGGCCGCGTGCTATATCCGTTCGTGTTTCCTTCGTCTCTTCTTTCTTTTATTTTTTAATTTTTCTTCTTTTGCCCGACTCCGTATACCCGTGCTCCGGTGAGCACGAGAGCGAGAAAATACTCGTGGAAATAGAATCGAGCGAGGCGAGAGAAATCGCGCGGGCGCGAGCACGGAGAGAAAAGCTGCACGCTGGTACCGAGAGACACGAAACGCGAAATAAGCGAAAATCGAGCGATGGAGCGGAGAGAGACTACCTACTACTACTACGAACAAAGTGAAAAAGAAGAGCAAGGGAGAGAGAGAGAGAGAGAGCGCACAATATAAGGATATATCGAGAACGCGAAAAGAAAAAGAGAATAACGGAAAAACAGACGCAAAGAAAACAGATAAGAGCGTCCAGCCGAGAGCGAGTAACAAAAAGCAAGGAACAACGAAGAAAAAAAAAAGGAAGCGCAAGAGGCAGGAAAGAAGAGAGATAAAAGAGCACGAGAAAGATGAGATTCGAAGGCGAGATAGCGCGCGAAGTCTGGTTACTCTCTTCGCGAGTCTCTCTCTCTCTCTCTTTCTCTGCTCTCGCGTGTAGCTCCTTCTGCTCCTTTTGCACGGCTGCTGCGAGCCAATCGGGACGGATGCTGCAGCAGCAGCAGCAGCAGCGCCGGCGCGTTGTATACACGGCTTCGTCGTCGCGCGCTATCGTCGCTGCAAGTTGTATTCTGCAACTGCGCCGCCGCCGAGCGCGAGGGCACGTGAAACAATACAATTTAGATAATTAAACAGATATCAGGCTGGCGCGTCTCCGCGGCGCAGTACCCGCTGCTAATGCGAAACAGAGATTCGCCTTTTCGACTGCCTGCGCGAGCTTCGCTCTGTGTACAAGTTCCCCTTTTGCCTCGTTCGCGTATGCGAGTCTGTACGTGAAGCTGGCGAAGTACAAGTACTTCTTTGCTTGAGTGTATACAGGAGTACGGGAAGTGTAGCTTCGCGTTGGATATTTTCATTTTCAAGGTACACGGCGAAAGTTGTTTAACTATACCATTGTAAGAACATTCTAAATTTGAATTATTTAAAAAATTATTAATATGAAATACGGAATATTGTATTAGGGTAACTTGAGCGTTGATAAATTCGTAAGATCTTATTATACGTGTAGATAATGTACCTATATCCAAATCGATATACAAATTTTCAACTTACAATGTAATCCATTTGAAAAAGAAGTTCGATTTAAAAAATTGCATTTTCAGCAAGATTTTGAATGGAGAAGTCGCATGTTTCAATGTTCAAATGAAAATCTCTTGTCATTCTAAAAAAGATGAGTAGTATGCTTTTACTAACTAAAATTCTTGTTATATTTTATCATTTTTTGTATACACAAAAGAATATAGTTACCAGACATTTGGAAACAGAATTATTTATTGAATACCATAAAAGTACATTTAAGTTGAGTTGCATGTCATTTTCGAATGAATTTATATTTATTAAAAAACCTAAAATAACAAACCTCGCCATAAAAAAATGTTTATAAGAGTTACTGTTTTGATTAGTTTGAGACTTGGGCAACCTTACAATAAATTTGAATTAATTAAATAATAAATAATTAATAAACTTTTCTTCGTCAACTAAATTTTAAATTCACAATTGGTCACCACAAATAAGCATAAAAAATCAACTATTTTCTCCCCATTTATATATTCGCTACATATTAGATGCTCACGCGCGCGCGCGCGTTATAAAATCGAAATCACGCGCGTCCGTTCGGCGTTCGAACCACGCGCTATACGGTAATCTCGGGACTGCGCTACGAGCGCGCAGCCTCGGATGTCTCTGGGCGATAACGTCTCGCGGTCTGATAACTCGATCGCGAGCGCGGAGGCGGCCGCAGAGCAGTTACGAGAAGGCGCGCAATATCAATTTGTCCATCTCTCGCGCAGGCGCGCACCACGCGCGTCAAGGCCGAGAGAGCGCGGGATGCATAAACGAGCCGAGTCATTCCTGAGAGCGAGAGCGAGAGAGTCCGTCGCTCGTCCTTTTTCGTCCGTTTTGCCGGATGTTGTGTTTCGGAGCTTGCTGCACGCGTGTCCTTGTCAAGAGTGATCGCTCTATTTTTAATCGAGTGGGGCGGAGAGTGCGGATTCTACGGAGGAATTTGATTGTTTGGGGTGTTGGTTCTTAGAGTTATCTGGATGATTATCATCGTCGATGCAATATTTAAATTACACGCAATTTTAAAGGAAATACCTACATGTTATTTTTGTAAATAAACCACTAAGTGCTGAATTTTTTAAAAATACCTCCTTTTATTTGAAATTATACATGTGTTCTTTAATAAGTACTAATAGTTAAAGTAGTTTAAAATAGTTCAGAAGTTACAGTTAATGCAATTAAATGGTATCGTATAATTTATTGCATCAATAAAACAGGTAAATTATGGATCATTTGCAGTGAAACATCCACAGATATTTACTTTAACATTTCCGCAAATTAGATTTGATTTAAAGATGCCTGCTACGATTTATCACAGTAATTAAAACTCGTTTATACGTAATGTTAAACATTCCAAATAAAAGTTCAATAATTTGTAAATAAAAGTACGAAATTCTGTCTTGTAACTAAAGCAACTAAATAACGAAATACGGCAAAAAATCGCCTCTAACACTGTCAATTTGTATTGGAAGGCTTTCGGACGTGCATTTGCGTAAGCTTATACGCATCGATTTCCATTATACGAGAAAGCGAACGAGCAAGTAGCGCCCAAAAAGAAAGCCGAGAGACAAGCGCAAAACGACTATCGAGACCAGGAGAAGAAGAGCAAAAGGGTAGAAGAGAAGATAGAAAGAGAGAAGGAACGCGAGAAAAAATATAATGACACGCTCGAAAAAGAGAGAAAAACGTAAAGGTATACGGGCGATATTATCTTCGCGTGCGCCACGGCGCGTCGCTTATAACCTGCGCACATACGTATATCTATATATATCTACACACGTGTATATATATATAATATATAAACGGGCGTAGGTATATATACGACCAAGAGAGCGCGCGCGAGAGAGACAGAGAGAGCAAGCAAGGGAACCCCCCGTTGGGCGCTGCGTGTGTTAATTTGAATCGGGAGAGATTACGCGGGGACTCCCTGTCGCGAGCAGCCATTTTGTATCAAAATGTCGATAAAGGAAGTCCTATCTCTCTCTTCTCTCTCGCAGCGTCGGTGATTCTCCCTTTGCGCGATCGCTCATTCGCTCATCGTCGCAGTCGCTCTGCTGCGCGAGCGTCTCTTCCTCCTCGAAAGAGCGAAGAAGAAGAAGCCGCTAATGGTTCTGCAGCAGCAGCAGAATATTGAATTTATACGCGGGGTAAACGCAACTTTCATAATTTTACTGTTATGATTTCTGAGAATGCTCGAGTGTGAGCGTGTACAAAGTATGTAACCGAGGAATCACAGTAACAGAAAAAAAAGTAATTAAAAATGTTATATTCATTTGCGGAATTCTTTAGCTTAGAATCTCAGATAAATGTATTTTTAAGCGCAATCAGAGTTTGTTAAATTTATAAATAAGATGTACGTTCTATTTCTCGAAAAATAATTATTTCTTGCTTGTTATTTTTCGTTCTCTGGTTTACTTGTATTTATTACAATGGTTATAGAAAGAAAAACAGCTGAAAAAAGGAGGAGGAAATACAACGCGTTATATCACCGCCGACATCGTGTAATTCTACTCGAGTTCGCTGGCGCTGCGACTCTCTCTGCACCCCATAAATATCTCTGAATCATCGTACGTGTACGTTGTTCCCTGCGTATACAGCATTCTTCCTTGTAACTTATCGGTAAGCTCGGCAAGATTCCCTTTGAGAAATCTGCCGATTCCTATCGAAATAGTATCAACGTTATAAGCGATTGTTTTTTAAAAGCTCTTCAGATTCTTCCAGGTAATTTATCGAATTTCGCGAAAAAAGGAATTATTTGTTCACGAACAGAAATATAGCGTAATCAGAGAATCGCTTATCAAACCGGTGCAATAAATCAACAAACAAGAGAAATTCAAATTCAAAAACGCGCCTTTGATCGAAATTCGATATTCAATCCAAATGGAAACACTTTGCCATACAAACAAAAATGGCTATATAGCTTTCGATAACAAAAGCGGAATTCCTATTAGAGCAGCGGGAGAGAGAGAGAGAGAGAGAGAGAGAGTTAGATGCCGCTGAATTCCGATGGTCGAATGGCCAACAAGAGGAATGGGAGCGCATAGAACGAACGAGCGAGCGAGAGAGACACAAAGCAATAGAGAGAAAAGGCAGAAAGCGGGGGTCGAGCGAGCGAGAGAGCGCGCGGGCATTGCGAAAACGTCACTCATAATAGCACGGACAATCAAATGCTCATCGGGCCGTGTCGCGCTATTTGTCTCTGCGGAAGACGAGCGGACGTTGGTCGCGGGGCCGATATTTCGTTGCGCCTCGTGTACATACACGAGCGCGGGCGTACAACACACACACACACATAGAGGAGGCGCGCGCGCGCGCAACGATTGTTTGATGCACGGCCGATTAAATGATCGCCGCGGCAGCGCGATTTCGAGAGATAGCAGCAGCGTCGGAATGCACGCCTGCCTATGCACACGCGCGCGTATTGTTGACCTCGTGCTCCATCGCGTGTACATACCTGCGATTTCCGAAGTAATTGCGATGCATCCGTAAAATCGAATTAAAAATCTGCCATGTTTGATCAAGAGTCAAGCGCGCGTAGCGAGGCGATACGTTCTCTCCGGTGTTTCCTTTTTTGTTCGCTTGACTGTTTGGTTTATTTTTTTTTTGTAAGTGACAAGATAATACGTGACTTTGAATCGTTGTTTCTGGAATGGTTGAAAATGACCTTGCGAACTGTAATTATACTTGTGAAATGTACACTGAATCGAGACTTCTGTATTCTCATCAGAATGTCAGATCCCCGAATCACGCAGATATTGATGAAACTTTGACACTTGGTTTCTATCCATCTAAAAGTAAAGGGAATCACATTTATTTAATTCTATAATGTGTCCGGGTTCATTTTTACAAAATACATACAAAATTTTAAGAAATTAATTTTTTTTTTTAAATTCCAGTAATTCAATTCAATATTTTCAGATTCCATAATTAATGTCTCATGAACCAGGACGTAATTATAAGAAATGTAAACAATTGACTTCATTTATAGGTGTTACAAATCATGTATGAAAGTTTCATCAAAATCAGTGACATGATCGTGTTACTTTTCTTGTAAGTTTTTTAATACATGTCATAACTTTTCACTTATTTCAAAACCTTGAACCTTGAAAAAAAAAAACCTCTAACAGCACATCGTACTATACGCTTTTGAATGCCACGTCATAATAATGAATATCGAATGAATCGAAAAAATGAGAAAATGTTTTTCAAGTATTATAGCTCGTGTGATTACCGAGCATTTCATTTTCGGAAGGAAGGAACAGCGTAGCACGACGCCGAATCGTTACGAAACTCTCCCCAGCGTGACGAAATATAGAGCGGGGGGGTCGCGCGCCCGCCACTGTGTTCGTCGACGAAGCTCGCTTCCGACGGAAAACCGCCCCCGATTGAACAAGAATGCCCGAGAGCCCCCCTTGTATTTTCATTGTGCGCTCTCTCATATCTATTCACATGTTTGCCCAAAAGTGTATATATAGCTATAATACCCTCTGCGAATGATCTTACACGTGTTATGATATTTTTCCTGCGGCGTAATGTTGTTTGCGAATATCACCCAAAAAAAAAAGAGTGCGATAAATTTTTCCGAAGCGCTGTTTTTCTGTGTTCCGGTTATCCTTGAACAGGATTGCAAAGCGAAAATTCGAGAATGTTGTACAAAAAATTAGAACGAACTCACCCCAACAGCTCATCAATGAAATCTCGAGTCAACTGTTCATTATCATAACTCACCTGTAACAAAAAGAAAATCAATTATTAGTTTCACAGTAAAATCTTGAATATACTATAAATAAAAGAAATGAACTTCATAAATATAAATTGTATAACTCCGACACTTATAGGCTCGAGAAATATGATTTCCAGCTCGACCTCATATCGGAGAAAAAGCGTGAAAAAAGCACCCGAGAACAAAGGGCCTTCATCCATACGCAGCAGTGCAGCCAACAGCTTCTTGTCTCCGCAGCCTTCGTTACGCGTTCGAATCGCCTCGGTAATCTATCCGTGCGCAGCCCTCTCTCCCTCATTCTCCGCTGCAGATCATACGCGTCGCTGTTTGTACAAACGCAGGCTACTTGCGTACTGCTGCTTTTTCGCGCCATCGGGACAGGGTCCGAGAAAGAGAGAGAGAGAAAGCACAGGCTCTCGTGTATCTTTCGCGTATTTCGTTGCAAATTTATCGCGGCTGGCGAAAAATATGAAAACTGGTTTGCCGGGGCTCGCGAGAGAGAGATGAGATCTTCTCGAGTTCTTCTGCTCCCCCCGCAGCTCTGACGCAGCGTGTATGCGCGCGTACGTGTGTGGTATGGTGGATGGCTATAAGGACCCGGAGTATGATCGTGGCTAAGGTGCGTCGTGCGTATACTTATTTATGTTTATGGAGGAGGTGAGGGTGGAATAGTCTTGCTTTTATTGCAGAAGAGATGTTTACTTCGACGGTCGTGTTAAAAGCGTTATATTTTTCTACGTTTGTAACGAGCGCATGAGAATTATAAAATGCTCAGTCGACGGTAACTGCGAATTTTATTAAGTTATAATTAATTAAACTATATGGGTTTGTAATCAGATGGATTGAAATTTAAATATAGTTTGAAGATTAAATAAAATGTAAGCTTGTATGATAAATGAACAGCATGTGTTCGTTGCCCCTATCTCGCGATGCGGACGCTGAGTGTAATCGGTCCATCTTGCGGACGATGCACATAAACATGTTCGAGAGATCCGTGGGTCAAGGACAATCGTCCTTTTTAAAGCGCGAGCTTTACGACCTCGGGATGAAAATATTCATTCTAGCTTTGGTTTTATTTTATCTTTATAAGAAAAATTAAAGATCAAACTAATTTTATACTGCAATAATGATTATTATATTATCAATCTTTTCTGCAAAATTCATTCTATAACAATTATATTTATAAGAAAATTCAATTACTGGAATTACACTACTTTTCTTAGTACGATTATAGTAATTTCTTCGCCGTTATTCTACTAGATAAGTTAAATGCCTTGAAGAAGCACAAGCATCACGCGCAGAATCGTTCACCCAAGATGGAAAACCGCACACATAGCGCACACAAAAAGGAAGCGAGTGATAGCAAAAAATTGCTCAAAAATAAAACAGCAAAGTATAAAAGATCCTCTCGCACAAACCCCTACTTACGTAATTTTAAATTAAACTGTGACGTTTTCAAATTAACGTTTTTGCCCTCATCCTCATTCTCCCTCTCTCTCTCTTGCGACGTCACTACGGCTCGAGCCGCGCGTGTTTCCTCGCATACCTTTTCTCCTATCTCCCTTGCTCTCTCGCTCTCTCCCAGTTCGGGCGCTTTTCCGTCGGATAGAGGGCACCGAGCGCAAACTTGTGATATTACCGGCGGCAGCGGGGCTTTTTCGTCGGCGCGTGCTCGCGTAATTTAGGTACCAGGAAATTGGTTTTCTCGACAATGAAATAGAAGAATGCGGCGATGCGATGCGACGCTGAGGAGAGCTGCTCCGCTCGCGAAATCGCTTGCACGTCGACGGCTGCATGCTGCACGTGGAGGGAGGAGGCAGATGAGGAATTAAAAAAGGTAATGTAGAAAGAGAGAGAGAGGGAATGCGATTTTCGTACAAGCACATTGTGCTCTCGATATCATTAAGCGGTGGTGGTAATAATGGAAGGTGGGCGATATGTGTCGCAGGAATTAATTTCTCACGTGCTGCGGCTGAGGAGGAATGAAAGGGAGCAGACCATTGTTCGGCCGTCAGTCGTGCGTGCGAGACCGACTGACAAGACGTCCTGGAAGACACTTGTTAAAAATTAGAGGGGGATATAAAAGGACGGAGGAGGTATAGCCGAATTGGCTTGATTGCGCGAGGTGGCGCTATCGCGGAATAAATTTTCGTACATTTCGAAAATGGGGATATCTAAAACTTTGCTTACAGACTAAAATACTAAAAATAAGAATAATTTATCTATAAAAGCCATTTATAAATATTCTCCTAAAATTGTCTATAAATTATTTTGTGCGAGTACAGAATAGAGAAATTTGTGGTTAAATCAATGAATAGTATTTCAAAGCTGGAAAATCGATTTTTCATATATTCTGGAGAACACGTCTGTCCATTCTATCTACATCTACTTACAATATAAAGAATATAATATTGTTTTTTCAATATCCTTACAAATTTCTTCCGTTAAGTCTATAAAATATTATAGTTAATAATTTATAACGCATGTAAATCTAATCTTTGAACAAAGATTACTATTGATCAACCTCAATCTCAAAGAGAAAATTTCTGCTTACAAAGTAGCTACACGAGTCGCTCATTAAAGAAACAAAATTATCTAGGATATTTCAATGGCTCCACAAGCTGCACTACTATGCAATTCTACGTTCACGCAAAACAAACTAAAATTTTAAAAGAAAAGAAACAACACCGCAAATCCCATTAACGCGATAAATAATTACGCGAAGACGTCGAATAGGAAAAAATAATCAGAAGAAACGGATCCAAGAGAATCGAGGGCGCAGCGCGGCTTGGATTGAAATAAGATTGCGGAAGTCGAGTCAGATACGCACCGCTGCGCTTGCGGCGCAATCCGTTCCCTCAAGCCGTCATCCACTCGCGCGACTCACTACAGAGCATCGCTTCGCATCGCATCGCATCGCATCGGTGTACAACGAAGGCAATTGGAGGGTAATTATCCATTACGATCGAATTATCTCCCCGGCCTCCTATAACATCCTGCGATGCGCGCCTCGTATATATATTTGCACGTTCCGATGCGGCCGTGTGCACGGGGGCGCGCAAATACCACTACACGCGAGCAGGGAAAAGAGAGAAACAGAGAGGGGTGAGGTTAGGTTCGGTAATTGCTCGGTCGTCGGATCTGAATAAAATACGAAGCTACCGTAGAGAGAGGGAGAGAGAGAGAGATGCTCGTCTGGCTGTCCGTCCGGCTGCCTCGGCCTGTCTGTCACTCTGACGTGGGAAGACACACTGCACGGCGCGGCACTGTGGCGCTGCGCGATGGATTCGCGCGAGCACAGGAAGCCGAGAGAGCCGAGACCTACCGAAAGCTAGTTACGATTGTTCGGAAACTCGCCAAGTCATGCGAGCCTCTCCGTGGAGAAAATGCGCGAGCTTACGTGTGCCGGGGCTAGGTGCAATTTCGCAGACATGCAATCATAATCAACGGTGGGAGAGAGAGAGAGAGAGAGAGAGCGCGGTGTCGGTGTGCACGGCTGTATCGGCGGAATGAGATAAGTAATGGGATATGTGTGTACGTGTGTCCGTGTGTATAGAGAGAGGGTTCTATGCGCGATTTAGCTCTGCATTATTGAGAGGGCTCCGATTGCCGAGCTGTCGGGTTTCTTTTTTTTTTTTGCTCGCGGTAGAGCTTTTTTTTGCTATTGGTGTTTTGACTAAACAATGTGAACGGCAAACAAAGAGATGTGTTAACACTGATAATGGACAGTTATTTCGTAATGATCGCACGTTGGACTTAAGTACTCTACTTTAACACGTAGTTGTACTCATTTTTTTTTTAAATCGTTAGTTTCTATTCTGATGAAGTAATTTTAAGATTATTTTTAAATACCTGTTTATTTTCACAAATATTTTAAAATATATATTACTTTTGTTAACTGTTATCGGTTTTTGTTTTTAAGCATTGTTATGATGGTACACTAAAATTTGCAATAAATTGCAACATAAATTAATTTGTATTCAAATTAATAATGATTTATTTCACATAAATTAATATACTCGTAATAGGAATAATCTTAAAAAATTGTTTTTTCTTCAGTTATAAAAATATTCAAATATTTGATTTTGCCAAATTCGACAAAACTTTGTACACACGAGTACAGTAGAGAATTTTACAAATAATCCCACGAATGCTACAAAAAAATTCACACGCGAGCAATAGTCGCAAAAATCAGTTTTGATCGCGCTCTTGCACTTACACCAACACTCGAAAACAACAACGTAAAACTCATCCTCCAAGATCGCGATATCCGGGGGGGGGGGGAATAATTAGGGAATCGCCGGGGCAGCAGCCTGTACGAGGTCAATTAGTCACACGGCGGGGAGCTGCCCCCCGACCCCGAGTATCGCGCGGGGCCCTCTTCGTTCGTCTTCTCGCTCGTGTTTCCGTGAAACCGGGCGCGGATTCGCCGAGGCGCGTTTCCTGCGGCGCAAGCCGCAACCATGCCATTTACCGGGGGATTATCGAGATATCGCCCGCAGCTACGTGCGCGAATCGAGTGATTTTCGACGGAAACGCGTCCTTTGCGGTTTTTCGGCTCGTTTGTTTTCTTGCTTTTGTTGCTCTCTGTTGTGTGATTGTGCGCTCGCTCGCCTCAATTACAACGCGAGTGCGTTCCGGAAATTTCCGATCCTTTCTGCTGTGCGCGAGTGTTGGTAAGGTCTGGTGGTCACGGATTTTTGGGGATGATACGGTTTGAATGCCAAACATTTGCGGTTGAGCGTTGAAATTAGGTACTGGGTGGCATGTTGATTTAGTCTTTTTCGAGTATATTTTTTGCTCTTCTAAGAGTTTGTAAATTTGATGTGCTTGTATTGTTTCATAATTAATCTAAAGAGTGATCTATCCTGTATGCATAACCGCCTACATTTCTATAGACTAATAATTTATCTCTATGCATTGAACACGTCTGTCGGAAATGTCCGTTACTACTGACAGCATGCAAATTTTAAAGTACATTTATATAAGATGAATTTTACGAAGATTATAAAACTGCTATCGTAATTATTTAATGAAATTTGTATTTATATCAATCACCCGGACTTAATTTCTCCAGCAATCATTTAATAATTCACAACATGAAACCTCCTTCCGATTACATGAATTTACCTGAAATTCGCCTAATCACTCGCCGAATAATTCATCGCATCCTATTCTCCAAGCTCGCCTTCGAGCAGGCACACGCGTATACCCCGATACCACGAATAATCGCCGAAGTAAAGCGAAAACCGCAGGGCCGAAACCATCAACGAAACGGAATACACACACGCAGCCGAAGTGTGTCGATGGCCTGCGGTTAACCACTCGGCGATTCCCCTTGGCCGTTGCTTTTCTTTTTCTCCTTCTTGCCGACGAAGGGTTGCTGCTGCCTCGAGTCATGCGAGCTGACGTGTCGACAAGGCGGCGACGTAACGCGACGCGCGCCGCCCGGGTTTAAACGGCCGAAAAAGGGACGGCTCGCTTGCACTTGTGTTCTGGAAAGCGATATCGTGTTCTTACGAGTTGCGAGCATCGGAAATCCCTTTGAGAGATCTGCAACTTAGAGGTTTTAGGCGCTCGCTCGTATTTATGGCCCTTTTATTTTTGTTTCAAAAGACGTGGTGTGGTATGTGATACGAAGGAAACGGATTTCTGTTTTTTTTATGAAGAATGCTTTGCAGATGATTCAGATGAAAGAGAGGGAGAGAGAGGGGAATACTTTGATTGCGCAAAACGTTAATACGTTATTTATCGTATATTTAAGTGTAGCATTTGTTTGCTTCTTTATTATGATGCTAAGTAATCGCTTGTGGGAATAACGCAACAAGCTCGTATCGAGGGTATTAAGGACAATCGTTTTTTCAGGATTTGCAAGCAAGCGCGCATTGCGATGACTGTGCACCAAGGTATTGTGCATCAAAGCATTGTATTATGAAACGTGATATCAAAAGACTGACAGTGATTCCTTATAATCTATTATTTATGCTTTATATTTTTATGAACAATAGCTGTTTCATTAAGAAGCTTGATTTATAATGCTTATAGTCATTCATATCTATTAATTATTAAATAGAAACTGCATACTTTATATCAGTAACTATTATGTGAAATAAAACGCGATAGATAAATAGTAATAAATATTAAACTTTTAAATAAAATGACAATGTTATGCCTTAGTTATGTGACATATAAATAAAAAAATCTACATTTCTTTAAAATGTACATGTACAGGTATTACTGTCCTTACTAGGTAGCGGATTGTAGGTCAGATCTCCGCCACCAAAAAATTCGGAATGACAGGGATTCGAACCTACGCCTATTGATCAGTCGCTGTCTTAAGATGTACGCGTTTACCATTTGAGCCATCGACCGCCCCGTTTAAAGTGAATCCCAGACATTTGATGAAATTCATTTTTATTTGGAGCTTGCACGAGCTGCGAAATGTAGATACTCATTTTGTTTATTGTACGTCAGTTATATATTTTGAAAAACTCCACATTAAATATAAAATGAACAGCGCGTGAAAACAAAGGACATCTTTTATTCCGCAGAAAATCCGCAAAGTCAGAGAGAGAAAGAGAGAGAGCTCCATTTATACGTTTGTCCCGGTGCCTCAGATATGCGCGAGCATGAATATATGGGCCTGGCAGCGCGGCGCGGCGTGCCTAGGTCAAGACTTTCGGCTTCTCTCTCTCTCTCCTTCTCAAGAAGAGCGATCGTGGCAATAATTTATAGGATTCCCCATTCATCGGGAGAGCGAACTCGCTCGCTCGCTTATAGCACGCATGCATTTATACACAGACACGCACGCAAGCGCTTCTTCTTCTTCTTCTTCTCCTTCTATATACGCTTCTTCCCCCGGTGGTGCGCGGTGATATCAATATCTTTCCAGGCGGGAGAGAAAGAGAATCGCGGCGGCGCACGGATGATTTCCGAGGCCGCTAATGCATGTAATTGATCTATTGTGCGATGCATTAGCCCGCTAGGTATCGTGTATCTCTCGCGCCTCTTTCTCTTTATACGACATGGCCGACCGACCGACCGGCCGATCCAAGAGAGAATATAATACACCGAGAGGATGGAATCGAGAGCAGCGGCGAGCGCGCGGGACACGGCGCACAAAGGCGCGACAATTTTTCACGCTCTCTGTGCCCTGAATGCTTATGATGTATTGCGAATCGTGTGTTTATGCGTTTTATCTTGACCTTTTTTCTCTGCTTATGCAGCTTTTATTTATAAGTGGTGCGCCTTTTACGGAATATTTTCAGAATTTAGTAATAACAATCATAATAAAGAAAAGTAGATGTATCGATTAGATGATATAACATACAAAATGAAGTTGTCATTGCTAATTGATACAAAATTATTATGTTACCATATGACAATTTTATTTTCACACCGCAATCGGTAAATAATCACGCTGCTCGCAGCTCCAACCGCAAAGAATTCGAATAATTCAACTTACTCGGCCCACTCGTCCCAATTAATTCTCCCTGATAACGTAGAAATGTATCTCTCGTTATTTTCCTCCCCAAAAAAGACGAAACAAGCAAAAGCACAGGCAAAAAAACCACGACAAGATCCAGTAACACATCGCATGTGCCGAGCAACGCGCAAGATAACAAAAAGCAGGGGAAAAAATAAAGCCGCGCAAAAGAAGAAGACACCGAGAAAGAGACGTGAGCCGGCCTCGCCGGAATCTACAATCGCTCGGCGCGCGCGCGCGCTTGCGCCTCGACAAGGAAATTCATAAGATCCGAACTTTATTCGCGTGTGCTCGCGTGCGCCTTGAATTTATACTCTGCGCAGGCGCGCTCAGGAAATTTCGAGCCCTGAAAAGTGACCGACGGCCGTAGATAAGCGCTGCAGGGCGCGGGTCACTCGCGCGCGACTCTTTATGTGCGAGCGCGTATAGAGACGCGCGCGCGCGCGCGCAGATATATCCGCTTTGGAATGGAGCTGGAGCTCGCGCGCGTACGACGTGGACGTCTCAAGCAAAAGAGCGAGAGAGGCCAAGAAAGAGCGAGCTGCAGCAGCAGCAGCGAGGCGAAAGCACGAGCGAACATGCGAGGCAATCGTAAGTTAGGGAGCGAGAGCGAGCGCGAGAGGGTTTTAGCCGCGCGAACATAAAGTTCCAGACTTACGACGCGAGATCCCCGATAGCTCCTCGCGGTGGGCATGAAAGCATCGGCTGCAACGGCGGCGGCGGCGGCAAAGAGAGGGAGAGAGGAAAAAAAACAGGAGGGAAAATAAAAATGCAACGCGCGCTGCTGCTCGCCGCAGAAAAAAAGGAGGCTACCACTCTGTCTCTCTCTCTCTCTCTCGCTCTGGTGGAGGCGAAACTTTAGTTAGGTTATATGTGTATGTACAAGATATACGTGTGTATATAGGGTATAGGGAGTTGGTGTATTGGTAAACGAAACCCCGCAGCGCAAGTTGCCTGCAACCGAGATTTCCTTCGTCGTGCTTTTTTTCTCTTATCCGCGCGCTTTTGTACATCTTTTTTTGCATTCGTTTGTGTATTTCATTATTTAGTATATGGTTCTCTCTTTATGTGCCCCGAACGCGCGCGCGAGAGAGAGAGCTTACGCTGAAAAATGTGAATTTACTCGGTAGCCTTAATAACGAAATCAAGGACGCTGCTTCTCTCGAGTGCTTTTGCGAGGCGAGATATCTTTGCCGTTATTACTTATTGTGGGTAGGAGATCATTTTCTTGCTTTTTCCGTCTCGCTCGCCGTGTGTCTCCGATAATGGCGTGTCCTTGTGCAGGCGTACGTGTGTTACGGCACTCCTCGTGGTTTACGGGGAATTCGAGCGCAAGATTATAATTAATTTGTTGTAATGGCTTTGAGAGAAAATTGTGGCGTGCATTAAGATATTATTTTAAAATGTCGGATTATTATTCTTGTTTCATTATCTGCGTTAATAAATAAACTGAGATGATGTCATGCCGCATACGCACGTTTGGTCAGCTTTAAGAATTCATTGCAATAAGCGACAGTTGAAAACAATAACATATATTACTCGAAATAGAATAAGGTAGTTTAAATCATTATTCGTCCGAATGTACAAAAAATTGCCCGATGCAAGCGTTTACAACATTAATTTACATTTCCAAAACAGTACAGCACTATAAAATTCCATCCTCGAGTCTACTCGACTTCTAAAACAAAACCAGAAACTCGAATCTCACTCGAAAGGACCAAAAGCAAGAGGCAGTAAGGAAAGCAAAATAAAAGAAGGCGGAGAGCGCAGCAGTGCGGCGAGTTCGTGGCTTGCTGCAGTGGTCTCGCCGCGATTTCATTATTTTATTTCTCCCGTATTCCTCCCCGTCGTGCCTCCTCCATGGGTGCACACACACACACACACACACACACACACTCATGTATATACACACGGCGAGCTCGCGTTAGACCCCTGCGGCGACCAACCTGTCTTTCCAACACCGTCGTCCGCGCTATCTGCGGACGCGGATAGGAATACCCGATAATCCTCTCGAGGGCGCTTAAATTTTTCTTCGTGCCGACAACTAGGTGGCTCTCTCTCTCTCGCTCTGAGCTCCAGCACCGATAGCGATAACCCGCGCGCAACTCGGGGTCCCTCTTGCGATGCACAAACACACGAGGGCTTAACCGTCGCGCGCATGCTAGACTAGATAAGCCCCGATTCTTTCTGTGCCTCCTTCTTTTTTTTTTATTTTCCCAGCAGGACTATTTTCTCTTTGCGCGCGCTCGAAAGAGTTATCATGGCTGTTTCGCCCTGGACTTTATGAGCGGGTCTATAGGGCGTGCATCGGGTTAAAGGCCTGGGGCGCGAAGATTCCACGCGATCTTTGGTGTACGGTAAGGGGTGACGGGGATCACTTGATTTTACGCGGATAGCCAGCGTGTTGAACATTCTAGATATACGAACACGCGAGCTGTTTTCCGGATTTACACGAGTTGCCGATTATTTATGGCTTTTCGGAGAATCGTGTTAGCTGGATTTTTCCGCTAAGGGGTGGAAATGATTTATTATAATTGTTATCGATATCGATATTAAATTATGTATCGCAATATGTGGACTCAAATGAACGAGATGCAGCTAAATTATTAAAATATCTAGAATTTAAAAGTAACAATTTTATTGTTAAAAAGCATGGTTTGAAATGCAACGAGCATTTGCAAGAAACTCTGATATTTTAACTTTCACATATAATTCTTCATTTTACATGGCTGCTACGAGCTCACAAAACGAATATTTTCACGGAAGATAATCGCACAGTGCGAGCGTAAGCCCATCTCCAGAATTAGCCACGCATAAGCGCGTCAAAAATTCGCATTGTCGTGTAATCAGGTAAAAATTGTTCCTCTCGAGCACAGCTGTGCGCTTCCTTACAATACACCCGACAATGACTCTCGCCCATATACACGAAAGCTTAACAACCAAGACGAAGAAGAAGAAGAAGAACCAGCAGAAGAGAAGAGAAGTATAAAGGATCCTTTCGCGAAAGAGAGAGAGAGAGTGAGATCACTCGCTTGAATTATAGGATCCCCCAGTGATAATGATGAACCGTGTTTACACTGAAGCAGATCCTTGCAGGGGCGCCTTCACCCCCCCCCCCCTGACTCTGTCATCCTTGTATACGAAAAGTACCGCGTGGAGGTCGACGGGAACGCAAGCAGCGCGTCGCCGATCGCAGAATAGGAGGCAGCGAGAGCGCGGAGGTAGAGAGAGACACGGCGCGACTCCTTTCTCATGTAAATACGATGTAGCCGCGTGTAAAGCGCGGCTGACCCTCTCTCTCTCTCTCTCTTTCTCTCTTTCGTATGCTCTAGCCTCTCGGAGCACAATATCGAGGCGAGCGAGCGAGCGATCCCCCACCTAGGCCACAGCCACGCCGCCGTCTCTCATAGGACGTATCTTTAAAGTCGACGTATGGCGGATAGGAGGAGGTGGAGGTGGAGGTGGAAGAAGGTGGAAAGGCGCGCGCGCGCGGAGGTGGTGCCTCTCTCTCTCTCTCTCTCTCTCTCTCTCTCCTGCGCTCGCGCTCCTTCCTCTCGAAGGTGGAGTGAGCGAGAGACGACGACCGCCCGTAAAATATATCAGCCGCTGTGTGACTTCTCGGGGCAGCCACAAATCACGCGACCCCCCGTCGCTCTCTACGACTATACCCGCCGCCCGCCTGCCACCACCGACGCCGTCGCAGCAGCAGCACCAGCAGCACCAGCACCAGTGGCACCAGAAGAAAAAGAAGAAGCGAAGAGATATGGAGGTGAGCGAGCACGGAGCGCGGTGTGGGTGTACCTTTATGCGCGGCCCAAGGAGAGTCCACCTACGGGAGGAGAACGCGCGAAAACGACTGCTTTCGAGAGCGATCTAACGAGGAGCAGCTTCTATCGGATCGCTTTTATGCCTCGCTCGCTGCGAGCATGAGGTTTGTTATGAACGCGTGTGTATGGTATGCAGTAGTTTGGATGGTAATGCGAATGCCATTCTCGGCTCGCATGTGATAACGACAAGTGTTATAAAATGCTGTGGTTTGTAGCTGAAACTGTTAATTGTAAAATACACTAACAAATCGTGTTGTAGTAAAAAGAATTATGATCGTTATTGCTTATAAAGCACACGAAATTCAACGGGACATGGTTCAGGTTCATTAAATTCATAATTTCAAGGTAACGTAATCAATAACGCGGCGATTGAACCAGTCATGGTCGTCGATTTTTATAGTAATCCCTTTGTATTAATATACCGTAGTCATAACTATGGCAAGAATTTCCAACGGCTTCAAAAATATATATTATATGAATCATCGGTCGAAGGGTTAGGGTATAGAAAGCCAAGTCGAGATATAAGCCAAGCATCAAAGATACCGAAGAGAAGACATCGTTCGGGACGTTAATCCTCGCGAGAATCTACCTATCGTCCGCCTAAGCACTTCTGTATATCGGGACGCTCGAACACGCTTGTGCGCTTCGAAGAAAGGGAACGAAAAGAGACGGAGTAAGAGAGAGACAGAGAGAGAGAGAACGAAAGAAAAGAGTACAAAAAGACAGAAACGAACGCGCGGTCTACTGCTGGACACGATCAAGCCGAGGAATCTTTGAATACCATTAATGAGACTCGTCCAGGAGAAAGGGAGAGAAGAGAGACGAGAAAAAGCGAGATGCGGAGAGCACGAGAGAGGGACGAAGAGAAGAGGAAAAGAAGAAAGGCAAGAGTTGTTGCGTTCTCTCTTCTTTTGAGAGAAGCTGGCCTTTTGTTGGACCTCGTGAAGTGAGCAAGGAAATAATGCTCCGTGGAATGTGACCCGTGCACCACCTCTCTCTCACTCTTACTCTCCCTCCACCTCTCTCTCTTTCTATCTCTCTTCGTATGTATATACGTGTGTAGATCGACACGCTCTCGAGGTGGATGGAGGAGAGCTGCATCATTGTGCTCCGGCGAGGATATGCGAAAGCCAAGCCGCAGCGCATCGCTGCGATGATTCACGAAAGATCCTGGAAAAGGCCCCGTAGCGCTGCGAAATCGTACGCGCGAACGCTGGACTCGTTAGTGGGCAGTCTCCAAATGCAAACGCATTTTTTACGAGACTCGGCTGCGTTGGTCTGGCGAAAAAACGATTGCCGATCATTCTTACTTATGTCCACGATAAGAAAATTCGCTGAATCAATTGCCTCAGAATACTGACGTATTAACTGAGTTTTTACATTCAGGAAAATTTGTTCTTTAAATTACATCATTATGAAGTTGTTACAAACACTTATTGAACTGTTTACAGAGCTTGATAATTACAATTTGGAGACATTTTCAATTACAATGTTGTTATTACAAATGTAATAGAGTTCGTTTAATTGTAAAACCTGCACTTTCCCACGAAAACAGAAAAGCACGCATAAAAAACAAAAAACAGAGAACAAAACCGATACCGAGGTCGTAAATTAAAGCTGCGTAATTCCCGCTAGATGAATGCGACTATTCGCGCAAACTGACAAATGCCGGGCTATAAAATTAAATCGAAAAGGAGTAACAGCCCGCTTGCACCCGCTCTATACGTCGATTCCGGCGCGCTTTTTCCGGGTCCACTCACGAACGGCTCTATATATCGATGATGCCGCGAAGTCAAGACGACAAAGCGAACAAATAAAGTTTCTGGCGAGCCGCGGGCAAAAAGCTACGACGCGAGAAGATCGACACAAAAGCCGGCCGGCTCCAATTAGGTATAACGCGAGACAACGACGCCGTATACATACATACGTATAAGCATCGAGTTCGTCAATCCCCCCGGCACGGAAAAGAAAACTGGTTATAAAAGTTGGACTGCATATTTCATTTGCAATAAAATCGAGATAGAATGAGAGGGCGAGAGGGAGAAATCTCGTTCAACGGGGGCCCGCGCTTGTGTGCACAAGCCGATTCTTCGCTGTCTCGCTCTCTCTTTCTCTTTCTCTCTCTCTCCCTCTCTCTTCGCTTTTTCAGGTAGGCCCGCGATCGCTCATTCTCGACGTATATCGTTATTAGCGTTATTGCTCTCTCGTTGTCGTCGACTCGTCGTTGTTGTTATTACCGGAAAAAATTGATAGACGACAGCCACTCTCTCTCTCTCTCTCTCTCTCTCTCTCTCTTTCTCTGCGCCCTCGTTGAGAGGAGAAAGAGTGAGGACGCGCGCATGGTCATTTATAACTCGAAACGAGAGGAGGCAACAGAGAAAGAGAGCGGGCTTGATTAGAAGTATGAAATGAGAGCGAGCCGGCTGAAGTACAGGAATCCACACCGGGGTCGGTAGCCCGCATCTATAATGCTTTTAGAAGTAAAAAATGTTGCATATTTTCTTTAGTCAGCTCGAGTAAATGTGTTAAAAATTAACACGTTCAAAGTGTCAGTACAATAATAATGAAATGTAGAATCGAGTAAAAACACTTTTTATCAAAATCGTTAATACATAAGCAATAGATAGAAGCATAATAGGTATAATTAAAATAATCAATATGATTAACTCGACTGGGTTGCACAACAATCGCTTCACATTATCGTACAGCTAACTTCTAATTCATATCACGAGTCAAATCTAAATCTACATCGGTATACGATATCAGCAAAATCAGGCAAATTAAGGTTAAAAGTAACAGTATAACATTTTTGTCCACGTCACATCGATCCTTATCCCCATCCTTTATACACCTTTCTTTTCTGCACATGGCACACCTATCCCATAGTATTATTCCCCGTCTCTTTTTCTATTTATCCGTCGAGTCGCAGCGCGCAATCTCGAGTCTCTCCAGCTCGTTATTAATATCGAATAACGAGGAGCCGCTGCGGCTAGGAGAAGCACGCGCGCGGCTCGGCTATTCTTTATTAACGAACCTCGTTGCGCGCATTTCTCGGCAAAGCTGTTGCTGCAGCGAGTTGCAGAAAAAAAAGTGGGAGGAACGCGGCTGTAATGTAGTACTTGTTATAATCTCACGATACTCACGCGATAAGGATCTTGGGTTTCGCGGGGCCGATAACGAAGGTAGCGCGCACTATTTTTGCTTGGTTTTGAATTTATCGACAATGTCGTTGGTGTTTATGTTCTTCGCTGTTGGTAGTAATATTCCTCGACATTTGTCTATTTCAATGTGATACTTATAAGATACTCTATTGTGGTGCAAAATGAAACTGGGTTTAATGTAATCATCCTGGTAAGCGAAATGAAAAACATCAGATTGCAGTCGTAACGTGGTCTTCATCAACCTCTAAATTGTCGTAAAAGCAGAGACTAATTCACGAATACTATACAAAATAAATTAAATTATTTCAGAATAAGGAAATTCGCTAGGGGCGTGAGAATTTTCGTAGTGGAGAAAGGTAACCTGCACGCGCATTCACGTACAGAAAGAGTAAATGCGCGATAAGGGTTCGCGCGCTTGAGCATTGTATTCATAAAGTGTTGCGTGCGCGACGTTAATTTCTGTATGGCTGGGAAAATATAACGTGGCTGCGCGCGTGGCCACTGTATTTTCGTTTGTGTAAAGTGCACGTTTAGATCGCGCGATAGACGTGTAGCGATAAGCTACAACAATTTGTGTGTTACCCGCGGCTACTTATATTAAAATCGAAAGTTAGTGGCGATTCGCGCTTTTATTTTTACTTTGGTCTGTATCGTTTACACGTACGATATACAGCACTGATATTTACAAGCTTTTCTCGCATAACGATTCTTTATTAGTTATTTAATAGCATAGCATTAATTGCGTTTAATTAAGTTTCTGATATGTTTAAGTGTACAAATAGAAATACCTTAATTTCTAAATTGCATGAATTTTTGTATCTTTTCATGCTAACGCATAGCTGCAAGATTAATGGCAGATAATTTCCAAGGGCTCTTTTTGGTCGTGTTAAAGATGTCGTCGATTGCCTCTCGCACCCGCAAACTCGCTAATACAAAACGAGCACGAGAAACCGAGCGAATATATATATAACGAGAGCGCGTGCAGAGCAGGCGCGAGAAGACACGTGCAAATCGTTGCCACGGCTTATTTCTCCGGGGCGAGCGAGAAGTAAATGTTCCGCCTCCCATCCCCCTTATTATTTACTCGCCGCGCCGCGGACGCGCACTCACTTATAACTATTTTCGTCGGCAGCGTCGCCTTCAACGCGCCTGCGCGCACCGGCTAACGAATGCGGTTATAATTGCACGCGAACCTAATGGTTATTGATGGGTCTCCTTACTCTCTCTCTCGCGCCCGCGCTAAGTCGGCCTTACTTTGGCCTGTGCTGCACACACTCGTCTCGAGGAAACCGATGCTCGCCGAGACGATATAAACTCAACGCGACCCCCCGTCGTACGTATATATATATATATATATATTTGCGAGCGAGCGCAAGACTCGATTCGCCATGGGGGCACACGTATACCAGTCCAAGCCACCCATTTACATGTCTGTTATTTTAATCCGCCATGATGATCATCGCGTCTTTACACTTTTGTACACCGATCCCCGAGAAAGGGAGAGGAACGTAGCACGTGCGAGAGAGGAAGGTTATCGCGCATATTTATTCGAGTCTAAATGGGAGCTCATCTTTTACGGATGTATATTTTTGAAGCCTTTTTTTCTTCAGGAGAATCGAAAGGCGTTTTTAAAAGGTTGCGAAATCGAGAGAAACGATGAACGATGACGGTTAATAGTCCGAGATTTCGGCGGTTCTTTTGTGCTGGATTATCGTGATTTGATACACGTGGTGAGAAAAAGTACTGCAATTTCTTCCACTGCTAATTTTAAGAACGAGACTCATAAATGTTATAATTATTACATTTATTTTGAATCTTTCCATTAATTTGTCCTTCCCATTATTCTGTCATTTAGTATGATTGCGAAATCTCTATGCCAATCGTCATGTAAACATTATTTTAAGAAACTTTCAGACGATACCCTCCACTGCCCGGAGAACTCAAGTAAAAATATAGATATTGCCCGACGAGTGCTTAACTTTTATCATTTTAATAAACCAAATGAAACCGTCAGACGTAGTCTTAATACCCAGTGCAGTTGTCCCTGCGTGCCGAAAACACAGATGCGCAGAGCCGCAATCGCGAAGCCTCAAGTGCGTCCGCGGCCGCAATCGCGTTTCGTAATGCCGTAAACGCCGTCATTACGCGCGGCGCGCGCGCGACGTACAGGCTCGTGACGGAACAGCCGCTTGCGGTTGCGGGGTGGCGAGCGTACCTAGTCTCGCCGTCGCTGTCTCCTCCTTCCATCGTCTTTCCTCGTACTATTCCCCGCAAATCGCGAGCGCGGTGCGTCATAGCTCGACGAAAACGAAGATAAAGGAAGAAGAAAGAAACAACAATGTAACGGGGAAAATAAGGAAGAGCCCTCGTGCGGTTTGTCTTCGGCAACGAGGCACTTAGCGTTCGTTAAGTGCGCGCGACCGCAACGGCGATAGTCGCGCGCACGCGACGATGAGAGAAGAAGGAGGGTTGGGGCTGTCTCGCGTTACAGGTGTTGTTAAACAGTCGAGGACTAACCGAAGATATTATTATTATAGCTCGTCGCGTAATCACGCCGGAAAGCCGAGCTCGCGCCGAGTCATAAAGACGGGGACACGAGGAGCCTCGCGAAAAATCTGCAACTTGAGCGCCGCCGGATAGCCGAGAGGCCGCCGCGCGTCCTCGTTATACGCGACGTGCTCTCTTCTTCTTCTGCTGCTGCTGCTGCCGCTGCGAGGGACGACGAATTAATTGAAATACGATGAAGCTCGGGGATTTTAATTAGCTCGATATAATGAGTCGAGGTTACATTATTTTGCTCTTTGTTGCGTTGAAAAGTCTGGAGGGAAAAAGTTATATAATCCCTAGCTGGTGATAAGAAATGGCATCATAAATTTCCTCAAGCTCTTATGGTACAGTTTTATTCTGCAAGAATGGATCCATTTGGTAGCACGAGCCACTCCCTCGATCATTAGAATAGATTTTATTCCGCAGTATAGCGCTAGAAGCAGGCGAGGGTAAAGAAAGCCGCGAAACGACATAATTCGACTTCGCAAGCACACCGTGGCAGGAGAAAATCCATTCACGGGCGGATCGACGCACAGTGGCCACGTTCCCCGCATTCTAAAGCGCGACGCTCCGAGACACAGCGTAATTGAGCCTAACGAAGTGTCCCGGGGCCCTCCGGGCGGCGAAACTCCGCGGCAACGAATTCGACGAAGCTCTTGCCTATCTCGCGATCCAAATCCAATCATCCAATCGGAGTCAATTACCGGCCCGACAATGGGCTGCTGGTGTGCCCCCGGCGCGGACCGCCGCCTAAATGTCAACTCCGAGGCGGCGGTGTCATTTCGAATACAAACAAGATTACGCGATCTAATTCACGGACTGACAAAAGGCCGACAAAGAAAGCCAGCCGAGTGGAAGCCGCCGCCGCTGCTGTAGCTGTAGCCGCTACACGGGGGGGTATACACACTTTGTGCACAACCCCGTTCCCTCGCCTGCATGCCCGCGCTTCTTTGTTTCGCTTTTTCGAGTCGACTGTGCGAATTCCGTCCGAGCGATGCTCTCTTTCTCCGTGTCTCGGCTGGCTCGATGACAGATTGGCTCGTGGGTTGATAATGCGCGCCCTGACGGACAGTCGAACAAAAGTGAGGACGCTGAGGCATTAACTGGGTCGAGGAACTTTGGGACGAGTAATTAAGCGATTTGCGCTTGTGAACTCATTGTGCAGCTGGTTCATCGGGATTGGCGATCGTTTTGTGCGGTGTGAATTGACCGATGAATTTGTCGTTGACGAGAGCGTCGGACAAGATAATGACTTTTCTCAATAGGTCATTCAGGTACAATTTCTTTAAATGCTCGAGTAATCGAATCTTTGTATTCAATACACATTATGCATGAATGAGTTCAACTGAAGCTTCATTAATTGTTATATATGAAATCAATTCAGAAGAAATATACCAATGTCCTAGGTTAACATTGCACCGCAGTCCAGCTTAATTGATTCATTTCCACTCTTGTTTAGCATCGAACCAACCTTGCGCGAGGAGCCATATAACGTCATTATGACGCTGTCGCGGCGTGCGCTAAGTTATGGACGTCGACGTTCGTGCAGCAGCCGGTGCAACGATGTTCCCGCAGCGATTCGCGAGCGACTCAATGGTTAAATGCGCGCGTAATGTTCCGACGGGACCTGCAGCGTGGCTGCTGTGTCTATAAACGGCGCTCGTACAAGGTCCTGGCGTCCCTTAAAAGGCGACATACGCCCGATAGATAATCAGCCATTGTCTTACCAGGGATGCCGACTTAAGTATTGCCACATTCTTATGCCCAAGAGGCACATCGAAGAGCCTAATGAAGATTGTTACCGCGCGCTTCGAAATATCTCTAGTTTTGCATGGAAATTCTTTGGGATGCCGCTTTAATGTATTCGTACGTATGAAGATGTCATCGGTGATTATATTGTTAGGATATTATAGGTCCACTGCTACCGTAAATATCTTCTTCATACAAATGCAACCGTAGAATAATTTCGCAGATAAAAAATTTTAAAAAAATTGTACTTCTACCATCTAGCGAACGCGAACATCCAGATTCGGCCGAGTGCTAGGTTTCAGTTCTTTCCGCGCGTACACGATGTTTCGCTTTGGTCTCCGCTTTGGGAGTAGGACTGCGAATCTCACGATACGGGTGGGGCCGCAACGCAGAGCGAGAGACTGCTGCTGCTGCACACGCGGGTGTAAATATTGCAGTATGCACTCAGCGCAGAGACACGACGCATACCGAGCCCCATCCACCTTTCCCGAAGCGCGGCGCGGCTCGCGCGTGCATATACGTCTATGCATTAGCGGGTAGTCGCATATATTATTTTCCCGCGGTGAAATACACGGGCGCGAGCTGCATGCGCGGTGTTTGCCGCGAGGGTGAATGTGCACGTGCGCGGGCCTGGAATTTACAACGTTGCACGAGCTTTACACGAATATCGAATTTGCCGGGTGTGTATATAGAGACACGAGAGTCGAATTGCTGGGTTGGGTTGGCCGAAACTTTACCAAGCAGACTTTTTCCCGGATAAAACATTGATTTTGCGAATAAAGTGGGGCGAATGTTTGCTTTAACGAGCTTCTTTGCGATAATACGATTTATTTATTGTTTGCGTTGTACATTTATTGACTTTTGACAGCTGCTGGTTTATTACAATTTCTCGTAAATATCATGATTTTTTATTTGATTTACTGATGTGTCTATTACACGTTTAAGTATACTAAAGCCACCTCATCAAATTATTTGTAGATACACCGAAGTAAAAGGAAACCTCATTCAATTTTCATGTCCTCGAGACTCGCAGAATCCGAGCACAGAAACCCCTAATTAAGTCGAAAACGCTCTTTCAAGCGAGACACGTGCACTTCGCCAGCCAAGTGTATCGCATAAAGAGCCAACTCTCCTGCCACCGCGAACAAAGCTCGACGATCGCTCGCGAGCAAGAAACGCACCCGTGAACAATATAAACAGTCGGGGCGCGGCGGCTATCTCTTTTCCTCTCTCGCGCGCGACTCGTTTTGCGAAACTCGTGTCGGAGCTGGACGCGACATCGGTTTTTCGAAAAAAAAAAACGCAATACCGCGACCGCCTCTCTCGCGCTGTACAAACACAAACACGGTATACGTATAGCGCACGCAACGCCCTGTCAAGCGCGCCGTTATTTATGAGCGCGCCCACCCGCCAACCCTCTTATTCGTACAGTTTTTACTCATATTTCGCGACGCCGCGGAGAGCGAGATCCGCTGCTGCTGGAGGATTCGAGGAGCAAAGAGAATGAGAAATTGAGAGAGAGAAAGAGAGAGAACGAGAGCGCCAGAATTCGCGTAAAGGTCGAGTTGATATCCGCGAGACTGAGGCAAGAGAGACAGAGAAAGAGCTGAGCGGTCGTTATTTATGATGCTCTCGCAATCCCAGAGCGACCGTACGCGGCTTTCGACGAACTCGATCGTCGTATATGCAGGTTATAGGGCACCCGGTTCGCCTCCCTCAACTTTTTATTTTCTCTTTCTCTTTTAACGATGAATAGACGATTTTGTATTCTTGCTATCTTTTCTGGAATTCCATAGTTATGTTACTTTTTAACCGACTTCAGAAAGGAGGTTATCAATTCGACCGATATATGTTTTGTGCATTAAATCGTTTCATAGTAAATGCAGAGAATCTCTTCTCTATATTTTAAAAATCCATGAGCCTGGTATTATAAGGTTTTACCAAACACTACCATCAGTTGATGAATTTTGAGCTATATTTTGCATCGCTTACAGTATTTCAAACAAAAACTCCTGGTCTCAGAGTGTGCTCATATCGTACATAGCTCCATAACTAAGAGTCTCGTTAAGTATATAAACTTTGTGCGACAAGCATGAATTTCCCCGAGATCGTATAAACAAATAAACTTGTACTTTTGTATGTCACTTTACCACCAGGAAGTTCTAACCCTCGATAAAGAATAGCCAACGAAATCGTACATCGCGAGCGAAGAGCGCCGCGGAATACGCAAGATCAACGCCGAAAAATCAGGCAGCGCGCGATAAAAGTCTGCGTAAATATTTGCGGCCCGAAGATTAACGCGTCGGGGATGTTTCGCCCGGCCTCGCAAACGAGAAAAAAGCACGCGGAGCTCGCGCGCGTCTATACAACGCGTTTACAACACCTCTTAGCTCTCTCTCTCTACCCAGCGGGTATTATTTACCTTCGCGCTGCTCTACCCTCGCGCGTAACCCCCGAAGATGTACAAGGCGAGGGAGGCGTCGCTGGTGGTGTTGGCCAGGTGCTCGCCCCCTTCCCTGGATTTAATCCCTTATCCCTTTAAACGTTGTGTATTATTCTCGTAAAAACTAATACAGAGACGAGAGAGCGAGGCGCGACTAAACCTTCCCGCGTGTGCTCGGCGTTGAAACGCTGCTGCTGCTGCTGCTACGGGGGCGCTGGCCGAATGAGAGGAAAAAAACGAAGATAGAAAGCGGAAGAACGTGAGAGGGGTTGAGAGCTGCTTTTAAGGGGTGGAGAAAGTTTTTGAAAAGTTTCGAAAAAGAGGATGAGAAAAATTGCAAGCCTATGGAATTTGGCGCATGGTATGACTTTAATGTTACTTTAATGTGAGCAATAACGAGTGGTAATAATAAAATCACTCTTCACGATCAAATTAGTAGAAATTAGGGAATTTATAACAGTGAGGTATACACACTAGGTTTATGTAAATATAAGGTAATAAATTTATTTATTTTACATCAATAATAGCTGAATAATTTATGATATTTCTAATTTGTAGTAATTTTATGGTTTACAGAGGAAATGTATTCTTTTGTAGTTTGTTTTATTTCATCCGTAAAATTCGGTATAGCCAAGTCTCGAATATATACGTAAACTTGTGAGTCTCTTTCGCGCTTCTACCTCGAATCGTAAAAGCGTCGTAAAGACGAAATAGACGCGTGCGACATTTGACCAAGAGATACAAGCTTACTACTGCCTGGCTTATACGGCACACGAACCGTATAGAGAGATGGATAATAATATACGTGGATACCACTTCTGATCATAAACGAATCAGTGGCCAATAAAACTATAACCTTAAAACTCTGTTTCAGAATAGCTCAACGTTTTCGAATCTATTAATAGATATTTTCCAAATAAACAAAACAATTATAACAATAATAAGTAACGTTCTTGTAAATTATTAAAAAGTAGAAAAATAATTATGTGGAGAATGACTAGAGTTTAAATTCATTAAAGATACTACGTACATCTCGAATAAACGAATAACAGTACCTAACCCCCAACCTACAAGCGTTAATAGGTCTAGAATTAGAACTCGTGTTGCGTACGTCAACACCGTCGCGTGCCCTTCAAAAACGAAGACAAGAAGCGACATTGAAGCTAACCTCGAAGATCAGAGAAGCCCTTTTCACGCCGCACTCTTTCCTTTTTGCTTTCCATTTGGACCGGCGCTGATGGCCTGGCGATCACTGAATCATTGTAGGTGATAGATTGCGCAGCTGCTGCCGCTGCTAACTGCCCAAAGCTCTCGAAATAGTTCACCGAGCAACAATGTGACTGGAAAACGTAGCACGCGCGAGCCCTTTCGTCGAGGAGTCGATCGACGACCGCGACCGGCCATACTGTAGAAAATCGAGAAAACTGAGAGTCCAGCGAACGCCTGAATTATGGCCGACAAGCTGTGGCTACGAAATATTTCGTGTATCTGTTTTACTCGTTGAGTGATTCATACTATTCAAGTATAAAATGGCAACAGCAAAATTTGTACAAACTACAATGTTTAATAGTTTGTATCATACAGGAAATACAATATGCTGATTAGTAATAACAGTGTGGACACCGTTATTACTGAATAATTAACGTCTTTAGTGCTCATTGTAGTATATTTGCTACATTCATTTTGATGTGCTTCCAAAATTAGTAGATAAGTTATAGGTAAGTCTGCATGATACTATTCTCAAACTAACTTTATGCTTTCATTGATTATACCTGTTTGTTAATTGTTCTTGTATAAGTCTGCAAATGTTCGAATAAACAAAATTTTTAAGATATTTTTTAAAACTCGTTAATAATTAGTACGAATAAGAATGGATAAGAATGATATAAAAGAAATGAAAATAAATCTCTTACACCAAAATTTTGCATGTTTATTTCCACGATTTACAAGAGCTGATGAACCGAGAATAATCAGGGGGTCGACGTCCGAAAGTTCGTCATATCCGTATAACGTTTGGCTAATTGCCCGTGTGCCATAGCAACATCAGCAGCAGCAGTAGCAGCAGCAGTAGCATAACTCGGTTATGGCAGCTCGTTCGGACCTCCGTGGCTCCGTTCTCTCTCTCTCTCTCTCTCTCTCTCTCTCTCTCTCTCTCTCTCTCTTTCTCCCTCTCCATTATTAGGTTACGACGCGGGATAAGGCCACGTTATTATAAATGGAAGACCAGTAGCGCGGCTCGCTCGCCCTCGACAAGTTTACGGTTCGAAAGATGAGGACGCCCGCGCGAGCTACCGTATAATTACGCCTGCGCGCGCGTTTTGGGCCTTCGGGCGGCCGAGGCGCCAGCAGCGAATCGCCAGCGCTTCCCGCGGCCTCCCTATTTTTGACCCTAAAACGCCTAAATTCCGTAAATATAATACTTCATTACCTCGTTCTCTCTCTCTCTCACACACAGACACTCTCGTCTTTTACGGGGTTCGCTCGTTTTTTAGGCCTCGTAAAACCCGTGCACGCGCGCGCCACCAAATCTTCCTCGCAGTTTCGAGGAAACACCTGATGAACGCGCGCCGGGCTATATTTTAAGAGTGTCGTGAAAGACATCGCATTAAAATAATATTAAGCCTGCTTTTTCTGCACTTTGTAGTTTAAGTATTTCTGATGGCTTTTACGAGCGTGAGTTTCATTTAAGGGCTAGAAATTTGCAAAATGAATTTTATTACGGTAAATGAAGTATAAATTACATTTTTTTAGACACTGCTTTCAAATTATAATATGTACGTGATTTTATAGTAAATAAACAAATATTCTCAAGAATTATATTTTTATAGACCTGCACACAATCATCTATAAACATTTGTTGCCCAAAATACAAAATAACTTATCACATTTTATACATTATAAACAAATTATTATTCATAACTACATTAGTGAATCTATTTGAATACTACTTCTACTAAATCATACGTTAATTCTATCTAAAATAAAATAACATTTTAACTTTTTTATATGTATCTTACAAACATCTTTCCAGAAAGCTACATCTTTTTTATGGTCTTAAAAGCCATTCAAGGTTATGTTTTATCCGCGATCTCGAAAAAGTAGATTTTCCTTTTTTAAACGATGTTTTAATTTTTTTTAAGCTCTTCGTTAGCGCATCAGAAGCAGCGATTCTAACATTTTATTATTCTCCATAAATAGCCATTTTACAACGCTAAGAGAAAAAAAAAGAAACAAATTAACCAAATCTCTGTTCAAAAGCAAAAGTAAAAAGAGCTCTCTTTCAACAAGAAAAAGACAATTGCAGCAATCGAGATTTCTCAAACATCCACGTCCCACGCGAACACGCGCTCGTCTCCTCGGGCTCTCGTCTCGTCTATAATTGAGTTGTTCTCTGCGCGGCTCTCACGTGAAGAATCGGCCCCGAGAACGATTCACTTCGACAGGGCCAAATGGAGCTCGAAGCGCCTTTTTTTCCCCCGGAGCCGAGAGCGTGCGCACGCTTTAGCTTCATCGTTTCTCAGTCGCGGATTTTTCTCCACCTGCTGCCCCCAGGAGCGGCGCTTTGATAAATCGCTCTGTTTCATCCCTCGCTCGGGCAGCAGCAGCACCAGCCCGCACACTAACACGCGCACGCACGAGGAAAGCCCTTATCAACTCGGACCCGGGGAGCGTAGGCTCGGACTCGAGCTTTCCCGCTGTGTGTGTGTATGTCTAGAGTATTAGGACGGGGGTGGGAGTTTTTTCTCGTTTTTTCTTTTTGTAGAAGTTGTTGGGTTCTGTATTTTTTTGGAGTAGGATTTTGGGAGTCTTATTTCTACCAATTGTCCAGGCTTACGTTGTTTTTCCTTGTATAATGTCGGGGAAATTGAAGAACATACGACGACTGTGGGCGATTATACCCTGAATATGACACCAGTCTCATTTTTATCAAAGCGTAAGATATCTTTATTGCGACACACATGCTGCTTCGAATAAAATTATGTACATTTTGGACGCAGTGTCATTAACATTTATATTCGTTTGCGCATACCCATTTACGACTACTTATATCCCTCATATTCACGCAAAAAAATAGACAGTATCAATAAAACAAATCATTATACCAGCGTGACTCGCATTTTGTCATTCCGCGCGAGTTTTCGGCCAAATGCTCGCTGTCCCGCCCTAAAATATCTTGCTTTGACAGATAGAGCGGTCGAGTATGCTCTCCGCGCGCTATCTCCGACCAGGGTAGAGAAAAAAAAAGATACCACTCCATCGTACGTCCCATTCCCCGCGTAATGCTCTTTATTTAAGATTCAATCATTTTTACGACTCGGAGTGCGCTTTTTTCCCTGCGCCTCTAGCGTTCCCCGTCGAGCTGGCGCGAGCGCGCCCTAATGAAAAATTACGCTTTCTTTTTTGTCATCGCCGGGAGACACCGAAAAAGAGAGAGAGAAAGAGCGAGAGAGAGAAAAGAGCCGTCGCATTTATCGACGACGATCGCCGCCCCACGGGCGCTCCGCTATCCGGAGCAAATCCGACTGCCGGTGCTGCAGAGGTAGGTAAGAATGAGGCGGAGGGTGGGAGAGAGAGAAAGGAATGGACCGAGGGGTGCGAGAGAGGGGCTCGCGGGAAATGGCCCCCGAAGGGGTGATAGAGGCCACCTAATAGCTCACGGAATTGCCTCCGAAACACCTTTTTAATGAACTATTGCCGCGGGAAATGAAAATGGGGTGGAGAGGCTCGGGGTGGGCGCGACATCGGACTCTCTATCCGACGGCTTCTTCTTCTTCTTCTTCTTCTTCTTCTTCTTCCGATGCTACTTCTTCTGCTAGCCAGTTAAGATACGAGCTCAGCAAGAAGAATCGCTTTTCTCGGACTGCTTCGGATACTTGCTGGCTCAGATAAACCGTATCTCGGTCTCTATATCTTAGGTTTTTTGGGATGACAAAAAATATTGTAATTTCCGCTGTGCGTGATTTTGAGAAAGTAAAGCAAATCGAGGAAGTAGAAATGTTATAATTTTGAATCTAACACTCACGAATAATGATGAAATTTCTTGATAATATAGCAGATGTACACATTATTACTTTAAAATTTACACAAAGTGCCTATACGAGAACATGAATTCAAAATATTAACCCCCTATGTGTAGAAAAAGTTGAAAATAATGTGATCAAAGTTTGCAAATTTTGATTTTTCAAACTCCAACTGCATTTCTTTCAAGTTTGCCTGTACTGAAAACTGTCAATTTTTTAATAACCCGAATTTCATTTTATTCCTTGCATAAATTTCCCGGTTAAAAAGGTTACATCGCAAGTTAAATCTACAAGGATTTTTAACATTAAGCTTTGAGCATTGTCCTTTAATTCCAGTAATACTATTTTTAGCTATGAATTTTTCGACCGTTCCATTGTTGCAACAACAACAACACTACGAAACCCAGCGGAAAAAATTGCAATTTTTCTCGCCGCGTGTCCGCTCTCCACCCTCCCCGGGGACGAACATTTTTTTTCCTTCATATTCATCCTCTCTCGTGCACTCGGAAAGAGCAAAATACAAGAAGGGAAAAAAAAGGAGGCAGAGAGAAGATAATGCGGGACGAGCGGCATGCAAGACGAATGGGGAAGGAGGCAAGCTGCGCGATCCCAGCGAGACACCATCCGAAAACATTCCGGGGAATTAGACGGAGGAGGAACTGCGTTTCGCAGCCCGTACACGAGGGGGATGGCGGAGAGAAAAAAAAAAGAAGGCGCGCGCGCGCGCGTACAGCCCCGAAAGAAGCGGCAGCGGCAGCAGGAGGAGGCACGGGGCGATTTGTCAAAACGCATCGTCGCACGCCTCTCCGTCTATCTCTCTTGCTGCACCCTCCCCCCCTCCGCCTTTGCGCGCTATCTTCGCCTTCGCACTCATTGTTATGCTAAGTGCGATTACGGATGAAAGCGCAGAGCGAGAGAGGAAGGGAAAGAGAAATTTCGTGAGTCGTGCGAAAAGACGGGCTCTCGCCGGCGCGTTTTGCTTCTCTCTTATGCAGTGTTTTAGGGGTTTCTTCTCTTGTGCTGCCTTTCCGAAAAAGCAAAAAATAAAGTGATATGCGCTTGCTTTACTTTGAAATATTAAAATGTTCATAATACGTTACATGTAATTTGTTATACTTGAAATTTGTCTACAAAAAATAAGATGATTTATGAAATGCTTTGTAGAATTGAAACGAGTAATTTCTACAAAAGTTTATAAGAAATGACTAGTTACCAGAATGTTTGTTATTCAGTTTTAAAGGAAACACATTGCATTTTCCTAATCTCAGTTAAATTGAAAAACAATTTTAAAGCATACTGTTCTAATGCTTTTATGGCTTGAAACGGAAATATTACCAACTACGTGATAAAAGCTCTAAATTCAGTAGAGTACTTTTAAAGTAGCTTAAAAAATCAATTTAGGGAATTGAATTTTATCCTCCGGCTTAGTGCAAATAAGAAAAAAAAAATTAATTTTGCGGACAAGCCAAAAAATTGAAAGAGAAGCACCACGAGCTTCTCCCAACATCACAAGAGGCAGCAAGCTCGTCGGCGCGAAGTAAGGAAGCGAAGAAGGAGTCGAAACTGCCCTCGTGAGAATCGAAAACCGCGCGCAACCTGACCCATTAAGGGACGCGACGAGCTGCGTCTTCGCTTCCAAGTTTCTGGTCAGCTATAGTAGCACTGGGGTGCGCACGGGATTATGGCTGTAACCCACGGTGTTTACGAGTCCGCAAAGGACGATTACCGCTCGCTGGTGCATGACTTCTCTTTCTCCCAAGGTCGGCCTTGTTTCTCTCTTCCATACATTAAAGAAGACACACTGCAGGTAGGGTTCAGTTTTGCCCGAGTGCTAAGAAATTGCACTTTAAAATTCAGATTTAAAATCATTCTGGTAGAGTATTTGCTAGAATGCCCAGATTGCTGCATCGGTAAATAAAATGCTTGATTAAACTTTTTTTAGAAAATATTTAATTTAAGTATAATAATAAATTGGTATTTATCGTTGTAGTACATATAATGAATGTATAAACGGAAGCGTTTAAGATATTATTCCGCATATTTTGAATAAATTTCGAATTCTAAGTATCTTACACTCCTGTATTTTGTATACGAATAGCATTTTCTTATTTCTCGCGGCCGTACAGTAACGATAAAATTATACACTCGAACTCATAAACAGATGCTTGCATTCGCAACGGAAAACGAGAAATAAGCTGGATAAGAGGCTCATCGTCCCTCTGGGAACGGCAAAACGAACAGATATGAAAATTCACCGTATACGACAAAGACTTTATCATCGAGCGTTCCTAAAAAAAAAGGCGAAACTAAACCGAAAAAAAGCAGACTATAACGGAGCACACAGCCGCACCATTTTGATTAATTATCCTTATATCCTCGTGAGAGGCCATGCACGGGCGTGTAGTTCCCCAAAATTAGCGGAGCCCTCTACACAAGATTTCGAACCCTCTTTTACCTAGGACCTCCGAATTTCCAGCGAGTACGTATAGCGGCATCAGCCCCCCCGCAGCATTTTTCCGAGCGACCCGATTTCATTTCTCTCCCGAGCCGCGCCTCGTCATCATTTTTCATAGGCTCCCGCGCGCTCGCCTCCGTCCTTCCACTTTCCACTACTGAAGCTGCCGTATCCCCTGTGCGCTCGCTCGCTCCGGATAATGGAAGGGAAAGGTTTTTTTCGCGATAGCTCCTGTATAGGCTCCCTTCGATGGGCGTGCGTATATATATGTATACGTATACGCGTGCGTCGTAGACGCCCGGCAACTGTTTTCCCATTTTCAGTCAACGGGTGAACCCTTAAATCACCCGTAAACCTTATCGAATTCTACTTTGCTGCGAGTTTCGATTTGAGAAGTTGGGTTGAAAACGATGGAGCTAATAATAAAGTTTGAAATCGTACTGGGAATTTGATGTAATGTGAATTTATACTTGAATTGTTGATTTTAAACTTTATATACTCTCTAAACCCAAATAAGTGAAAATGTCGATTTTTCAGTAAGTGGATATATTTTCAACTTATAAAAAAGTGAAATCCACTCTCAAAAAAGTAAAATCCACTCTAAAAAAAGTAAAATTTTTACTTTTACGAATCTAATATTCTATTCACTTTTTAAATAAGTAAAATACAGAATTTTATTACACGCGCCATACGTCGCGCATGCGCGCACATCCTAACTTTATCTTAACGGTTTCCCGCGTGCACGGAAGCATTTCTTTCTTTAGAGTGCGTTTTCATACAGTGCATTATTCGCGGCGAATTGACTTAATTTTAACATTATGTCAACTGGCGTTAACAATAAGTCATCAATACGTCAATTCGCCGCGAATGATTCACTGCATGAAAACACGCGCGGTGTTGGACCTTGATGGGCTCACGAGGAATATTCTCGTTTCTTCTATTATTTCCAGGTAAGTGCTTTGATATACTTTTCGCGAAATCTATAAAATGTTCTTGATAAATACTTATGTATAAGTTGTACGAACTAAGTTAAATTGATATCCATATCCCAAGTAATGAAATAACACATTTTGAGGCTCAGTTTTTTTGCATCGATGATTATCTGTGAGAAAGTTTTGTCAGATATTTAGGTTTTGTTAAAGCCCAAACACTATTACAATCTAAAATAAATCATAATTCTTATTAGGTATCGAAAAAGATCAAACGTCTCTTAAAATCTGTTAGTTCTGTGACATCACTATATGTTAACTTAAAAAACATCAACCTTAAAGAGATTGACAATGACTCTCAAGATGACTCCAATGAAAGTGACTAAAACTTATTTATCATGATTATTTATTTTTAATTTATCTCAATTTCAGTGTGTGAAATAAAAAATATAAGCTTTTGTATATTGCAACTTAACTTTTCAAATAAAATTGCTTTTTAATAACAGAAATGGCAAGCATTTACTTTTTACTACGTTGATTATTCACTTATTTAATCAGTAGAACCGTCACTTATGCAATACGTGAAAATTTCACGTATTTGAAAACTAATTCTGATCTCACTTATTTAATCAGTGAAATCTTCACTTATTTAATACGTGACTATTCACTTATCCTACGTGAGCGACTCTGAACTTATTGAATAAGTTTGCATATGCACTTTTTATAAGTGGAATTTCACTTATTCAGGTTTAGAGAGTAGAGAATTGAGCATGAATAATTTTTCCCTATAATGTGAATTTATATTTTGATTAGATTCAATAATGTATGAAGCTCTGACTATCAGCAGTTAAAGAGTATTAATAGCTATGTTAGTTATTAAAATAACGGCATTCGATATATTAAAAATATCATTATACAGTAGAATAATTGAATTGACGTTTGCTTGAGACTTTTAATATCAGCATATTACTCCTATTACTATTTTACGATGGGATTTGACACCTTGTCAACCTCAAATCATGAATAACCCATTCTATTAACAACCACAAAAGTTTCGAAAGCTCTACAAATAACTACACCCTAAACAAAGCTTCCTCAGTGCCGACCAAAGCCGAGCAGCCATCTCGTCACCTCAACGCCCGTATCAAAGCGAGCTCCTCGCTCGTCTACTAACTCAGCGTTCATCGTTGTCGCGCTTTCGTCTCTCTACACCCGTGCGGTGCAGCACCGGTACTTCCCGGAAAGCCCAGCGCGAAAAAGACACGCGTTGCCGTCGCCACCCTTTGTACTCCGCAGCGGTGCACTTCGTCGTCCGCCTCGTCGTCGGGCTAATAATAGCGCGTCCAGCCTCCCGCGAACACGCGCGACGATTACGCGAAGACGAGCCAACGACGACGTCGGCCATCGCTCGCCCACGATGACGAGTCGCGTGCTCGAGCATCGCTCATATAGACTGCAAGTTGCGGCTCGGGCGCGTGGCTGAACAATATTCGGAGCGTTTGTACACCGGACTCATTGGACGGGTGTGGGTATGGGCGCGCGCGCGAGGAGAAGATTCGGGAGGAAGATTAATGCGGAACTGTGTTGTTTACGACTGGAGAGTTTGTAGCGCGGCAGCTCGTAAGCTTCATTGTTCCTTTTGCTCTCGTTATCGCGCGGAGATTAGCTGACTTTTTTATATTTCCTTTTGTTAACCGGCGAGGGAATGGGAGCGTGCAAGCTGCTGCTGTTGTATGTATGAAGGTATACTCACACGAGCCGCGGCTTTAATTGCTGCTTATGAGAGGCTTTAGCGTACTCACCTGAAACAAAGGAAATAAAGTGCGTCAAACAATGTTGTAGTTTTCTTATTATATACTTTTATTATTTTATTATAATGAATTGGCGCATGGTGTAAAATGCCTTGATGATATAATCGTTCAGAAATAAATTGAAAGTCTTTTATTTTAGCATGTTACAATACTGTATTTTTCATTCATTGGAAATATGAATAATTCATGTATATGTATTAAATGTTTGTACAAATATTTCTGTAACTCTAATTACACTACTTTAAGAATACATCCTTATATGCGCTAGCAATAAAGTCCGCTGAAATTCGCCTGGAAATAACGTCACGTATAAAATACAGATATACATAAATAATTATGTATCATTCCTTAAAATCATATATATTTATATTTAAAGCTCGTTTCAAGGCGCGCGTAGCCTGCTACATATTCCAGTATAACACTTAATTAAAACCATACTTTGAAAAAAAAAAGAATTTTTCGTAAAGCAATAATCGAAAAGCTTAGGTAATTTAATTTTCGGAGCACATCCCCGGGCATCTCCTTGCTCTCTTCTTCCTCGACGACGCCCCTTGTCTCGCTCGCTGCAGCAAGCGAGGCAAGGCAGACGCAGGCGTGCGCGCGCGCGCTTACTCTCGAAGTCTCCGAGGAAATCATTGAATATGCAACTTAAGAAAATCCTCGGATATTGTGTTTTATTATAAACGGGCTTCTTCACCGCCGCCAACGCGAGCTTCCGCTCGTACCCTGGCTCCTCTCTGCTCTGCTCTGCTCTCTCTCTCTCTCTTCCCTTTTCTCATCTCTTATATATTTTTCGCGAGCGACTTTGCATATGAATATTTTCAGATTCGAGAATTCCTTCCCATGCTCCCGTGGGAACATCTGGCAAAAACAGAAACGTATAACCGACTGCGGCTGCCTGCCTGCCTGCCTACGTTCAAGCCCGTGAGCTTCAATCTACTTTGCATAAAATAATATCTCGAGTAAAATACGTGCGTGATTAACACATTGAAAGGATTATGTAGAATATTTTTAAAACAAAGTTAAATAAAATAAGCAGGTAAGCTTTCTTTATCTACTACGAAGTGAAATATTCTTTCGTTATTTTCTTGAAATGACATGGGTTTTCTGAGCATTTTCATTTAAAATGTTATTTTGTTAACAAAAATAACCAGTTATTTAATTTTAAATGTTCTACCCTCTAACTACTAAGCAATACATTATGCAATTGAAAAAGGGTTTTTAGTCTATTACAGAAAGTCTATTATGCTTATTTTATTTCACGAAGATTTTTTAACATTAATAAATTGAGTGGTTCAACAAAACTGATCTACCAGAGCCATAAAATACCCTAGTTGAAAATCCAGCGAAGCGTATCCCACCGAACTGGAACTTATCGCTTGACTAGTTCCATCGTACCTACACGCCATTCCACTCAGTCTTCAAGAGCACCTAGCAGTATACGCCCTGCACCAGTCAAGCACCAAGAAGGAATTAAAGGTACGCTCTCCCGCGAAGACACACGTACATTCGCTTAAATTTTAGAATCGAGCCGAGCAGCCTTTGACTTTTCGAAAGTAGGTCGAGTGTCACGATATTACCCGGAGAGCTGAATCCACCTCCTCCGTGAGCTCTGCACAACGCCCGCGCGCACCCGAGCAATCTCTTTCTGCTCGCGTCTAGGCTCCCAGGACTCGTGAATTATAAATGGCGACTCGGGTGCACGCTTCCGCGGAGGAGAGACGAACGATACTGGAAATTCAAAGAGGGGGGGGGGGGGGACTGGAGTAGGCGGGCCCAGAGCGCGGAGAACGGTGCTGCAATTAAGCCGCGCCGTAATTAGCGTAAATTGTTTCTCGCTGCTGGGCAATAACCGTGGTGAGGGGTTGTGCGCGCGAAAACCCCTTTGCAGAGTGCTCTTGGCTTCGAGCTCTGCCTTGAGGAATTTTGATTCACTCAAATATTCATCTGCTTTAACGAGAATAGTTTTCATTCTATTGTATTCAAAGTATATATTGTACGTCAAAGGTTGGTTTTTTATTTATAATTGGTAAGAATTTATCGTACAAAGAATTTTTTTTATGTTTCGCATTCGATGGAAAATGTTCAATTTAACAATATAAGTCGTGTTAAAGTTAAATTCAATCAATATTTAAAAAGTTTCATTGCTTTGTATGATTTCAATGTATTTACAAATTTTCGTTCATTATTTGCAATAACAATAAAAAAATTAAACTTTTCTAAGCATAATTCAATTTAACTTTAACATGACTATTATATTGTTGAGCTAAATATTACATCAATTATAAGCTTAGAACTACAAAAGTTTTTCCTGCTATATTGTTACAACACATTGTCGATTTTAATTGAAAAATTAACTTTCAACGTGAATTGTACACAGTTCAAGCTTAAAGCATAACCTCACAATTCAACGCATGCAAATCCGGCCATTCAATAAGAAGAAAGAATAAAAAAATAAAGTACAAACACCTGAAACTTTTTTATCGCTCTCCCGACGATGTACACAACGCAGCACATTGATTCCTCCCCATTCAATAATCATCATTCATATTCATCCCGGCGAGCCCACCGCCACGAGAGCGAACTTTGAAACCCGCGGCGTTGGCGTCGGCGGCGAGTCTCGAGGCGTTATAAAAGGGACCGAGTAAGAAAGGTTTTCCGCCTCCCCGGCGTATTAAACGCGCAGGTGGCGGACCTAAGTTGATCCCGGCGCGCGAAAATATATGGTTATCCGCTCGACTTAGACGCCGGCGAGACGGAAGCCATCGCTGCCGCGGCGGAGCGAGAGTCCGCGCTTAATATACTGCTCAATAAAAACTTAGTTACTGCCTTCTCCCGGCTCTAACTCGTTGAAGGTAAACTCTCCTCGCGCCTTGAGCGGCCGCGCACGCGATATGCGGCTCTCGGATGAAATAAGAGAAACGCGAGATAGATAATGCGAGCCGAGCCGAGCCAAGGAAGCAGCGGCCGGGCCGTAAAAGGCCAAACAAGGGATTCGGGTTTTAACAATTTTCCCGGCGTGTGAGCCGCCTCGTTATCGGACATTTGGTCAAGTATACCTGTATGTAGGATAGACACGTAGAGAGAGAGAGAGAGAGAGTGAGGATAACGACACAGTACAAGCAGGACGCGAGAGAGAGAGACAATAACGGCTCTGCGGGCCATCAAACGAGCTTCCGAATGGCGCACGAAGGACTTTGGACTTCCCGTGTAACAGCCCCGGGACCTCGCGCAGAGCTCTCTCTCTCTCTCTCTCTCTCTCTTTCCTTCCTTCCTTCCTTCCTTTCCTAGACTACACAACTGCTCGCGTATACGAGAGATACCGGAGATACCTCGAGAGAACCCGCTTTTCCGCGACTGTAGGACTGCAGCAGCGACTGCCATTGAGGGCGAGAGGGATGGTTCCGGCGAGTATACACGAGTTTCTCAAGGGAAGTTTGAGAGGTCACGCTGGAATTATTTTGTGATTTAATTATGAAGTCGCTGATAAGAAGTGCAAGGAAGGAGTGCGACGGGGAGGCACTCGGGACAATGAAAACTTTGAGCATAAAACGTTGTTTTGACTTCGCACCGGGTAGTACTGTGCGGAGTACTGCATGCACGGACGCGCAAACTTCAACTTTAATGGATAATGTGGAGTGAACACGGTCAGTTGTCGATATTTTGTTAGGCTAAAAACTGTTATTTTCTGTTAACACGTGGAATATGTGCTCGAATGGTTAAATACATGTTAAAAATCTAAATGAAATTACAAAATCATGATTTTTATATCTTATCTAATATAAACTTTTAGATGTAAAAAAAAAGCATTTACTTAAAATTACTTTTCATAATTATAATACAAATATAAAGTGTAAAAAAAATACATAAATAATAAATAAGTACATTATGATAAATACATTTACAAAATGTATTTCATTATAATAGTAGTGCTGGCTATAGATATTCATATGTATATATAATAATTAAGACAAAAATTATGTAGATTGAATAAAATAAACTTGAAAAAATTCGAGTAAAATAATAATTTAATGTTAATTTACATTGATGGACACTCGTCATCACCTAGCAGTATATACGCTTAAAAAGGGACTGTCTACGAAGAAAATACTACTGAAATATAGATATAGAAAAAGATAATACAAAATTTTCAGAAGTTAAGTTTATAATATTCTTTAATTATTAACATTGTTCAACTTCTTCAGATTAAACTTATCTCAATTAGATATCAACCGTTCGCGAATTTAAATGAAAATAAAAACAAATTCCAGAAGTAAAAAATCTCTTTTATCCCATTCTATTCAAGTCTCAAGTAAAGGAAGATGCAGAATCAAAGCTTAATTATATGTAATTCGAGAGGGAACAACTCTTTATCCCCGAGCATTCACGAACAACACTGCTCACAAAGAAAGCCCTCGAGCTTGTTTTCATTTGCGCCCGCGCCGTGCACGCGCACCATAATCAATCCGCCCACGAAGGCATATGCTCACTTGAGGTATACACACACATACACACATCCCACGTAAACTTGTGTATACACGCATACACACGGAGAAAGAACAGCAGCGGCGGTGGTATATATACATCGGGGGTGGCGCGGATTGTTTGATGCTTGATTGTCGCGCTTGCTTGCTTGCTTGCTCGGGGGTCTCTCCCGGCTGATTGGGTCGCCGCCGCGAAACATCTGCCGGGCTCCCGCGGGGCTTGCCGAAGAACGACAATCATCCGGCGATCGCTCGGTAATATTTCCGTGATATCTTCATCCGAAGCTCGCTCGCTCGGCCGCAGGAGGACGACGACGTGACTCGAGAGCGCCCCCCGGATTTTCGGTATACGAGCGAGACGTGTGTCTCGATGCTCGCGCTCTCTCTCAGCCCTTTAAGCTAGGATTTATTTTTGGAATAAGATTGTCGCGCTCTGGGTTGTAACGTGTTGCTCGTAAACGTAATTCGTCGTAATGAGCTGTTTTACGCTGGCAAAACAATGTCGCAATATTACGTCGTAAAATATTGCGACGTGGAAGTCGTAGTAATTTGTATTGTTTTAAATAATGGATAAATGCACGTTTAGAGTGACTGATGGTCTTGGGGCCTTTTTTCGTTTCAGCTGCCAAAACAAAATTCATTGTCCTCGCATTAAGAAGCAGGCCGGCCTGCTCATTTTCCTGCCCCGGCAATTAGAATTTTGAAGATGAAAAAAGAAAGACGAGAAGAGCAAAAACGAGTATTTCACGAAGAGAGCGGTAGAAGCACGAGTCCCTGGGTGCTCGCTCGCGGGCTTCTTTTTCGCGTACAGCGGCAGCCACGAGAGACAGTGATACCTAACGGCTGACGCGGGGAACCGCGCACGCTCACGTACACCCGTCGACAATGGATCCTTTGCGGCTAAAAAGCGTAAAAGAAAGGAGGAGCACGCGGTCCAGCTCCGCGTGCAGGGCCAGAATGAAGAGAAAGAAAGAGCGCGCGAGCGGCAATGATGAAAGCATTGTCCCCGTTCAAGCGAGCCTGTTCTCTCTCTCTCTCTCTCTCTCTCTTTCTCTCTGTTCTCTGTGTACGGCCTTTTCTCTCTCTCTCTTCTCTCTTATATACCTCCCGCTCCTCCTCCCCTCGCCACTCTTACTTATTCTTCGTCCTCGCTGCCGCTGCCGCTGCTGCTTCTTCTTCCTGGTCTTTTACGGGTTCAATTTCTCTCCCTTCTGCGAGCAGCGCCGCAGCCGCCTACGTCTCGCTGTCTTCCTCGGCGTTGTCAGTGCAGCGCCAAGTCCAAGATCACCTCCGTCGGTGGCGGAGCTCGCTCGCTCTCTCTCTAGCTCTGGCTCTGGCTCTTTGTCGGAAGTGAAAATGAAACGGGGGATGGGCGCAATTTCCGCGAGATGAAAGGACGAGCGCGCGCTAGAGCAGGCGAGCCTCTAGCCCTGGAGAACGAGATTTTATGAAAAATAAGGAAAAAAGGAGTGTTTGACTTTTGGGATTCCGTACCTTTCCCTTGGTCTTTATAACGTCCCTTTTATAATGAATTCTTTAGGTTTTCCTTTAGCGAAGAAATTTCAAGATCGGGGAAAACATTTTTTTATAAATTAAAATTTTCAACAAAGTGATATTAATTCTTTAAGGTACAGTATTACATCTAAGAAGTTATTGACATTTTAATATAGAATAATGTATGGATCTGCTATAATTTCGATTATTAAACCATAATAACTACTTCTTATGCTTAATTCCATTCTTATAAATCGTATTTTCGGAGTTTTTATGGTATTGTGGGTCGATTTGATATTTTCTCATAATTTTTAACCTTTTCTTGCATATTGTATTTTGTATTCGTCTAATAACTCTTTTCAAAATGAATGAAAAATTTTGAAAAAAATCAAGCAGAATATTAGATGTCTAATAATACATGTTTCGAAAACAATAGTGACGCTATAATTATTTTTGTTTAGCTGTGCTCACAAATTTACATTATATTTCAAAATCACATTTTTTGTAGTTTTTAATCTCTGGCATTACGTACACATAAAAAACACTCCAGAGTTTGTGCTAGATCATGGAGAGTGCAAGAAAAGGTCAAGATAACTAAATAAGAAAACTACATTCTCTTAATCTTAAAAAGAGTTTAAGTATAAACGATTCATTTTCCAGAATAAAGTTTTCTGAGAAACACAACAACATTTCGTTCGATTCCATTGTCCTCCCCTATGTGCACAATCATCAGAATAAAGCCACAAAGTTCCGAAAATTCACATCTCGCAACAAGCCTTAACCCGACCATTAAGCGCCCTCACTCCTACTCCCCCATCTCTTCCATATCCTAGACAAGCGCGTAAACACGATCTATATGCGGAAACTCGCAAAAGGAGCAAATTCCCGGCGTTCCGATTCGGCTCGCAAATCAAGCCAACGGACCGAGCGAAAGAGACTCTACTAAAGCGGAAGTAAGAACGGCTGTGCAAAGCAAGCCTCTTTCTCTCTCTTTCTCTCCGTCATTATCTCACCCTTGCGTCGCTTCGCAGAAAGGGGGGGCGTGAGTACACACACACACACGCATATGCGTGTTGGCAAACCAATCGCGGGCTCGTAATTCCGAAGGATCTCCGAGTGTATTCTCTCGCGTCGTCCCTTTTCCCTCGTCGCGTCATCCGAGCGTGTGGGTACATATAACCCTTTCGCCGCCGGACCCTTGACCGCCTTCCCGAGCGACTGCCACGACCCTTGACTCGCGCGCAATAACGCGCGTTAATCCGCCTTTCTCTCGCTTAGGGGCTGCGCGGACAGAGAGTAAACGCGACTCTCTCTCTCTCTCTCTCTCTCGGAAAACAAACCCTTTCCTGGGCTCGGCTCGCGCCCCGAAATGATCGATCGGCGATATCTCGTCGCAGTGAAGTCTTCTCGTCGTGTATGAGTCGGAAAAGGGGGAGACGAGTGAAAATGGAGCGAGTATTGGGTGTGTGTATACGGAAGAGAGAGAGAGAGAGAGAGAATGGAATTAAGGGTGTTTAACCCCTCTACAGCGGCGGTGTCTTTGGCGGAGGAGGCGAGCGAGCCGATTGTTATTCTTCGGGCGAAAACTATTTACAAAGTCGAGGCTAATGGCATCAAGAGATTTTGGATCTGTGCAGCCCCGCAGCGCGCGTGGCCCCCCTCTTTATGACTGGAGTTGTTGTCGAGCGTCTTTTTCTATCTGAATACTATTACTACTTGCGATTTACGAAATTCGAGCGGCTCGATCGTAAAAATAAAACCATGTATTGAATAATCGTTCAACGATGTTCGAATTTTCTTTATTGTTAAAATTATTTGCAGTAGGTATATTTGTTTCCGCAGTAAAACCAAATATCGTGAAAAATAGAAAAATACGAGAACACGTTTTTAATTTAAAAAAAATTATTTATATAGAATAAACTCAGAGAATCATAAGCAAATCATATTTAACTATTAAGGTAGCTTTCTGGTAATTTTTGACCAACAAATTGAAAAACATTTTGTTGCAGAAAAGTGTTCTTTACTCGTAAATGGAAAACATATAAGTAGTCCCCAGCTCAAGATAACTTTTTTTATAGTGGAAGTAATACATTGAAAATAAAGTTTTATCGTTTTTACGCTTTTTTACTAAATATAATGTAGACATCAAAGTTTAGTATATTTATAATTAACTATTGTTTACCTACTATAGTACCTGATATATTTACCAGATATAGTACCATATGTACTTGACATATGAAAGATTTCAAGAATTTGAATAAATGTGATGCAAGGGTGCAATAAGTAATATATCAAAATATTAGTCTTGTTCTTACAAAAGCTCGATTTTCTAAGCTTCAAGTTTTCCAGTATGCTAAAGTTGATTTGCGTCAACACATTCAGTGAATCATTTTGAATCTTTTTCTCAAATAGTGTTTGATGTATTTCGAACAAACCTTAGCATTTTTTTGTGTGCTTTTATTGAATTACGAATGACATATAATGATATTAACCTTTAAAGAATCATGAAAATATGACATTTATTTATGATTTGAATAGATTATATTTCTAAAAGTAAATTAATAGACTTAAAAGTATAATAAATGCTAACTATTCTTCTTTTTGACGTGTAGAATGATGATAAATTTTCCTAAATCTGTTCGATGAATATCTTCACACAAACCAACTTTACAAAACCTACCTTATTCTTGTCTAAAAATGACTATTGTGTGCATACTAAAGTGAGCATATTTTGGAATTTAGGAGAGTAATAAATCTGAAAAATTCTGGAAAACAAACTTTTTATATTACGAATAATAGGTAATTTTTTCAGATTTGTATCGTGTACTAAACAAAATTTTTGGAAAATCACCATAAACCCACCTTGAACAATATATTTTAAAGATAATATTATTAATTAACTAAATAAACATAATAAATATATTGCATTTATACTTTATTATTTAAAATTTTCATATATGAAAATATATTTTTGCAGTGACAGAAAAAAATTCGTGTCATTTTTATAAATATGTCTGTCTTCGTTAAAAAAAATATAAAAACTGAGTCAGAATTCATAATTTTAGAAGAAATTAAAGCCACAAGAACAGAGCTTTTTTATCATTCAAGTTACTACGCCAATGAAGAGCGATGCCGATGAGACAACGAGCGTAAAGTGAGTCAAGCCCAATATACACACTCGAAGAGACAGATCCACGTGTGCGTACGAGCCTAATGTAATAAGAGTTTTGTTCTCGAGTGGGTTGGCAAACTTATGCATATTGACCCTGTCAATCTCGTAATACCACTACCGCGGACACGAGCAACGAGCTTCTCGCTCCTCGTACATATACGTTATAATGCGTAGGAGAAACACTACTCGCGCGAGCGCGTGCTGAAGCCGGAACGCGCTTAATTCGATTTTAACGCGCGAAATTAAATTTGTATTGCTCGACGCGTATTAAAAAGATTTTAGACTGGTTCTTGTGTTTTTTTACTGAATTAACACTGGATTTCTTCAATATATTGTGAATTTTAATACTCCCTTTAACATTTTATTGCTTTCATGTAATTAAAATAAACAAATTTAAAATATTTTAAAATAAACATTATGTTTACAAATATTATTTGAAAAATAACAATTTACACATTATATTATAACACATTCATCGCGGATGGAACGAATCAGCGCAAATCAATTAAGACCACGAGCAAGAAGAATAAAAATTTAACACGGATACCTCAAGCCTGTATACCGAAGAAAAAGCCCGGCGGCTCGAATCCAATATCGGCCGGTGAAGAACACAGAAAAGCATTAACGCTCGGCCGAACAACAATAGAAATACTTGCGCCTTTTGCGCAATGTTCTCCCGGACTGCCGCAGCCCTTTCTCTCTTTCTCTCTCCTTCTCGATTACTCCACGACTTACTACTCCCGTGCGCTCAGCTCTATATAGCTCCACAATCTCTCTCTCGCTCTCCTCTGGCCCTGTGTTTCTCCGCCGCTGCGCGTGCTCTCGGCGCACAAATGGAAAACGGATTGATTAATCGTAGTAATTACCGATCAGCCCCCGCTAATTAGATATCCGACTCCTAGCGTCTCGGCCCCAGAGGTTTCTCTCTCTCTTTCCATCTCGCTCGCTCTTCTCTTCGTACGTTCGTTCGTTCGTTCGCTCTCGCCGCTGGGACTTTGAGAATAGGGCTTTGCGCGCGCGCACAAATGAGTGAGCGAGAATATGGGCTGCAAGGGGTGCGCCGCCAACGCGTGCTAAGGGCAAAAGCGCAGTTCGCTAAATGAGATTGTTTGACGGGGCTATCCAATATTAGTCTCTCTTCTCTCTCTTGCTCTTGGTTATCTGTTTCTCTCTGTCTCTGTCTTGCTCGAGCAATATGGCCAACGCACCTGCACACACACACACACACACTTGCAGCGAGATCGTTAACGCAATCACGCTTATAAGGAAGTAATGACGGTTTTGATTTAGTTAGCCGAGGGGAGAGAAATTATTGCGCCACAAGTGATTTATCGGGATGTACTTTCTATTATTGAAAATGTATTCTAGCAGGGAGATAATGAATGCACTAATGTTGCTAAAAGTCTCTTCATGACTTATATGCAAATGTTTAATTAATTATATTATTATCTTAAGTTATAATAATAATACGCCTAGTCATTTTTAAAAATGTCAGTAGAACAAATATTCTAAATAATTCGGTATACAATATTTTCCTCAATAAACTGGAGCATCACGGCCGCGACAAAGCAGAACGCATAAATACAACTAACTCTACCGTCCCTTTTTTCGCGCCCGCGCTCTCCGCCTAGCGATAAGAAAAATTATTCACCTCCTCTCGTCGAGCCGATTTATATTCTCTTCGCGCGTCTTCGCGGCGCAGGTGCGAACTAGTTCTCGCGGCGCAGTTGCAACAATCAAGCGGCGGCGGCAGCGGAGATTTAAATTAAGACGGAGTCCGAACAGCAGCGTTGTCGGACGATCTGGGATCACGAATGGCCTCTCACCTCGTTACGTCAGAGACTTACGTGGCTGCCGCTGCCGCTGCGAGCGCGAGCAATTTACGATTTTAGATGAGTCCGCGAAGATATTCGGTTACGCTTGGGCGCGAGCCGGCCGCCGCGCCGTTCCGTCACTGTCCGGAGCCGTGACGGGCCAAGCGCGATAATCTTTTAATAGCGATAAATCGTTCGGCGCCGCGCCGGCACTGGGCCTACCTGACACCCCCTCCCGATCCTAAATTTCGAGAGATAAAAATTTACCCTTTGATGCTGTATATCTTCGGGATTTTACGAGAGAAGAATTGCTTGGGCTCACTGTATAGAACGATTAACGAAAATACTATTGCACTTTAAGCCCGTGATTAAGTAAAAATATTATTTGCGTACTAAGCTCGTTGGACTGCAACTCCACTCGAGAAATCAGTTGAACAATTTTACTCTACTACAATATATGGGCAAATCCGCCAAACTTTTGACCTTAAGGTTACTCTTGAGTTTAAGGCTTTAAACGTTATTGTCTATTTTTTGGGTGGCGTTTTTCAAATTACACACTTGTTTACATGTCAATGCTTTTGCAAATCATTCTGCTCATATAAAAAAGTTTAAATAATGAAATACCTTTCGAAAATTATTTTAATTCTGTGCATGAGATAGCCTTCAACGAAGTTTTTAATGGTATCAAACTCATATATATGCTTAAATATCGGTTAATAGAAGTGAAAAATCTTTCGTATAAGTGTGTGCCTCTTAAAAAAAGCAAGTGCTGAACAAGTTTAATAGCATAACTGTGTTTTCTGAAAAATTAAATTGTTATAGTCTTTCCTCTGTAATGTTTTCAACGATAAACTTTAATAATCTGTAGTAAAATATTTTATTCTACTTAGTGTAATAAGTACATTAAAACCCGGTAAAGGAGTGTGCCACTTATACAAAACCTTTTGTAGAATATCAAATATTAACATTTAAAACGTAACTCGTATAAAAAATAACATATTTTGTTGGCACATGTTGGTATAGACTGCTAATATCTTCTAAGCACGCATAATCGGTACTCCTTAATAGTAGAATTATACAAAAAATTCGTTAAATGGACACTTGACTCTATAGAGCTTTTTTGATACAAAAAGTGTGTTGAGTGAAATCAAGCACTTTTCAAGCTATGCAGTGCATTTAAATAAAAGATTATAAAATAAGCATTTTCTTCAAGAAAAAATTTTATTATTCTAAAATTATATAAAATATTTTTGTAAAAATTCATAGACAAGATTGATTTGGACCGCTCATTACGAATATGAAGTCAGATTTCCAAAATACAAAATTTGCGATCTAATATGACAAACGAAAATATTTCTGTCCGCCATATTGGATTCTTTGGAAATCTGACTTCATTTTCGTAATCAGCAACCCAAAAAGCCATGTAAACTTAGTTACACATAAATGGGTCTAATATAAAGATGTATGGCTGAAGAAGTTAAATTTAAATAGATGAAGCCTTTTTGTATTATTCATTTTTTACACTCACAAGCTTCAACGTAGGTTAAAAATTAGTAATGCAAGTTTTTCTCAGTTATTTGTTATACAAGAAAAGAGAAAGTATGTTATTCAAACATCTGCCTCACGAAAAACAGAATTATATTAAAACTCTCAAAAGTCAAAAGTTTGGCGTATTTACATATATATGTAAGTAAGTCGTCTTGCACTCTTATTGCAAAAATGAAAGCAGTTAGTTAGAGCATCATTCTAACCTCTTTTGCGACGGGAAAAATACGCAAATAAAATCATTCTTCTTAAGTATCTCAGAAGATCCACTCTGTGTTAGAGTGAAACATCGACTCGAATGGCAATTAATATACTTCAAATATGGTTCATTCTATCTATAGAACGAAACTCTAATCTAGCAGATGAAAATATTATTTGTGTGAGTGTATAATTGCATATTATCATCATTTTTATTAACCGTAAGTCACGCCGCGAACACTTTAAAATCAGTTTTATTCCCGATTAAACTACTTGAAACTTCGTCAACCTACTTGCACGCACAAATGTATTTCTTCGGTACTATCCAAATCTGGGCATTTCCGAGATTCCATAAATAATTTTATCACTCTCGCTCGTAAAATTAAGCGCGACCGTGTGATCTTCCGAGTGTGTTATACGCCAGGAGCGAGACGCGTGACACGTGTGTAACGACTACCGAACGCGAACGTTATACTACGCGACATCGGCGCACAAAACGCGCGGGGGGAGTATTAACATCCGGTCGCCGCCGCCGCTCGAGAATTTACGGCCGCGAATATACCGCGTCGAGCGGCGGGGCGATTTTGTAAAACGAAATGTCTCGTTAGCGCTTTACAACGGTCTAAATTACGTCCGCGACGTAGCAGCAGCAGCCGCGGATCTTAACGATCTTGTAACGCCCGACGTTACAACGAGCCCGGACACGGTAGTCGGCAAGAGAGAGACTATGAGACTCTATACTCTGTCTTGAAAAAAAAGAAGGGGGAGAAAAATATTACGACTCTCTCGCAACGAGACGGAGAATCAATGCGGCAATGAAGCCCGCGCGACGCGACGCCAAAGGAGACAGTGCAACACTGTACGCGTGTACTGTATGACTCGATCGCGCGTTATGAGGAACCGGTATTTCCATTTGCCTCGACTCTCGGGGCCTTTATACGACGCCTTTATACGAATCGTAATTTTTATTATCCTTAGGACTTCTTTTTGCCGGCTAATTGCAAAAACAGACCGTCATTAAGAAACGTTCTTCTCCAGGCGGTGTAGACTCGGATTTTTGTTTCTTCTTTTTCAGGTGCGGTATGAGTCGCAGCTGGTTTGAAGGTGTATACCGCGACGAACAAAGTTTTCCATACCTTATAAGCATTCGAGGTGTATAAAATGTTGGTCGGTTCTGTGAGAAAACGACGTGATTTTACATCGAGCGAATAGATGTTAATTTACTGGTTCAAGTTATAAGATAATAAATTAACGTTGAAGCTTTACATAAAGTTCAGCTGCGCCGACTAAATAGACGAGGAATTTTAATTGCCGAAACCACTTAGAATCTACGAAATCCTACTGAATCATCCAAACGATTATTTCGTCGGTACGAAATCATCAAAAGTTCGTAACAGATAACACAGCCAAGCGCGTATACACGCGCAAAATTGAACATCATCGGCGAAGCTTGTTATACAGAGAACAGAGCAGAGCACACGCGCAGCAGTAGCAGCTGCCAGACGCGAATTAACGCCAAAATATTTTACGCCTCTACATCACGGCGCTGTAAAGCCGGAATTACGCGTGTCTCCTCCAATCTTGAGGATCGATAAATTTCATCCTTGATTAACCGTCGTGCGGCTTACGCAAAATAACTCTTCGCCGGCCGCATCAAGATCCACTCTCTCTCTCTCTCGAGTTCTTCTTCTTCCTCTCTTACTTCCATCTCGGCGGCCAATAAGATGATTTCGTCTCCGCGGGATAAATGAAGTCTCACTAAGCGACTTCGCCTATTTCGAAGTTTCAGCGGCGATTCGCTCGAGGAGCAGAAGAGAAAAGCGAAAGAGACACGAAGACGAAGATGAAGAGCGAGATAAGCGGGGAGGAGGAGGAAGAAGAGTGCGCCGGGAGTACTTGCCGAAATAAACGGCGTAACTGCCAGGCGGCGACGACTACGAGGGGTGGAAGGAGAGAGTAAGCACGCGCAGGAGAGAGAGAGAGAGAGTCAGAGTCGATAAATAACCTCTGGTTTATTAGCGCGGTATGCGGGACAAGGCAAAGCCGCTCCCGTGCTGCAGAAGAGAGAAAGTGGTTAAATTAGCGAGAATATTAGTACGCATTTGCGGCGCGAGCTCTCGTACATCCACTGTGCGCGAGCGAGGCCACTGGTAGTTGTACCCGAGTGCGTAGACCCGCCTAATGCATTGTCACGTCAATTGCTACTTCAAACAAACGGGGCCACATGCTTTCCTACTTGATCTCAGGTGGATACTTGTTTACTTTTTTATGCTACTGTTTGTTCGCCGTGATATTTTGAGAATATTATTAAAAGGTACTTTTATTTAATGAATTTGCATATTTCAAACGTAGAAACGTCTAAAAATACCTTTTTTCAAATTGATAATACTATGTGCTTTTTACCAACACTATGCTTTTCCTGGACACAAAAGTGCTCATTTTATTTATGAGTTTCATTTTCAGCATCATTTTATATTATTCGTTCAAATTGGATGCAAATTGTTGCACAAGTAGTTTTATAAACAATCACGCCCCTTACTAAAAATTAAGAAAATACTTCAATTTGTATGAAACAAATACTCATTGTATCCCCGCATGACAATTATCTCTACACAAGCGGACTATTTCACAAATCCCTTGTACAAATTTCGCCTAGATAAGAATTCGTACACTCGCATCCCCTCAACGCGATAACCATCAACACGGATAATTTTTCGCGCGAGCTAACTTACAACCACCGGCAGCAGCGGCAACCACATTTGCCGAGAAATCGAAGAAAGCGACACACACGACGTATATAGCGAGGTAGCGAGCCGCTTCGCAGTTTGTCAGCTGCAGCGGCCAGCGGAGAGACAGTGGCGTCTTTACGGTCGCGATCTTCCAAGGGCCGGGGTATCGCGCATGCAGATCGCACGGGCAAGCAAGGTTGTCGGCGATTTTACGCGATGCGCCGCGCACGGCCCTATCTACACTGGCTCGCGCGCGTTAACAAGCTGCCAGCGATTCCTAACTACTGTCCCGGGGCCCCCTACGAGATATATGTGACGGAAAATTGTGGCTGAAGGGTGCAGGCGGGAGTAGTGTGCGAGACTTGCACTTTCACCGATGATGTGTACCTTTTCGCTATCTTTGGGTGTACTGTACACGTTATGTTCTTGATTTCAATGTTTTCAGGTGTAAAGTACAAATAGTTATTTGCAGGTTGTACTCATTGTGAATCGATGTTAACAATCATTCGTCAAAGATTATGATATAAAAACAAATACATTTTTAATAAACGTAATTATATACGTCATTCTTTTATATTACGCTGTTTAATAGGTTTTAAACATTTTCAAGAACTTATCGATGCACCAAATTTGTTTTATCAAACTAAATATTCGTATTTCTAGTAGAATTTTAAAAACAAATATACTATATCAATAAACTAATAATATTTAATGAGTTTGTATAATTAACGGCTAGATGTCTATAACCAGTCTATCTGAATTTAAAAAAATGTAGAAATAGAAAACTTTTAATGAGCAAATTATATTACATATTCTTATTTTATAAATTTTACATATGCGTCATACTACTTTTATATTACTATAAAGGACATTAACCCGTGCAGTTTACTTAATAAATAGAAAACAAACACATTGTAACATTCTTAAAAAGCATAATTCATCAGCAAGCTTTCCGTGTCGCACGGCATACATTTTATCCGCGCATCCGAAATCTAATTTTAAAACAAACACCTCTATATTTATTATTCAAAGCAGTACCAGTGGGCTACTGCGGGGGCGCTTCGGCCGTTGTTTATTCGCGAATTATTTCATTTGTCTTCGCGCTCCACACACGACCGAACGAACGGAACGAACGAACGAAAGCTTCGGCTGGCCGGCCATGCGGTCCGCAATACAGCACGCACGGTATTCTAATTAGAGTGGCTATTTCCAAGCCGTCTCGGCGCTTAGTCGAGTGTGGGCTCCGCGCTCGCTCGCCAAAAGGATGCGTGGACACTATATAGCGCACGGACAAAGAGAGCAGCAGATAGCACCGAGCCGGCAAAGAGACAACGAAAGCCGAAAACGAGCAAGCGGGGAAGAGTGAGACGGAAAGTGTGTGTGAGAGAGAGAGAAAGATAGATCTAATTGCATTACGGAAACATGAGTTCTGTTCGCGCACGGTGGCGCGTCGAGCCAAGGGGTTCCGCGGGATACTTTACGCGCTCGAGAAATACGTACACGGACGAAAATTGCGCCCGCGTATGCGCGCGGCCCGTAGCGGCGTAAACGATTCCAACGGACAACGGCATTAACCTCTTTTTAGTGCCTTCCCTATACCCCGTAGCCAACACGCCTTTAAGCCGGCTGCTAGGAGTGCGCTTTCATTGCGCGCCTTTGTTATTACGCTTAGAAAAATTTAGAAAGTTCGCGCTCTTATGCATGATTTACTCGAGCTGAGCTGACGCTGTGCGCGGTCTTGTAATGCGCGCCGCGAACGCAAAGTGCAGTGTAAGAGAGTATTTTTTCCAAGTGCAAACGTTGGCGCAGTAGGCTGGTTTACGACGAAATTTACACGCGAGCGCGTAATGAATCTGCATCTATTTTTATCCCGAATACTTTCTTGAAGTTGATGTAGAAAAATTCCGAATTTGAACACATTTAAATAACCTTTTCAAAACAATGACAACGGATTCGGATCAAAGACCCAGCGTCCCGGCAAAATATACTCGCGGACCACCGCGAAAAATCGAGAAAAAGACCGCAAAATCCGGTCTCGATATACTTTTTTGGCCGACACGAAAACGCGGGCATAACAAGCCTGTATACATCATGCGACGTTGTATATACGCAAAGCCCGGGGAAAAAATGAAAACGTATAAGAGACGTGCGTACCGCGAGAGAGTGAGAAGGAGAGAGTACGTATATACCATAAACAAGTCGAAAAAATATACACACCTTTGATCGCATCTTCGAGATAGAGGCCTCGCTCGAAAAAGCCAGAGAGGAAGGGAGGACGAGAGGAGAGAGAAAATACACGTCCTACGCGCAAACACGATCTTGGCACAAAGCGACACGATGTTAAAGAGATAAAGGCGCGAGCGGAACGCAAATCCAGCGGCACAGAGAGAAAGAGCAAGAGCAAGAGCAAGAAGGAGGATGTTGACTCCGGTCCTCCTTAAAGTTGATTTGTGCTCAATTACCGTGCGTCCGTTCGCCCGCTTCCTATCCTCTCTCTCTCTCTCTCTCTCTCTCTCTCTCTCTCTCTCTCTCTCTCTCTCTCTCTCTCTCTCCCTTTATTTTTGAGTCTCCCGCTCGCTTGCGCTCGACGTCGTCGTCAACGACGACGAAGACGAAGCCGGCGTCGCGACGATTTTATTTATACACGCGCGCCGAACGCCTCGCTCCACGCTTCGTTCGTGCGGTTGCTGCCACCCGCGTTTCGCGAGTCGTGCGGTGCAGTCGCCGTCGTTAAAACTCAGGGGGGAGGAGGGGACGCAAGATCTTCCCTCTGTCTCTCTCTCTCTCTTGGTCCGCTCGCGTCCGAGCGAAAAGAAAGAGGAGGAAAAGCAAAAGGTGGATCCGGCAATTCATTCGGCGTTTTATAACCAGCTCGCGGCGCAAATGCGAGCCGGGTGTATTCTTTCTGTCTCCGTCGCAGGCGCACTCTCGCGGGAGTACGGAGCGAGCGAGCTGATTCACGCCTGGTGGATTATTTCGATCTCTCTGTCTAAAGTTAGCCGAAGGGATTACGCGCTTAAAAGCCGCTGCTGCCGAGCGAGCGAGTCGCGTATGTATGCGCAATCTCGTTTCATTTTGCGCAGGACAAACAGCCTGTGTAGCGCGGCAATGAGGCATGAAAATTTGCCATGTAAGAGAGATGGAGGCGGGAAAAAGGACATAAATGCAGATACACAGGATGAGAAAGATGAGGAAAGTTATAGTTCGTTGAAGATTTTGAGATTACAAACGAAGTATAATAGTTATTTGAAGGAAATGTCAAAGAGAAGATTTTGCCGTAATGAGAAATAAATCAAAAACGTGCGACAATAAATAAAGGACGAGACAAGGGTGAAAACAAAGAGAAACATAACATAAGGGGAAAAACGAATTGAGGGAGAGAAAGCTGCGGGGGCACGGAAATTCGGATGTTACAGGTGCAGGTGTTACGAGAAAACATTCATCAAGATGATAAGATAGTGCGAAGGCTCGAGTAGAGGATCGGCTTTGAGGCGAGGCAGAGGGAGAGGGATAGAGAAGAGAATGTCGACCCTCGACACCGAGAAGGGATTAACCTCGCAAAGACGCTTTCCACGGTCTTAACCCTTTCCCGATCAAGAGCGGATTAACGGCGGGGTATGGATTCCGGATTACCAAGTGGCTCGAACATCGTTCCTGACACGTTCGAGCTTTTGCAACGAAGAACAAAAAAAATCTTCGCTTTACAGTTCTTAAAAACTTCTGATTTAGAAAGCCAATTTTGACGAGAACTTAAATTTCATTTATAATTGACGAGTATTTTAAATATTATTTAAAATCAAGTTTCAGACGCGTACAGTTACACGCGCGAAATCGAATTTCGCAACGGAAGCATACGTAAATATAATAAATATGTCACGGCTGAAATGTTTTTCACGTTTAATTGGTTCGGTAATTACTTGTATGCAAAATATATGTATTTACAAACGACCGTCATGAAAATACACGAACATTTATTACTGGAAATAAAAACAACATTAAGCATAATTGTGATTTCAATTAAATGTTTAATTATATTTTACGTAACGTCCAATGCACGCAGCAGTCGCGATTAATTGAAACGTTCCCATTTCAAAATCGAATGTGTATATTTTTAACGACGAAAATACCCAGAAATGAAAAGCCGAAGCTTACGCAAAGGTGCGTGTGTGTGTTTATCAGGGATATTCGCGTCTCGCGATCTCGACTCGGTGGCGTGTTCCTCGGATTTACAGCGACAAAGTAACGATAACACGCGTTTTTCGGTTCGTAAAGCAATCGGCCGGGCGGGAGAGAGAGAGAGAGAAACTAGGGAGCGCCTGTCGACAAAGTCGTCGGCCCAGATACGAAAATCGTAAAACCGCAGACGTAACGGCTACCGCGCGGCAGCGACCGAGAGAGGCAGAATCCAAGAGGCACTTATCCCCGCCGAGATTAGGCGCGTAAAACGCAATGGTTACGTTTACACGCCATCGGCTGTGTATATGCAACAGTATCGTCTCGAGACGCGTATATAACCTTCTACGCCCACTCGACGCACCGACCAACTTCTTATATTTATATCGCTTATTTTTACTGGCTATTTATACTTTATTCGTACTTTGCGCGATTCATTGTTTTCCTCCTGGAGTGCAGTGCGTTTTTTATATGGCTACCTACACGTGATATTTACATATTTTTGGGAAATATATATGTATCTATAAAGTGTTTAAGCAAATTATTCATATATTTGAAATACATTTGTTCAAGAGTAATTCTGCAGCAATCATTGGACCGAATTTAATTTAATTTCAAGGCCCATTTTTTGTTGATAAGATATTTATATGCATTGATTGCTTCTAAATATCGATTTAAAATCACAGTTTACGTTAAAACATTTTGGGACTTAAATAATAAGACGTTGGTATAGTTAACAACACTTTGACAGTTATTTTACTACCCTTTTCTAGTCTTTATTGCACAAAATTAGTGCTATACAGCATGTAGCAGTATTGAATAAGTCTTTCAATTTATTTCTACTTAAAAAAGAAAATGTATCGTAAAGGATGCAATTGAAGCTTGCAAGGATATAATTCGCAAAAAAAAAGTAATAACGTCTGAAACTCACCAGTTGTTGACTTGAAGAATCGTTAACCCCGTGTCCTGCGCCAACTGTTTCTTCTGGTCTTCCGATGGATACGGATGCTGGAAAAAAGCAGAGAATACGACAATTAAAACACAACGCCATAAATTCGCGCAACTGTAATTGAAAATAATAACAACAACAAAAACTCTCTCCTCTCCCTTTCTCTCGCGCGAAATAACGAGAGAAGCGAAGAGGTACGAGCTAGAGAGCCCGAAGCGCGAAAAATTCGATATGCGCGACGCGCCGCCGCGCGGTATAGCACACAGCGCCTATGCACCGTGTGCGCTGCAGCTAGTTCGCTACTCTCGCTGCGAGAGAGCATTACGCGTAGCCCGAGCGCACCTGCGAAATATTATTTATTGCTGGAGTGCAAAAAATAAAAGAGAGGAAGGGCATATAGGGAGGGAGGGAAAAAAAACGAGGCGGAGGAGGAGGAGGAGGAAGAGCTGCGGCGGCGGCAGCAGGAGATAGGTGGACGTGTGTACGGTGCGACGCCGCGTTTTATCGGCGTTCGCATCTGCGCAGATGTGCTGCTACAGTCCTTGGATAGCGCGCGCTGTTGTAGCAGGAGCGAGGGCTCTTCTGCATGGTATGTGTGCGCTCTGGTCTGCTTTCGGGATCAGATTTTTCATGCTGTCTTTTGTGGGGAAAAGGGCCCGATAAAGTTAACTCGGGGCGATATTTCTTGCGACAAGAAATAATAACATTTTGTACTTTATAGGCTCTTTATTTTGGCCTCTTAACGCCAAGACCCCTTTACCGTTAAAAATAGTGTTTCTGAAAGTTTATCTAAAAATTGTTCAAAAGTAAGAAGCCTAATTCTTTTGGCTAGTCAAAAGTGATCGGAAATATGGTTTACTTAAACTGGCATAAAAATGCCATGATCATAATTACTTTTTGAAGCGTACAAACAATTATCGCGCCCCAGAGCTATTTCCGTAATTTTTTCAAAAGATATAGATTTCATCTACTGTTTTGAAAGTAAAAACAATGCTGTTTGTTCACTAAACAGAGTCAATGACGTAATCTTTTTACAAACTATGAAACCAAAAGGGTATAAGAAAGCTACTTTATCGATTATACATTTTTTACAAAGACTTAAGATGAGAGTCGTGTGCTACCGCACAGGCGTTAAAGGACGATCAATCATTAATTTATAATGTGGCACAAATACGATGTGCCCTCTGACTTGGTCATTTAAATGCAAGAAACCAGCGTTAACATTTCAAAACATAAATTTCTGAAGCTTACTCATACTACCATTAATAACGAAACAACAAAAAAAGAGCATACCTCACAGCGCGGCAGAATAACGCCGTGGCGCATGCCTTCTGTTTATTATTAAAAAACAAGAGAAGAAAAAAGAATAGAGGCAGCAACAAAAGCGCAACCGAAAAAAAATACACGTAGCTTTTGAAAAATGCGCAGTTGCACTGGAGAAAGAATTTCACGCACAATGGCAGAGTGCAGGCAGCGCCGAGCGTAAATAAAAAATATAAAAAACGAGCGACGGCGGCGCAGACCGGACACACACACACACACACACGGGGGCTCCGGCAGAACATAAAAGCCCCGCTGTGCATACGCGGGCGCGCGCGCGCTCATATTTTTACATAATTAGCACGTGGCGATCGCGAGTATTACGTTCCCGCGAAAACTTTTTGTCCCCAGTGCAGTATGGCAGCGGAGAGGGCCGTGCGGTATTTTCGGAAACCGCGCGCTGCGACCGCGACTCGCGCTCGCGCTTCTCCTCCCCTCGATCGGTATATCATGTTTCTTGGAGGCGAGCCACGAAGGGGAGAGGGGGAGAGAGAGGCAGCTATATAGCGACCGGGGGGCACGAGGGGAGGAGGAGAGAAAAAGAGCGAAGCGAAGCGCGGCTTCGGGCTTTTACGCATTATATATACCGGTTCGCTCCGCGTACCAGCCGAGTATATACGACACCGGACAAGAGATTCTTATCCTAATTAAACCGACGACGACGACGATACACCTATTGTTAACGAGAGAAGGAGCGGCGTCTTCGCGCTCCGACGTAATGAGCGAAGCTCACTCTGATATGAGAGCCTTTCTCCTTTTTTCTTTTATAAACCGTATACTAGCTTCAGGACAGGATCCACCTCATTGATGTTTTTTTTACATAGTTAATATTATCTTTCATCTGGATAAGCGAGTAACAATATATATGTAATACCTTGAAAAGTTTTAATAAAAAGTATAAAAATGTAGCTACAAGAACTTTTACTGGTTGAGACAATTTTCTAGGATAAAGACGAGAAGAGCCGAAGAAGAAACAGAAAAGGTAAAAGATGAAGAAGAAAGGAGCGAAGCGATGAAGCCGGTGTAAATCAGGAGCAGCAGGTGCGCGAAACAACGCAGTAGGCAACACGGCCGAATTAGCGAAGATACCATAGCTCGCGCTGTCCCACTCGCTCTTAGGTAGTAGAGGCACTGAATCACAGAACAAGAAATATCGTCTATCATTCTCTCTTCCTTGCGTCTCTTGAATCTCTCTCCAGTCCTCAGACCGTTGGTATATGCATAAAACAATCAAGATAATTGTCGAAGCTTCCTGGGGACTCTCTCTGTCTCTCTCTCTCTCTCTCTTTCTCTCGAGCCAGCAGAGCCACCCTTCGCCTCGGCCGCACCGTGCCGCGCTGCATCCGCGCGAGCCAGCTCTGCGCAACGCGGGAAGACGAAGGGCGAGAGCAGCAGCAGCAGCAGCAGTAGCAGCGGCAGCACGAGCTATCCAATTACATTGAAAACAATAGTCTTAAGTGCTGCCGGCGGCCCGTTCTGGTCTACTCTTGCACCCCTCTCCTCTCTCGCTCTTCTACCCCTCGACTTTCTCGCTGATGGTTTTCCAGAGAGGGTGAGACACTCGCGACGACTGTCCTCTGTCTCGCTCTCTCGCTCTCTCTCTCTCTTTCTCTTTCTCGACGCCAACGATGCGATGCCTTTTCCTTGGACTTTGCGCCCCGATGTACTGCAAGTGCGCAGGAATCATCGTGTACGTGTAGTGTAGCTTTTAACGCACGAGTTGACTCGGCTCGTTGGTGCAGAGGTACTCGGGAGATTGCGATTAGAAGACGGTGTTAGTTCTCAGTGATACTAATAAAGCAAGTGAGTTTCGACCTGTTTATTTCATTGCGTGCTACGAATGCCTTTTAAGACAAAATAAGATCGTAAAAAGGAAATCAACGCGATATTAATTTACTTAGAAGATTTTGATTACGAAGCATATCAAATAAATTAGTTTGAAATTTACTAGACAAATATTTATTTTTGAATCAATACTTTTTGCATGCATTAAATAGTTATTTTAATAAAGAACAATTTTCGCTGAACAATCAGAGAAGGTGTGGATAAATAAAGGACCTTGATTCAATAATATCCAGAAGAGATTACCTATAGTAGGAGGCTAACGAAGTTTCACATTCGGTTCCGCTATAGCGTTAGGAAAAGTAAGATTCAATTTCGACCAAACTTTATTCGTTCTTTATAGATCGACGTCGTTCCCAACAGATGACTTGAATGGCGAGAGAGAAAGAGAGGCCTGGATTCGAGGGTTGGGTCTCTCGCCGTAACTGAATTAACCCATTCGAAGGGTCGGGGAGTTGGGATCTCGCTCGCTCGCTCGCTCTCGGCCAAACAAGCGATAAAATGAAAATGAACACTAAAAAGACAATATGAAAACCATTTGGGCCCTTGGCCTTTCTTCGCCGAAGCCGAAGCAGGCGGGGGGGATGCGACGAGGGGATGGAAAATGGCTCGAACGAGGAGCCAAGCTCTGAGTGCGTAAATGAGGACTATCGCTTTCTCACGATTTCATTGCAATCGTTTCCACGCTGCAACACGCTTACGTATTCGAGGATTACACAACTGCACGATTTCAGCTCTTAGATAATTATCAACTGCACGGCACTTTTTAACGAAGTAACTACTGTTCCCGTAAGTTTAATAATGACTCCTGACGTCCGCTCTATTTGACTATCTAAGGAATCAATTAAACAGGACGGTCGTACCTAGTCAACCTCTAAAAAAGACTCCACTGCGGATCGCTCACGCCTCCGCGTCAATCCCGCGTAGAAATAAGCATTTCATCCAAATGGAAATCGACGTAGAGTGAGCCAGAGAGCATCCGAACGTTATATATCTCCTCTCTCCTCGTCATTACACCGACCTCGGGCGACAATTTGCGTCGCGTGCTGCTGCGTCAGGTCGAGCTCTGCGGGACCGCCTCTCTATCTCGCTGCGCGTGGTACTTTGACGGGGGCGTGGTGGTGCCAGTGTCTCCCCAGACGTGATCCTGCCATTTTCGAAGGGCCGCCGTGCAAGAGGCACGACTCTGTCTCTCTTACTCCATCTCTATATATCTGTCTTTCCCCGGCTTGTGCGCTCTCCTCCCGAATGACACGTCGATGACGACCCGACTGCTGACTCCGGCTAACGAGCGAGGCGTGGGATCGAGCGGAGATAGCGCCTCGTCATCACCGAGATTCCCTCGGAGGTGGAGGAGCGCCGTGCTGCCGCTGCGTGACGCGCTTTGGACGTTGGGGAGAACGAGTTAACACTGCTAACGCGGACGGAATTTTGCCGGTGCGGGCTGCTGCAGCTACGTGCCTAGTTCGATTTATTTTGGACGCTTCGACGCGGATGATGCTCATTTTTTGCGGGGGAGAAATCGAGCGTCAAGTTAATAGGGTTCGTTTATGGAGCTTCGCAGAAAATAGAATACTTGAAAAGTTCCGAGTGACTGGTCTACCTTGACAGCGTTGAGTTTAATAAATTATGAAAGCGACTGAAGTAGTAACCGGCAGTCGTCCTTCTTGTCAGCATTTAAGCACGTCTTTAAAAGTGGCCTTTAATAAACACAATACACTAAATGAAATGAAAATAAAGTTTCCAAATAAGATTACGGTCTGGAACGCTATTTAACATCTAAAACGGTATACCCGCTGAATTCGCTGAATATTCTCGCGAGCAGTATATTTTTGCCTTCGCGTTTCTTTTTTACACAGCGCGCGAGCTATAAAAGAAAGAGATAAAACAAGAGACGTCAGCGCGTCACTCAGACTCAGTGTCTTCATTTCGTCTGCCGTCCCCTCGGCCCTCCGTACTCCGGCGTTATTCGACTGCGGGATATTAGGTGCAGGTATTTTCGCGAAGAGGGCATAAACTCGTTACCCTCCGCGCCTCGGGGGTTATTCAATTTCAGCGTTAAAATCCTCTAATGTGCCGTTATTGCCAGACGCCGCCGCCGCCGCGCCACCGGGACGATAATGGCCGCTACTGTTGAAAACTCCTTCCTTCTTCCAGCTGCCAGCACTTGATCTTTAAAGAAAGGAGCAGAGCGTCGAGGGGGAGAGGGGCGAATATTAACGGCCGCGAAGCGCGCTCAAGGAGAACCTATTTACATAGTAAAAATTTTTCGGCGTATTAAGCCCTTGGGTGATAAGATGACACTTGCACTTACGGCGCATGAACGTAAATTGTATCTCGGGTGGAAGGAAAAGTGCGCAGAGCGGCAGGTTCGATGCTAAGCAAACATTACAACCCACTATATAAGCATGGTATTTTACAGCCACGGTGATGCACGTAAGAAGAAATACTTTAGTATTTGAAAATAGTCGTGAGTTGAGCAAGAGAGAAATCAATGGCTAAGGTTTCTCGCGTTGTCATTTCTCACGCTTGGCCCGGGCGAGGAGGATTAAGAAAAGACTTGGGCCCCATGTAATTACGCGGAAAAGCACAATGGAATGCCCGAAGGTATGCCCAGGCAGATATGTATAATGTGAGAGCAGCGAGGCCTCTCTCTCTCTCTCTACCTCGATACACGAGAGAGATAGCCGATAAGCCGATAGTTCACAGAGGTATGCTGAGTCGTCGGATGAACTTCGGACTATACGTCGAGAGATTACGCATCATCTTGCGCGCGTGCACGAATTTCGCCTCGTCATCGTCACGGGCCAGCCAAACGGCTCCGGTTCCTCCGGTACGTATACTTCGAGCCCCAACCCTGTACCGCTGGAGATGCAGATCTCTGGAGCGCAATGTACTTTGGATAAACAAGAGAGATTGCTTTATCCAGAAGGGAGATAGCGCGAAGAATGACGGACTGTTTGGTTATGCTGCGATGTGCATAAAAGTAACGGAAATCTTTGAAAGGGAAGCGGTTGTATCTGATCAATAAAGAATTCAAACATTTCATTTATCCAATATGTCAATCAGTTTCACTATTTAATAAATGAACTTAACGCATAGTAAACCGGCAGGGCCTGTGTTGATTCTCATGTATAGTTCTGTCGGTTACTACAATTGCTGATTAATGCGAATTACGCGCTAAATTTTTGTTAAAACAGTGTTCGGTTAATCTCATATATAAACATAAGCTTTGGTGTGCCTAGACATTACTACGCAGAGAAGAATAGAGGGAAATCATTTGGACATGAATTTAGAAACCTTTAAAGTAACAAGTCTGGAAAAAATGGACTAGTAAAATTAGAAAATTGGATATTACCGGAAAGTTTGTTAGATATAGTAGTAGGTGTTGCAAATGAAATGAAGAGCATTTAAATCACGGCTACCAAGTGACAAGAAACGAAAATTGACACTGATCCTATTATGACACCAGCATCGCAAATTAATCGACACAAACGTGCGAGCGTCAATTCCGAATCTTCGGAGTGGCGAAGTCGCAAGCCTCATTAGTACCCCACCGGCAGCGTCTAACTTACACGTCGAAAATCGACGAGGGTGGCAGCGCTCGGCAGAGGCGCCGATATCCACGGACTCGGAGACTACCGGGCTCTGTAAGGGCGCCTCTTGCGAGCGGGCGTGGCCCGATCCTTCGGTGACACGAGCCGGGCCGGGAGCGGCAGCACCTCGATCACGTCTCGGCGAAGGCCTGTCATTATCACGCGAGTGCCCACGGCCCGCAGTCGGCTGAATAGTCCGCCGAACTCTGGCCTCGTCCCAGTCGTCCTGGCCATCGTCGTGGTCGTGCTCGTAGTCGTATGGTCGCACGGTGTCCCGGGGTGAGACAGTGGAGTACAGAGCCGAATGGGGCCAGTAGCGGCAGCGGCAGCGTTACACGAGAGCCGAGCGCCGGACATCTCCTCGTCACACTTCTCGTGTCCTGGCGACGGGAGCGAGCCGGAGCCACACCTCCCTCATTGTTTCCGGACACGGCCGAGGACAACGTCCTGGAGAGACCAATCCACTCGTCCTCCTCCTCCAGCTCTCTCTCTCTCCCTCTGCCGGCGGCCCCTTCATCCAATAATGCCAAGGTTCAATCTACACCTCGGCTGTGCTATCCGTCTGTCTCTCCCTCTCTCTCTCTCTCTGTCTCTCGTGGCGCTGACCTCGCTCGCAGCAGCGTCTCGCTCGTGCACTTACGTGCTGCTGCTGGCTCGCTTTGTCCGTGGTAGCGGCAGCTATCTCTTTCCATCTGTTTCGCGTGCTCTCTATCCGGGGCTTGGATCTGCCTTTGTCTGCCAATTTCATTGATTAGATCAGCTCTCCGGGCTTATCGGGGGCAGCTAGTCGGGGAAGCCCGCTGCTCCCTGCCCTTCCTCCACGGCCAGCACGCGACTGATTGCGCCGCACTAATGAAACGACTAAAGGTTACGCGAGAGAGCCTAATCTTGTGTACGAAATAGAAAGTGGAGACGAGGAACGTGGAAGAGCTCTCCGTGGGGCTACAGGAGGACGACTCCTCGGACGCGACAAGATAAAACGCTCGTTTGCTCGTGGTGGACGACGACGACGACGACGACGACGACGACGTTGCGCCGGTATATAGCCTCGGAGACGGAGAAAAAGAAAAAGACCGAGAAGGAAAGGCTTTGATTAGTTCCCGGGGCCGCACCCCCTGCTGACCGTTCGTTCGCGACATCGCGTGAAATGGAGACATTTTTTTCCTCCCATTCGTCGACGAATTCGTCGCAGACGGTATCGAAGCTACACAGCAGGGAGTAAATTTTAAAGAGAAATTCAGTACGAAAGCCACTTTCGAAAATTAAACCAAAATCATATCGCGTCTCGAAAATTCCGAGGTAAGAACCTCGAGGCTCATTAAAAATGGCCGCAAAGCAAACTAGCAATCATCGACATCGTCACGATTTTCCGTGATCGTCGATTCAGCAGCAGCAGCGAAGATCGCGGTGCGAGCGAGCGTGCCGTCGCCTGAAATTCGGGGGAAACAACAACAACGAAGCAAGAGCAGCAGCAGCAGCAGCAGTGCGCTCGGCACACACAGCGGGGATAATTATAACGTTCGTGCATTTAGATACGGGGCGGATGGGCAAACCTCCTCCGCTTCCCACCTCCTCGGATCTCGTGTGCACGCGCGCGCGCGCGCGGCTGTGGATATGCCTCGAGCGCGTCGATTCGCCGCTTCCCCACCTTCGGCGCTCACGTGCTCGCGCGCGCCGGAACCCGGCAATCATCCCCAGTCAGTCTTTCAGTCAGTTCCTGTTGCTATTTAATTATCCATTTAAAGCGTATAATTTTCTCCGCCGGGCCTGCTCGCCGATCAGCGTGTTCTCGAGCTCTCTGCTCTCCTAACTCTTGCCGCGGGACTCGCTCTTTCTTTCTCTTTCTCTCTCTCTCTCTCTCTCGCACACTCCCTCTCGTGGATTTTTCTCTCGCTGGCTCTTTATTTCTCTATCTCGTTCGTGCTGCAGCCGGGTCAGCGATCGCCGGCCGACGAGTTCAGGCTTCTTTGCGAGAACGTGTGACGGAAAGCGTGGGAGTCGACGACTGCCGAAAATCACCGAGTGGACGATTACGTCTGTAAAGTGGGATGGGCGTTATTTCATCGTCCGTAAAGAGAGATCGTGTGCATTCGATGGTTATACGAAGATCGAATTGAATTTTAATCATTCATTAGAATCTATTACTTGCTATCCAGCATGAGAACCGATTACGAATATTGTCATGAATCTGCTCACTGTAACGTTGGATTTTGATAGACAAATATGATAAAAATATCAGTACCTAGTTCTGAACTTATGTCTTAGGTTTCTTCGTGATACATGTATTAAAAAAGTTATTGAAATAGTTTGTTGAAAGCCAAGATATATTGAAATAGATTGCTGTTTGGTCACTATAGTGGACTAATGCTGGTTAAATTTAGAGGAATTTAATTAACTACTGTTAATTCAATTTTTAACTACTACTAAATAGGCATACTTTGACTGGATTGTTATTTTATAGAACAATAAATTATCAATAAGAATTTTAAACTTCTCTAAATTTGGAATGCATTGTACTTCCTAATCGGAAATTGAAAAAACATTCTAAAAATCCAAGCGCCCATAAACAAACATTAAATTTCCAAAGAAACGCCAGCTCGCCCAGAAAATTCGGGGATCACGGCCCCATAATCGGTCTATGCATATAGATTTCGGAAAAACACGCGCACACCCTACATATATAAGTATACACCAAACTCCGGCTACAAACTGGGGCGCGCTTATAAACGAGATGGTTGTTAGGTGGATATTGGCTGTACGGCGTGTCGCGCTCGCTTCCTATCAATACGTACCTACACCCACGCACAAACCCTCCAGCTATACCAATTTTTCCCCCCTTTTCTCGACTCCAGGATCGCGCGCGCGCATGTGTGCCTGCAGTGCTCCTACCGCCCCTATATACGAAAACCCGTTTAGTGTCAATTTATTCGGGATTCCCGAGATTCCCGTGGCTTTGCGCGATCAGCCCGCTCTCTCTCTCTCTCTCCCGGCCGTTTGCATAATATTGTATTTATTTCGTCTTGTAACCCGCTCGGCGGCAGCGCTTTTCTCTTGGTGGGTGCACACAGGGGGCCAGACGTTGCGACGCGACGAGGAGAGGCTTTAGCTGGGCATAAGCCGCTGCCGCCGGCCCGAAATGGGCTCTATACGCGCGAGTTACAAGGGGGATATCCCCGAGAGCGAGGCAGCAGCAGAGCCGAGGCGTGCCCATTCGCGACGAGCAATTTGGATCCGGCACGTTATTGGACGCAAGCGCGCACGAGCTACGGCCTCGAGAGCGCCGCGGCTGCTGCTGCAGAGCCAGCGAACTTTCCTTCCTTCGCTCTTTTTGTACTTGCTAGGTAGGTGTTCTTTTTTTTGTAAGTTCGTTCGTTCGTTCGAGCGCCTTTTTTCTCTCTTACTCTCGTTCCTTCGTTCTTTCTTAGCCTGCAGCAGTATAGCGGTGGAGGCAAACGAGTGCAAGGGAGATTCGTATAGAGGAGAGCAGCTCGTTGGAGATTGGGACGAGCTTCGATAGCCTGCCTATACGATCTCCGGGGCGAAATTCCTTATTTCGGTTTTTCGGAAATGTGCGAGGGAATTTTCGTTCTATGTATGTGATGTTTGAAATATACATAATATTTTTATTTGAATCGTTAAATAACGTGCGTTACGAAACGTAGCACTTCTTATTCCTGAACAAAGCCTAACGTTTTTAATAAGACGGAAAACGAAAAAAAGAAAATTTGTTAAATAAAGTAAATAATCAACCGAATATATAAATAAATTAAATATGTTGCCACCATTTTTCTTCTTTATAAACGCAAATAATGAAACGGAATTGAAAGTAATAATTTTATAAAAAATTAAAGCCAAAATAAAAAGTTTTAATTAATACAAGTATGAAACGTGCTACTTCTCTGAACTATCAAGAGTAGATAAATGCTGAGTCTGTTTCATATTCTATTCATATTTAAATTCATGTAAAAAATTGAGTTAAGTATGACAGCCATTATAAGTGACCCGTGTAATCGAACAGTCAATAATGTTTAGAACTATGACTGTATGTCATACTACTGATTTATTTATCGTTCGAGCATCATATTTTATTTACTAATAAATAAACAAAACAATGTATATAATCATAAAACACAGTTTGAATATTTTAGACTCAATCAATAGCCACGATACAAAATTAATACATATAGTATAAGCTATTAATTATCGAACCACGAGAGTGTAGACTTGATTTATTAGACGAGAAATTACTGGAACGAGCTATTAAGATTTCTGCTATCTCAATATTATGTCTATCTTTAGACACTTGAAGCGACGTCAAGAATTTCAAGCGAAAACCTTATCCCTCGATACTATTTCCTGCTTCCGTCGATAGCTCGCTAACTCACAAGAATCGACCTTATCGCGTCTGCCTCTTCGTGCACATCTGACCTCGGCTGCGGAGAAAATCCCGCGATGCGCGATTACAATGATTCTCGCGAAACCTTCGATTTCTGATTTACAACGAACGCACGGAAAACTGGAAGAACAAGACGGGAGGAAAAAAAGCCAGCCGCCGTTGCCCCACAGGCAATAACTCCGGGGAACGCGTGTGGTATTGAAACGCGCTCGCTGGCGAGTATCAGGCGGATAGCGATAATAAAATACAATATTCGTAATGAGCACGTCAATCAGCTTAGTTGCGGGATGCCGATATCCGGCGAGCGAGCGCACACGTATAACGCGCACGAAAGAGTTTGAGTGATTGACGCGGCGACCGCGCGCACACAGAACGAAACTCCGCGTGCCGCTGCAGCTGCACGGAGGAAATGGTTCGTCCGCCGCGATGCTGCTGCACCGTCGCCGGCACTTGCCGCGCGCTCTCTAACCCCGTGACACGGACGCCGCGTCAAATCTATAACGCCTCTCTCCCTCGATAGTTCCCGCGCGTTGTTTGTTCCTTTTTTTTTATAACTTAACACTCTGGAAATGATTTTTTTGACCGTCGATGAAGGATGGGAATTTCCAGATGTGAAAAGCGTATGAATTGTCGAAATAACCTAAGGAGATAACCTATGTCATAAACGACAGACAATAGAAGATAGATAATAAGAGAAAGCTATACGTGTAAGATAATTAGGCGATGTTTCTTAATAAAATTTTTATATCTATAGTATACTATAAAATATTATAAAATTATATCAGATTGCTACAAGTTTAGTTCAATTTTAGTTCATCTTACTAAATACTAAAATATTTTCACCATTGTTATGAATATATTTATTTATCAATAAATGAAGAATATATATGTATTATACAGATGTATAAATTAAACTTCTCGAGTTTGTATTCTCTTTATGTAAAACACCTGTCCCAGCCGTTACATAAAATTGGAGATTTTTCTATTAAGAAATAAGTCGAAGCCACCTTATGCAGCTCATAGAGCCCGGCTTAATGAATTTTCTAAAAGACAGTCATTTCCAGCGCAAATTAGCATTTTTAAGTGAAAGGACTAGGCAATCATCGATCGTTATCCGGCGTGAATTCTCGGAGCGATCCCCGGTGGGCCTCTGGTCCGAACAATTGATCTGTCAGACGAGCATAAAGCGCGCTAGCGGCGCACCTGTTCATCCGCACGCGCCGGAATATAACTACTAGACAGGCGGACAGGTGACTGTCAGTGCCTACGGCCTAGAGTGCCTGCATATAGCGCGCCCTAAGCTGCCGCTAGCTCGCCTCGCACAGGCCATTTGTGAGGCATTACTGAAATGTTTGCCCAGGCATTACCGATCCGCCGGATCGCCTACACTCGCTCGCCGACCCTTCACATCTGCGTTTCTATTATTTGCTTTTTAACCGTCCCGGAAAGTCATTAATTATTTTTCCTTTGATTAATCATTTATATTTATTGATCATCGTTTTGGCGGATTATAATAATTATGAGAAATGAACATGTGGAAAATTTTTCCTACTCTTTTAAAAATGAAACGGTAAAAATTATGTCACTGCCCTTGAATTAATGAAAGATCCATTGATTCAGTAGCAAATATTCACGAATTTGTAGTGAGAAATTTAATATTTACTGCTGATTTAGTGGATTTAACAAACGGTAAGTCAAAAATAAAACGATTCGTTAAAATTCTAATAAGCTTTTTTCCATCCATACATGAATGCAAATGCACATTCAACCATCGCTCTAATTATGCAGTCAAAGCCATAAAGTAAAATTAAAGTCTACTAAAACAAGTCGAAGCAGTCATAAATATTAAAATAAAATAAAAAAAAAAAGGTTTTTACGTACTCCCTGCGCCGTACATAGATTTTGCATAAATGCGCGCGGGCGTAATGCATATACATACGAACCCAACGCACTCGCGGCTCGCGGCACATTCGTATGCATACGTAAAAAGTACCTGCTCATCCGCACGTCGCTATCGGTTAAACGCCGCCGCTACCGCTGTACTGCTGCCTCGGCAGATAATGCCGCGTTAAATCGATTTCGCGCATCCGCAAAAATGACGCGTCATCGGATTTTAAAAGCCCGGGGATACTCGCGGCGGCGCGTGATTTTCATCGCTGTAATAATGCGCCGCCTATCGATGTTTCCGATGCCGCGATACGCGCACACGTGTATATACGTGCACGCGTATACGTACACGCGTATTGGAAAGCCCCCCCGGCGTGACCCGAGCGAACGGGGATACGAACGCGCTTTTATCGTTGCAATTTCGCGCAGCAGCAGCAGCAGCGCGCTGAGAGATTACGAATGCACTTTTCCGATTTATGCGCCGTTTACGTGCCAATAAATATTTTTTGACTAATGAACTTAATTCGCTGTATAGCGCGCGAGCTCGGGGCTTTTCCGTGTACGGCGAGCTTCGGGCAAGCGCGCGGACTCGCTCGCTCGCTCCGGAAAATAATAAAAGCGTGATTAATACGCGCGCGGGTGGAGCGCGAGCGTTCGATAAAGTGCAATTATTTTATTTTTATTGCTGGCGAAAGGTTTGCTGAATTTTTTATTTTTTTTATTTTTTCCACCTTTCGGGAAAACTTTTGAATTGGATTTCGTGCTCTTTTTAGGCTGCGGTATTTATTGCTTTTGATATAAATGTGAAATGAGAAATTACTAACTTTCTATATCATTTAAAAAGTAGATTTTTGTACTTTGTCATTTTGAAAGTTATGTAGACGAAAGCAACGTTAAAGTATTTACTAGTATAATTTGCTCTAAAAAATTTTGAAGTGAGGTTTCCGCTTCAAAATCTTTAGAAATTACAGTATAAAATTATATAATTTTTATAGTATATTTATTTCTTGAAAAAGTTGAAAATTATACGAATTTTCTCAATTACATTTAATTCCTCATCATAAACGGACAACAAAACTATACGTTCTTTGGCTCGATCTTAATTACAATATACATCGCGAAGGGATTTTCTGCTTGCCGCAGTCTCCCAGCGCTCGCTCGCGCACAAACCCCTTAATTAACGAAAACGAAAGGCAAAGACGTAGAAGAGCCGCGTGCGGACCGCTGCACGCCGAGGATCTGCGAAAATATCCGCTCTACTAAACAATATAAATTACAAGCCGAGGAGCGGCGGGCGCGCGCGGAATCGTTGTTTTTCGCGATTCGCTCCCTTCGGTCAGCTTATAAGCGCCGCTCGAGCAAACCGAGCAAGTGCATTATTATCGGCCCAACGAGGTATAGCGCTCGTACCGATGTGTGTGCGTGCGCAAGAAGTAAGAAGCGGAATTCCCATACCGCGAAAGGAAGTCCCGATTATGGCGTTGATCCAGCTCCGTCTCCCTCTCTCTCTCTCTTTCTCCCTCGCATGCACGTACACACGCTTTTGCGTTGTCTCGGTCAATTAAGTCGGTGAAATTCAGCGGTTATCCCGCGTGGATGAGGCAGTGTAGAGAGAGAGAGAGAGAGAGAGAGAGAGAGAGAGAAGGGGTCTCATCTCTCCTCTTTGCGGCTACTCGATACCGGCAAAAAAGCCCTCGACCGGATCGTTATCGTTATTTAATATCCCGTCATTAGCGCGTTCTAGTGCCAACTCGAGAGTGTTGTTTATGTTGTTTATGTAGAGAGGCGCCGCGATCGTTCTCTATATCTCGGGCGATGAAGTCGGTGGGTATACGACGCCTTTTTGCGCGGGTCTCTCGATGAGGAAGGCGAGTAGCACGCCTTTTAAGACTGTGTTTGCGCCGGCGAGACACTTTTCCCACTACCTGAAAATCAGAGCTAGATTCTCAGGTTTTTCTTTGTTCATGGCACACAAGGGAAGTCGATTTCACGAGGTTTTTGTTGTAGCGTTTGGAAAAGGTGATGATGGAACGAGAAATGTTTACTGTATATGATAATGTTTATAAAAAAATAGACGTATTACTTCAACGAACTTCTAGCTATTGGTTAGTTTATTTTTATTATTCGTACTCAATATGATATGATACCCCATTTAATCGACGTTTATTTAATAAATAGAATATTGTACGTATCTGAAATATTAATTCAGATCAAATAAATTGATAACGAACGCAATATGACAGATTTGATAAGTAAGCAAATTAATTATGAATTTTATTCCTATTTAATTTCACAGATAATGCCACTGACATTTGAAAAGCTAGGTATAAATAAATGAATAAATTAAATAATATTTTAATTTTCCTTGAAAATAAACCAACATTAAAAGCAATCAACGACTACGAACTTCATCGCATCAAGCCCCAAGAGCGCAAAAACAAAGGGAATTAAAATTTTAAAGGAGCGTACTTCGGCCCCGGTATTTATGTTTCCTCATTCTATTCGCGCATGTACACACTTCCTCGCTTCAACAACGTTAACGCGCGTGCATACTCGCGAGTTTATATACGAGTGGGAGCGTGCGACACGATGCGGTATATATATACATATATATATATATACACGCGCGCGCATGCACTTTAGTGTTCGCGGTGCAGACGAATGGGATGGGTTAATTATCGTGCCGGATCGCGAGTCGCAGTCGTCGCGCGGCGTTTCACCCAGATACTAATAGGCCCGCGCCGAGCGGCGGCCAAAGGCGCGGAACAAAAGTTATTGACTACCGGTATGCGGCTTCTTCTCATTCTGCTCTCTCTCTCTCTCTCTCTCTCTCTCTCTCTCACTCTCTTTCTCTCTCACACACTCTCTCTCACTCTCCCGTCTTCTTTATCGGCTTCATTTAGCGCTGGCGAAGACTCAACGCCGCGCCGACACGAGAAGTCATAATTAGACGCTCAATCGCGAGGAGAGGAAAAACGTGAGAAAATCAGTGATCGCGAAGGTGCTCTAGATAAAACAATCACGTGACAAAGTGGAAATATATATTTCGAATTGATTTTTTGTAATGAATCGTGGGAAAGATTGTTGTAATGTATACCGATGAATGCAATTCTAAGGAATACTATTTTCAAAAGAATAGTAGAATAAATTGTTGATCACAACCCAATTCTTGATTACTTTTAAAAGTAAACTATTGTCTTTAATATTATTAAAAAAGTTTGATTAAACATTAAGAAATGACGTTGTAATAAAGTTTTACTAACGGTATTTAGTAAGATTTGTTTAATAGCAAAAACATATTTTGATCAGTAATTAATCTTTGCGATTCAAAAACCGACGCCGTGATGATAGATAATATTTAAAAACTTGTAACATGAAATTGAAGTAGATACAGACAAAAGTGTAGAGACAATATTTCTCACGAGATAAGTCAATCAAGTTTTCACAATGCACGACTTTGTGCAATTCGAATACTTAGCACCGCAAACTACTTTTATACAGAGATACTGCGCAATATAATTTAACGATTGCGATATAATGAACAAAATCCTCCGACAAGTGCAATAGTAAAATCAGAAAAACACGAACCCTTCGGTATAACCCCGTCGAAGAATTCCAGAAATTCCCAAGTACTTATCAAGATCGTCCCCAGGTGCACTCCAACGACCAGCAGCTCTCACTCGCTCTCTCTCTCGACGATCATTTTACACTTGAGCACAGTCCATCCCAGCAGAAAAAAAAACTAACCTCGCTGCAGGACAGACGTTAAAATAAAACAATAAAAAAGGAAGGAAAAACCGAGCTACAGAGAGCGAGACGAGAAAAAAAAGAAGGAAATATCAACAGCGGGCATCGCCACTGTGCCGAGAGAGCGCGCAACGCAGGCGCTGCATCGCAGCGTCAGATTGACAGGCGGATATTTTTATGCGAAGCCCCGCGTCCGATAATCCGCTCGCTGTTTTATGGCTGCGGCGCCCACGCTGACGTCACGCGCCGCGCGGAATATGAATTTCACATGCTACCCCTCTCTCCTGGTGAGCGAGTTTCGCGCTCTGTGTACCGAGAGCGCGCCGCTGCAGCGCTATAAATTGCACCGCTGCCGCTGTGTGTACAACCCTGGGCGCAGCGCGAGGATTTTAACGAAAATCTGCATATTCGTTTACAGATGCTCGACGGACGGAATGACGTGCGCGTGTTTGTCGATGAACGTGTGTACGCCGTGCTAGCGCGCTCGCGCTATGCTGGCCCCGGCCGTGTTGGCGGCTGTTTGTAAATGCATTAGGACGCGCGAGTGACTTATGCATTTTTGAATTTGCCCGGCGCAGCGTAGTTTCGGCTGCCGCGCCGAGCAGCCGGCGGCGCGATGTATACGAGCTCTTTTTTCGGAAAATCCGCGCGCGGAATGCGCGAGTTATTGGATTAGCTTTTATATTTATTATTTGATTGCGAGAGCCTTTTTTTTTATTGGAACGCGTATTAAAGTATTACGTTTTATTGCTGCTGGTTTTGTATTAATAACGTTTTTATTTTTATTTGCACTCTGCATCCACACGCGTCAAACACGACTAACGAGTAAAAAATCCCATCTGTATTTTATTTAAATATTTATTGTGTAAAGGGATATGAAATAATTAAAATTAATGTAGCATCGAAATTACGATTTATTGCACAAATCACGAAGATTCGCGTTGAGATCCGAGAGAGATAGAGAGAGAGCGGGTGTCCGCATACATCATGCGCTACTCCCAACAGCAGCACGCGTGCTGGATTTTTCTTCCTTTTACGCTCCGGTTATTGACAGATGATGTTTTATCCGCGCACCTACGCACCGTACATTCACGACAGCGAGACCACTACTGTTTTCGCTTCTGATTCGCGACTGACGGCTCATATTATTTATCGAAAAATTATTCCGTCATTAAAATAGAAAATAAATCACTAATTGTCAGAGATGACTGCTCCTGTTCGTGCGCTGTCCTTTTTATAGACCTGTATACGCGAGTGATGAAAAGAATAAAACTGGTTGTATTTATATTTTAACAATTAATTGTCTCGTAATATATAAGCATTGTGTCAACATCATATTTTCAAACACGACCATTGCAACACTTATACGACTGGCTATTAAGGTATTAAAATGTATTTAACTCCTTTTCTTACTATGAATTCAATGGCATTATTTATTGGAGGATCATACAGAGTAAATTACGTTTAGGGGTAAATTATCTTCGCACCAATCACTTTACAGCTATTCAATTAAGTAAATTGAAATTATAAACAATATTTAATTATTGTTAAGAAAAGAGATAGCTAGTATTTAAAACAATATTAATCCGTGATAAAAATTTATGATTTTTAGTGTCTACATGAATTTATTATTTTAGAAATAATCTGCTGCTAATATTATAATTCTAAAATAGTGACACTAACTGATTATAGAAAATTAAAATGAATAAATAAATTTTAAAATGCGAGTAAATCTTCTATGGTTATGCATTTTATTGTGATTTTATTTATAATGCTGTTTTTAAAATTGCTTTATCATTTTTTCTTAAAAAACCCAATGGTCCTTCGAGGGTCGGATCATCCCATTATCTCAATTTATCACAACAGAATTTTTGGTCATTATTCACTGCAATTTTCATTAACTCTGCCAAGCTAAAATCTATTCTCTCTGAATCATCAACATCAAAGTGAACATCATCCTTCAGCAAGTATACACGACTAGGAATATGGCGTGTGCGTGCAACACCGGACCGACGGAGCGTAATCGCGGAAAGACGCGTACCTCGTCGCGGGGCTCACACACGCGAGAAAGGGAGACGCGCGCACGGGGCGAGCGGTGGTCAGCCGGAGATAATACATGCGCAAGCTCGTCGAAGCGTAATTTCGACAGCATTTCGAAGTCATCCAGGCCGGACGATCCGTAATTAGGCGGAGCCTGCGGAGAACAAGCCGGCCGTGGAGTAGAGTGAGAGAGAGAGGCCGAGAGAGAGACTGGCTCCGCGACTAGTCTCTCCGGCAATTACCGATAGCCACTGCGCCTCGCACTCGCTCTCTCCGGCGTGCAGACGACAAATGCATTTCGCCCGTTCCATTACCGCTTGCTCTCGCTCTCTTGCTTTCGCTCTGAGTGGAGGACAGTCGCTCGATTCTGGCGTAACGCGATTCCGAGCTTATACTGCCCGATGAGCTATACACGGCTGCCCGACTTTCCACGTATGTGCACTTGTGCGCGGATCACTTTGCTAGATTGTTCTATTTGCTGTTTGCTTTTTTTAAGGATATAGGTGCATTGAAACGTATACAGTGGTGAGATATATGCTTTAGAGGCTTTTATTTTTTGCCAGTTCATCGATGCGATTGATAGTAAAGGTGGATATAGTCATTCGGTATAGAAAACTCAAATATAGTAGAACACTGAGCAAAGAATTTTTTTATCAAAATTATAGAAGAGTTCATGCACAGTAAGAATTATCGAATATCGTGGTAAACGTCAATAGTACATGGTAATACACGATATTTGAAAAAATCTAACAGAATAATGGAATGTAGTATGTGAAACTTTGTACCGGATAGAGAATTAAATAATGTGTTTTTCTGATTATTATTATAACATCATTATTACTCATATTTAAATAACTTTATACACATTCATGTTAGACTTAAACAAAAGTTTTTGTACAATCAATTGTCACCTCAATTACCAGCTATTATCTCTATACAAGTATTACCTTATTACTCCTACCGGAATTTTACTTTATATTAACTAAAATTTAGGAAAATGAGCAGAGTTTTCTCGTGGAACGATACATTTATATCAAATATCAGTATAAAAAGTGCTAAAAAAAGTGCACTATTCATGAAATAATTCTCTCAGAGAGTGAAAGACAGAGTACCCATACCATTTGACTTCTCAATTCCGACATACAACATTACGAGCCCAGTCACCTGAAAAATTAAGCTTCACGCACGTGGAAGATCACCGGCGGTGCAGTGCTTGCGCGGTTCGGTTACACTAGCCGCGACCGCAGATATTTACAATAGCCGTCGCTACAACCCCCCTCTAGCAGCAGCAGCAGCAGTGGTTACACCCCCGCGCACACGCGGGGTGTCGCGCGCTAGTCTACCCCCCCCCCCCCCCATCCCTCCTCGCTCTATACACACGGGCCAGCCCCGTCCACGTGTATACACGCGTGCACGCGTGTATGCACATGTACGTACGAACAGACGTGATACGGAATATATGAATAATAATGGGCGGCGCGAGAGCGAGCAGCGTTGGTATCGCGCGACCGCGGCGCAGACTCATCGCCACCAGGGCCGCAAACCACCGTCACCGTCACCGCGCGCAGCGCCGCGCCGTTATGAGAGAGAAAGCGCGCGCGCGGGGTGATGTACTGGCGAGGCGCGCGATACACGGCCGCCCCGCGCGATTCGCTCTGATTAGCGCTATCTGTAACGATAGGCTGCTGCTGCTGCTGCTTCACCCCCACCACGGGTGCATAATCTCGCCATAATCGCGGCCGATCCCTCGCGGGTGCGAGCTGCCCAACGCACGGGCAAGAGAGAGAGAGTTTTAATACTCGGTGCGAGCGATCGCGTCTGTTGCCGGTGTTGCAACTGGCCTCCGGCACTTTTCGGCTCGGATCGCGGTGTTTTTCTTTTTTTTGGACGGGGGTTTATTCGGGATTTTTGCGATTTTGCTGATCGGGCGCTTTCGACGGCCGCCAGCGATCTCCCGATCACGCGAGCTGTGTGCGATTGGGAGAGGGAATTTTGGAATGTTGCCGGGGGATAATGAGCGAGTCGTTTTTGAGTGCTTTGGCATGTTGAGATTGTGATTATGAACGCTGTTTCGTTCGGTGAATTTTCAGAAACTTTAGCTTGTTATTTTGATTAAACCATGCATTATTATAAATCGGAATAAAAAACACTTTATAAGGCTTCAACGTTACGGAAACACTCTAAAGTTATTTGTAAAATATTTACTACAAAGCAAATTTTAAAGTAATTAATTCAAGTAAATTTTAAGATCGTTTATAGTTAGTCCGAATTATTCACGTTGAATACTAAATAGTAATAAAAATAAATTAAAAGCCGATCATTAAAATAAAACCAAGAATGAAACAGAACTCAATCGAAATGAGAGACGATACTCGACAACAATAAAATAGTCACTAACTATAGGGCCTTTATCCTATATAAAATTTAACAAAATGAAACGGAATACTCAATTCTCACCTCGTTAAATGCGAAATTTCACGTAAAAAAAGACCCGAACAAGAAACAAATCGCAAACCCCTTCTGCACCGTGCGGTTACGAGATATTTTGACGAATTATCGTCGGCAAAGCTCGTCGCGGCTGCCTCTATCCGCATATAGTTTTCGCTAGCCCCCAGGCCGGACCCCATATATATCCCGGGGACGAAGTGTTATAAATACGGTTTATATAGGGGCAGCAGCGGCTTGTGCAGCACGCGGTGCATTAATGCGGCTGATTGCCCGTACATCAAGCTATGGCGATGCCGCATCCTCCCTCCCTTCCTCGCTCACCACCACCACTCGTCCTCGACTATACACACATACTTGGTTAGTTACGCCTGGCGGTGCTGCTGGTGGTGGTCGCGCTTTATTAAAATATTGGGTCACCCCGACCTGGCCGATAATATATATCGGGCTTATGCACGGACGCTGGCGGTCGCTCTTGTGTATACATTATAGCTCCGAGGAAGAAGACCCCGAGAGAAGGACAGAGAGAAAAAAGACGCAGAAGAGCGAGAGGATGCTCGTTACTGGCGGGGATATCCCGAGCGAGCGCGGGACACACCGCGACCTAAGTGGATGTCGGCTTCGTTAGGCGTGTCCACGCGCACGGGAGAAAATATCCCTCGAAGACGAACAAGCAAGGAACGATCCGAGCGGAATATGAAGCGACCGGGTGAAACGCTCGGAGAGCGGCTGCAGCGTCGTTTTTTGCGCGACCGCGTGCACGTGTTTTATGAATCCGCGCGGGCTCTCGGCGTTTCGAGTTCTTATCGCTGGGAGAGGGAGAAAGCGAGTTGCGGACGGCGAAAAAGCGCTAGTGCTGAAATTTACAGAGGCATTTTTGCCCTTGTACTTACCGAGGTGATATTTAGCCGGGCTCTGCAAGAAGTCTACAGTACAACGATGAAAGAAATGTTACGGAAAGAGGCTTGCGGCTGTCCGTTTTATCACGATCCGTTAAATATGCGTACGAAGTTATGTTGAGTGGTTAAGTTACTTTCGAGTAAATTTAGATTTCTTAAAGCACGAGCAAAGTGCTGCACAATAATTTGGCATCGCACCGTTAAATTACCGCATTACAACGCAAGCAAAAGAGAAACGTATACGCGTGACGATCGATCGGAAACCTTTTTTCCTCGACTCGCAAAAGGCAAAAAGAGCCCGACATCGGAGAGAGAGGAGAGCAGTGTCAGCACCGCGAGGCGGCTATTTATATAAAGTCAGCGAGCGATAACTCATCGAGCGCGCTGCGCGACACATTCGATATGCTTCATGCTTAAAGAAGATTTCCAAGTCAGCCGGATAATTGGCTCTAATCTATAAGTTTACGACTTAGGGAATAAAGAAGCCCTCTCTCGCTCGCTTCTTACTTCTTCCCTCCTTCTTCATCCACCGCCGGCTCTTCTTCATCTTCTTCTTCAGCCGAGCCGCGAATGGACTTTTCCTCTTGTTCAGCTGCTCGCGAGCGAAGTTCCCTTGCGCGCCTCGGCTTTTTCGCTCCACTCTCTACTCTATTCCCGCGCGCGCGCGCCCAGGAAATTGCTTGCCTGCGCCGCTGCAGCGGCAGCTCGCGGCGTTATTGAACGACGAGCGAACAAAGTTGCTCTAAATTATTATGCGCGCTAGCGCTGTGTGCCTCCAACGAACGCGCTGCGCTGTATATAAGAGCGAGAGAGAGAGAGATCGACTACACAGACCCCGTGGCAAGGAAATATATATTCCAGCGCAAACGAAGGCCGCCACCGCTTCCAGCCTCTCTTGCGCTCTATATGCATGCATTATAAGCAGTGCAACAACAATTCGTCTCTCCCTCTCTCTCTCTCACTCCCTTAGCTCGGCCGTCGTATATATCGACAGGTCCTCAGCGGCATTATCCGGCATTATCCTACCTCGGAAAATTGTTTCTCCGCGAGGCTTGAGCTCGCTCTCGGGACTTGAGAGGGAGTTTAGTTCGGGCTTCTATCTCTCTCTCTCTCTCTCTCTCTTGTTCGTTCCGACGCAGCGGCGACCGAGACGCGCCATTATAGAGCCTCTATATGCGCGCCGCGCAAAGTAGTGTAGTCGATGTACTTTGTGCAGCCCGCGGAGATCAGAAGGAAAGATTAACTCGTGTGGCAACTTAAATGCCCGCTCGCGTATGAATGTTAATGCAACTCGGCGTATGCTATAATCGATTCATTAAGCGATACGGTTATGCGCGCGCGCGCCTCCTTGGAGTAGTTTGACTCCGCTGCGATTATCGCTTTGCTCTGTTTTCGTGGGGATGATGCGGGGATATTTCTTCGTTGTGCATTAGTTAATGGACGCGGCGAAGGTAGATAAAGGGACGGAATTGAATGGTAAAAGGTTTTAAGCGTGGTTGTTCGAATTAACATATCTTTCTTGTTTCTGACAGCTTCGGGCTCTTCATGTGAGTTCTGTTGTGCTTCATTGGAACAGTGAGAGATCTGGATGCTGAACGAGTATTTAATAAATTTACGTACGTACAGTTTCCGTGGTGGAAAATGAACGAGTTTAAGTGGCCAGATTGTAAAATTTGTTGCCAGTTTTGTTTAGCTAATAGTTTATATGTAGAAACTCGATAAGGGCTAGCCCATATTTCATTATATGTATAAACATGTAACAAAATCCGTGACGCTATTGTTTACATTATTCTAAAGTTCAAGACTGTATTTTATTGCATAAATTTATAATATTTATATTAACTTTCAGTATTTTTTACGATTAGATTTTGTTCGAGCAGATAGGGAAAGTAGAGCATGTACCCTAGATAATAAGAATGCAATTAAAAAAATTGGCTAGTCTTTAGCCAGTTCATTGGACAGAACAATAGCAAAATAAGCAATTGTCGGAAATATTTAAACAAACTAGTGATATTATTAAAATCCGACTTGAGACTAGATAAGAATTCAGTTATCCTTATACCAGTATTTTCAAACTACAGCTTTCATAGCGAATACGCAAGAATAGGCACGAAAAGAAAATACCCCAAAAAACACGTAAACATCAACAACCTCTTGCAATAGCAGTCAATGAGTCCCGTCGAGGTTAAACGGCAGCAGCCGGCAGCTCACTCACTCCGGCGCTACACGTTTCCCCCCCTAGATAAACTTCAGATCCGACATGCAGTCGTCCAGTCCGCGCTCGCAGATAAGCACAATGTAGGCGTTCGACGTTATCCAGGAGCATGACGAGTCGGCGGGAGGAGGAAGGGCGAGCGCGAGCGCGTTGAAAGCCGGATCCGCGGCGGCAGCGCTAGCGCGGATAACATTGTGCACCGGAGAACGAGAAGCACGCGCGCGCGCTCTGCGGTTCAACGGCTGTGTGTGAATGGCGAGCAGCGCCGCGCGTCGAAAGCTCGTATATGCGCGCGATAAGTCAGAGCGAGCGCTTGAATTCTGCATTTGCGTTCGGAACTCGCGCGGAGGAAAATCGGATCCCGATGCGGATTTAGTCTCTTGCTCTCTCTCTTGCGCTCTCTGCTATAGCTGTTTGTACAGCAGCGCGACGACGCGATTGATTTATGTCTCTGTGCGTGGTGGTACGCGTTGTTTGTAAGGGAGGAAAGAGGAGGGAGAGAGTGAGAGAGTTGGAATAGTTGCGATATTGTTCTTCCCCATTCAGGCTAAGGTTTCAATGGCTGTGAATGAGATTACAGATGACAGCGCGGATCAAGGATATCTTTAGAAATTCGCGCGTGTGTGAGTATGCGTATTCTAATTTCAGAATGGCTTGTTCATGCTGCGTATATTGTGTATTTATAGAATTCCTTGGTATTATTGTTATGTATGACTCATTTGTGTTATTTCATCTTTTCACAAATAAGACTGCAAAACATACTCGTATACTGCAACTTGTCATGCACTGAGAGAAAAAATTTCCTTACTTATTTATTTATTTTTTTTTTTTCAAAATTAGATTCCTTAACTATTAAGAAATGTGCATTTAACTATCAATAAGTGAGGCTATATTAGCGATTCCCAAACTCATGATTTATAGTTATATTGAGAAATATTAAGTTTACAGAATAGTTAAAAAATCATAGTCTATCGTGGCAAAAAAGCTTAATAAGTTCATTTATCTCAGTGTCTAAAACACCTCTTAAACAAAAAATTAAACATAATTTAATGGATTACGTTAAAATTCCTTACTCTCGACCTCGAGAAATTCCAAAAAGGCCTAGAGTCTTTCAAGCCGTGGCGCGCATCGCGAAATAAGCGAGCACAGCGAAGACTACGACGACGAGGCCGACGAGCGCCGCGAGTATACGAGCCAAGCCGGGCTGCATCGCGCCGGAGGGGGCGATTCCCAGCCGCGAAAATGACAGCCGCCAGTCCCTCTTTCCGCCCAGCGGGTAATTAAAATCTCTCTTCCGACAAAAATCCCCCGTAATTGCCATAAATTTACGAGGCGGGCAACGCGCGCGCGCGGGGAGAAAAGCGCCGCGCTCACGCGAAAACGACGAGGAGGAGGTAGCGTCTTCTCTCTACCCGAAAAGCTCCACCGCAAAAAGACGTCGCAGCGCTATAAGGTAAATAAAAGCCGGGAGAGAGAGAGAGAGAGAGAAAAGGATAGAAGAGAGTGAAAAGCGGAAACGACGAGGCTTTACATTTCGCGCGTGTAACGCGACTTGATACATTGCGACTCGAGTCACTCGAGGCCTCGCCTCTCTCTCTCTCTCTGTCTCTCTCCCTGCCCTCCTTCGTGTCGTGTTTTAACATTTCAGTTTACACGGCCGCTAATCATGCCGGCGTCGCGCGCGATACGTTTGGCCCCGCGCGACGCGAGGTCCGTCCTCCGAGTTTTCTCGGTAAACGAGGGTTATCGCTCTTGCGAGGAAGAGAGAGGGAGAGAATCGAGTGCGACGGTAGGAATTTTAACTCGCGCGCCCGCTTTACCCGCTAATTGAGTTGTCCGCGGTCAGAGTATGGGCTTCGCAGCTTTAGACCTTGACTCTTCTTATTTTTTTCGGGCTCTCTGTGCATATGTTTCTAGCTCGGGTCTGGTTGTAGAAGTATACGTGCATTTGGTCATCGATGCTCGATTGAACGTTTACAATGAATAAACGTTTACAATTATTATCAAGTTAGGCTTTACTGAACATGATAGAAAAATTACTGCTTTGATGTTGATTAAGCAATAATTTTTAGACCATTAACTATAGTCATTTATTACCGATTTTAATTTAAAAAATGTCTTATATCTTATCTAAAAAGCATTTAACGAATGATTTGATTTCACTAGAAAAATAATAGTTATTTAGTTTGCAAATTAGAATCGAAAATATATCGGTGCAATACACTGAATTTATATCTGATCATTTTATACACTATACAGCTGTATTTTTTTGCAGTTTCCCAGTGGGATAAAGGTATATCGTATAGATTGCGCTTTCAAAGTTGATATTATCGATACCCACAGGCAATATCCCCTTATATGCAATGGCAACGACGCATTTAATTATCTATAACATGATCAGAAAGGTAAAATTATAAAATAATTAAAATATCATAAAAATAATTCTAAATGAAATCATAAATATATTTTGGTATTGATAAAAGCAAATAAAATTTTGCAAACTAATTTATACGTAATGTAAAAGCTGACTTGCACAAAGTAATGAATTTACAGGACACAGCTTTCCCCATGTGCATAAAAATCGAAATCTTTGCAAACATTGGCTATCGGACAAGCAACCTGCGACTTTTACGACTTTCTGCAGGAAACGAAAAACTAGTAGCCGCCGAGGAATTAGCTATTGGCGACTTTAACGCGCAGTTACGACTCCTTTTCCGTCTCCCTTCGGCTCAACCATACTTCGCATTATTGTTACTGGCCAATAATCGTTCGCCGATAAGACGCTCGAAGAGGCGTCAAAGGTGTCGACGAGATCGTCAACGATCGCCGCGCTCGAGCTTTAATAAAGCGGTTTTCTTCGAATTTTACAGCTTTTATATTAGCGATTCAGAGCGGCGAATGTCGCTTATAATACGAGCTGAATCCTCGTGACGCGGACTTCGCGCGACGAGGCGAAGAAGAGAGAAAGAGCGGGGAGAGAAAATATCGGGACGGAGAGAAGTGGTTCCAATAAAAAATGATGGCGCGCCGCGGTGCCAAGCGACTCCGTAAGTGTGTCCTAAGTGCATTTAACGATTATTTTATATTAACGGGTGAATTTATTAGCAGCCTCCATTATCGGTGAGAGTGAGAGAGAGTGAGAGAGTTCGGCGGCCGCCACCGTCGCCCAAGAGAAGCCGAAGGAGACGAATAAAAATGTCGGGGGAAACAAAAAGCCCGAAAAAACTTGGAGCGAAGATAGAGAGACCATGGGAAGAGAAGCTTAGAAAAAAAGCGTCGAAAAGTGTATGTGAATCATTTAGCGCAAAATACTGATTAAGTTCAAGTTACGTTTTTAATCTATTTTTGCATTTATTGTAAGTATTTACCGTTTAATTTTCTTGAATTGTGTGTAACATAACTTAGGATCCCTTTGTGAAATAAGCGAACCGTATATAATAAGTCCGGAGCAAGAAATATAAAAGCGAGGAAGAAAAAAGGGAAATCCGAGAATGAAAAAAAGCAGCGAGAAGGTGGATATTATAAGAGAAAAGTGGAGGTCAGGTATACTCTCTCGGCGTCTTTATCTGGCGGTCGAAGTTATCTCTCTCCTCTCTCACTTCCGGGATTGCCGTGCTCGGTCCTCGAGATTACTCGCTCTGGACTTCTCTTTCTCTCTCTCCCTTATTCGCGTGCGTATACATAAAGACGGTGAAAAAGTAACGTCGTCGTCGTCGTAGCTGCCGCGCGAGAGCCGATAAAGCCGACTTTAAAGGCCTTACGAGCCAATAACACGAGCCATTTAAACTTTACACTTTATGAAATTATTTTAATTCCTTTCGTATACGTCTCTTTAGTTGGTATCATTTTCCAGCGATGGGATTCCGAGATAAAGGCGCGCGCGCATGAATTCTCCCCGCGGAAACAAGAATCCGCAGAGCGCGCGCGACGGTATTGCGCCCGAGAGCAAAATTAAGACCCCGAGCCGGCAGCGCGCGAGCGAAATTATGTGCGTATGTGTGTGTGTGTGTTCGAGGAATTTACTGAATTACGCGCGATACTTTATCGCGAATTAACTTTCTCCTTGATGCTCGGGATTTTTAGCTGTAATCAAAGGCTACGTGCAATATAGGGTTTCAGAACGCGTCTACATTGTTTACGAGCGTGTACTGCCAGTGGACAAAGAATTATGAAATTTATGCGGTATGAGGCAAGTTTTTGTTAAAAAATTCGAGCAATATTTTATTTAAAGAGCCTTAAAATTATTATGTAGATACAAAATTATATAAAAACATAAAATAAAAATTAAATAAACATAAATTTAACGTTAATTCTTTGTAAAAAATAAAATTCAACGTTGAATTGAAGAAATTATTATTGAAAAGTCAATCTGCAAGTAAATAACAATTTCTACTTATACTGAAACGGTTCGTTACTTATTTAATTGACTCGCAGTACAAGCATTTGCCGTTTTACGTAATTCAAGCGCGTATCAAGAAAGAGCCATTTTTCAAGCCCCAAACGTAATGTAAATTGTTTTTTATAGTCGCGTCGCAGCATAATCGGCCACTCAATTTTAAGCAATGCGCGGTGAAATCATTTTCAAATAACATAAACAACACTCTCAAACGATACGATCTCCGCGCATTACCCGGTAATAAAATGCGAAAAAAATTGTATAAGTGCATACCCGTGCAGTCTCTCTCTTTCACTCTTTCTCTCTCTTTCACTCCGAAATCGCGCAAACGAGTTAATAACGAACGTTCGCATACTGTCACGACAAGATAATTTCATTTTATGCACTGGGGCAGCGTCGCGCACCGGGCCCTGGCGCGTATATACGTTCCCAAGCGAGTAACTACGGCTCGCGGCCCCTTTTTCAATCCCCCGTTGTTCTCTCGCTCCCCGAGAGAGTGCAGAAGAGAGACACAGACGTCGATTCTCGACAGAATAAGGCAAAAGAAGAGGCTTTTTCGGGCGAGAGCACCTCGAGACCGCAGGACCGCATCTCGCAATACTGCGCGAATGTAAGAAAGGGAGAGTAGGGGGAGGAGGTAGAGGCGAAAAAAGGCCTCTTGCGCGCGCGGGCGGCAAAGAGAGAGAGAGAGAGAAAAAGGGGCGCCCGTATTTAATGCGACCCGCGGGACCATCCCTGATGGGGTTATGGGCCTCCCAGGCCTACTCTTTTCCGCCTGCTTCGCGTCCCGTTTTTCCCTCCATTTTATTCCATAATACCGGCGGAGGGACGTATATATTCGTCCTGCAGGACACGAGGCAGCCGCTGCCACCGCAGAAATGACTTTTAGATTGCGAGACTGCTGCTGCTGCTGCTTCTGTATACACGCGCTCCATGCGGTCTGCGCGCTAGTTTCGCTCGCGAGATCAGATTGAGATTTGACTGCGTGTTTTATGGCTACTTATTCTTTTTCCGCGCCTTTTCGAGGGCTGTGCCGTTACCACGCACCGTATGCGGAGAAATCGATTTACGGATTTTATTATGGTGCTGATGCTCGGATTGTGGACGGCAAGGCGTATTTTTATGGGTACAGTGTACTTACGAATCTTTTGCAGGGAATTCGTAGCAAAGTTTCATTGATTAGCTTACCTGTAACAAATAAAAGTAAATAAAAATAGTTAATTTTAATGAAAGATAATAATATGCAAAAATAAACATAATCATCAACCCTTCAGTGCCGATTGTTGTATGAATAAATTTAGTAAGTAAATTTCAGATCAAAGAAAATATAGAAAATATGCTTATAACAATCAGCATTAAATGGTTAAACAAGAGCATTAAAGTTCCAAACGACAAAATGTCTATTGAATTTGTAGTTTAATCTAGTCTTTCCTACTTTCATCAAACGAACGCACAAAATTTAATTTCAATCTTCACCCCTCTTTTACCCGCTACCCCGACATCTTTCATCTTCCTTCAGAATCGCGACGTTTAAGCTTACAAGGGAAGCAGCATATATCTTTATGACAAGAGTCTCGTGTACCTACACTCGCGTACACTATTTATTTTTGCGCAAAAACGGCAAACAAGAGGCCGCGGGCGGGCCTCGCTTTTTTCCCTCCTTTTCGCTCGCTCGCTCTTGCTCGCCGTCGGTAAATCAAGCGAGCAGAGAGAGCGAGCGCTGCGCGCGTACACAGGCATCCAGTATTCCGGAGACTCGTCGTGTTTTCCGGCTGCGCTGCGCGCAGAGACGCCCACGAGACAGAGAGAGAGTAAAAAACGAGAGAGAAACAGACAACAACAACAACAACAACTGCGGCCTGGCTGGCTGGCTTTTGCAGAGGGTGTCTCGCGCAGCCCGGAGGGTGTAACCCCGGCTTATTCATTCGCCAGGAAGCAAAACGAAGGAAGCGGATGATGACTACGACGCGACATGCAGATCATTCGAGCTGGAACTTCTTTTTTCGTACCCTATACTGTGCGATAGGCGGCGCGCACAAGTCCGGATTGAAAGCGATAACCGCTGCGCGGATGGTTGGATCGAGCGCGGACACGTGGCGCACGCGAATGACGATGACGATCGCGCGTGCGAGTCATTACGATGCGGGTGTTGGGTTGCGACGCGTCATTTGGCGCTTTTCACCCACTTCGTGCGTTACAGTTGCGTTGTGTGCTTCGTTGTGGCTTGCAAAGGAGGCAATCAATCATTGCGCTTGTAACAGAAAACTAATAGCGTTGCCAAAACTTATTCTTACTAAAAATGGAGGCTGAATATCTCTGACTGTGTCTAATCGAGGTTATGTTATTATTCGAAAAGTAAATTTCGTTACGAAGAAATAAGAGTTGCCCCCGATTCGTTTCGGAATAAGTATACACCAGCAAACAGCCTATCAATGCTTAATTTTTGAGAAATTTGAAAATATAATGGCAAATATAAGCTCTCTTCAACATATTCATAAAAAAACATATTTCACAGCGTTTACATAGGTTCGCTTAAAAAGGTTATTTAATCCCCTGTATCTCATATTATTAAACCATACTCTTTGTACATCACCATACGTATTTCACACCCGAAGAAAAGCCCGTTTAAAAAATACAAACCCCCGCGGAAAAAAAGAATAAGCAAAAGTCATATCGAAGACGAACGATCTCTCGCACTCTCGGCGAAAAAGATTTGCATTATAATGAAAAATCATAAAACACGCGCTCACGCGCACGGTCGGAAAAAAGTAGTCTGAGAACGAGGGTGAGAGAGAGGGAGAGAGAGAGAGAGAGTGAAAGAGCACGCGAGCACAACCACAGCACAGCAGCGGTATAAATTTCCACGGCAATTTTCGGTGCATCCGTAATCGAAATACGGTATAAGCGATTTTCTCCGTCCGCATATAGCGATTCGCGCAAGTTTTACGCGTCCTCGAGGACCGATTGTCCGCTCCATGGATTACGGAAGCCCCCAAAGCTATAGAGAGAGAGAGAGAAAGACGGAAAGTACAAGTAGAAAACGCCTAGATCCACCAGACGCAGAGCGGAGAAAGAGAGAAAAGGCAAAAGGGGAGCGAGAGAGAGCAGAGACAAGAGAAATACGAGGAAAAGGTTATTTCAGGATTTTGCATTATTCCCAGCGCAGCCCTGCCCCTTTTCCCTTTTGTCCTCTATCCTTGTATCCTTCTCTCTCTCTCTCTCTCTCTCTCTTCTTCCTCTCTATCTCGAGCTTCTCATCTCACAGTGCGCGTATATACACTGCTGCTGCTGCTGCTCTCGCGTGTGCCGATGTTCCGCTATGCTAAGTTTATGTTACACCAAGGGATGTCGCCCTTGTAAAACCATTTTCAGATAACGCATCTCTCTACGCGGGCACGCACATACGCGCATAATAATAATGATAATATATACGTATACGCGAGAGAAGGAGGCGGCCGCGAGTCTTTCTCCCTCTGCTCTCCGACTACCGGCGCTCCTGGCAGCAGCAGCAGCAGCAGCCGGCAGCAGTCCGTAGTGGCTGCTGCATTATATATGAATTCATATCGCTCGCCCGATCGGTTTATGGTTTTATATTTCTGTTGGGGTTTTACAATGATTGGAAATGCCGCGAATAGATACAGGCGCACTTTCACGCACGTCGTCTCCCTGCTCGCGCATATACATGCGTGTATTCCGCGTATGCCGTAAGACCCTTTGATTCGTCCTGTGCGTGAATATACTTATATATGGTATATACGGTGAATGTAGGTGTATGGATTACTTCGTGCGCGCGAGTATACGCGTGTACGCATGCATTATACGCGGCCGAGCACGCGTTCGTTTCCGGAACATATACACGAAATGTACATATCATCAGGGACTGCGTACGTACGGCTGCTGCTGTACGTACGCGAGTAGTGTGTATGTGTGCGCATGGTAATACGAGGTAGCATGTAGCGAACCTTCGTATCTTGGAAATGCGAACGATCATAATCTTGAGAATTAAAATATACAAATGCCGCGTCTATGTACATGCAATTATGCATAATGATGTTTACGCGCTGTCATGTGCGCGCACGTTTTCATACATATCTAATGCATCTAAAACTCATGCATACACAATTTTTTCGAGAACTTATGAAAATTCACCGCTTATATATTCACGTTCTATATCCTATTCGGCCGATATTACGTTATTTTTTCATAATTTTTATCAATTAATCTACGAGCTAATCTACGTAGTAAATCCATCAATGGACATTTTCGAGTGGAATATAAGTTTACAAAAAATATGGAATACATATAACCACCAGTCCTGAACTAAAATAATATTTCAGAATATTTTGCAAGCTGGGAGAAAGTAACTTTGTCCCACCACAAAAGTTTAGCAAAATTCCAGGAAACAGCATAAAACTAAAAGAGCACTTAGAACTTTGAATTTTTTTGTTGTTGCAAACACCGATGCCAGAAGAGCAAGGGTCGAACTGCAGCCGCAACCCTTGACACAGGACTTGATGGTATAGAGGTCGCAGGACTCGAGGCATCGGGAATTGCGGGAGCAGCGGGCGCATAAAAATTGCATAACCGGCTCTTAGGAAAAGATCGGCGCAAGAGTCCCGCGCGCGGGCCTCCCTTGGGAGAAGGCCACGTCTCCTCCTACAGGACGCATCGGGACGATTACGGGCCATGCATTTTTGAAAAACAAGTCGAGGAGAAATGGACGCGCGAACCCTTCGCAGCCCCTGCGAGCGCACGAAGACTCGCAACTTTTGTCCGTCATTTGTTTCGCTGCGAGTGACGTGGAGGTTTCTTTTATCGGTGTATAAAGGGAGAAAAGTTTTTTTTAGGTTTATTGAAGAAAATTTTACATAACGTGTTAAACAATGAAAACGTGGATTTACAACAGAAATACGTACCAATTAAAGTCTGATGATTTCTAATAACCGTTATTGTTAGATGATATTTTTAAATAAAATGCTATCATTATTTTAAAACGTATAAATGTTTCATGCGAACTAATTGAAATAAATTCAGACACATCGTTAATTCAATATTTGGTTCGCGGGTATATTTGTACAAGTTTTTGCAATCCTTTGTTTCGATGTAATAATGGCATTGCAGTTAGCGAAAATCAATGTTTTCGCAATTTCCAAGTAATAATGCACAAGTCAGCCGCGTTGTATTTTTGTAATTTTATAAATGCATTCACGCTCGTTTTGCGAAGCCAGTGCATTGCGCGCAAAACATCACGAGCCCGAGCGGTAATAACGTAAAATTAAAACCATGTATCGCGCAGAATGTATCGAAGCGGGAAATGAATTTATTCAACCGAGCGGATCGGTCGCAAATAAATTCTTAAAATCATTTATACAGTATTATTTTGCGCATTCGGAATTAATACGGCCGCCGCCGGTGCAGCCGTTCTCGCGAACTCATTCGAAATAAATGCAAATTTTACATGGATGGCCCCTGATCCAATAATTTCCGTGTTCCTAAATTTGGATTATTTTAGAGTGATACGCGCTGAATTCGTGCGGCCGAATAATTCAGTAATTTTATTGCGGGTAAATTCATCCTAAATTCCATTTCGATTCTGCCGGAAACAACTTTTTATTATTGATAAACAACTGCGCACATCGAAGCGGAAACAATCTATTTTATTATCTTTTGTTAGTCATTTACAGATATTGGTGATTTTACCATTATAATGTTATTGAAAATGTATACATTACTGTGCATGAAATACGATTGAATAAATTTTGTAAATTACGCAGAACGCGCCGTCACATAATTCAACCTGCAATATTTCCTTATTATCTTGCTCTAACATTTCGTGTTCAGGCCAATTTTTTCAAATACGCAAAAGAGGAGGCACCGCGATGACTAAAAATACAGCAAGATAACGAGTGAGAGAGAAAGACTGGATATTCGCGAAGCACAGAAAGAGAAGGCGAAACGACGATACTCTCGGCAGAAGATGCTTCCTCTCTCTCTTCCTCGTCCTCCTCGTCCACGTCGTCGTCGTCGTCTCCTCCTCTCCGGCGGTGCTCTTCCAGCCCCTTCGCGTGTACACCGCACACACACACACATACATATAGGCGATGCTCACGCGAGATAGTGGCGGCACGTAGCGAGCGGACGGCGTATCGAATAATTGGCTCCTGCGGCAAGTGCACATCCCGCCCATTATGTGCATCACTGCATCGTGGCGGAACGAGGGCCTCGAATCTCCCGATCCAATCGACTTTCGCGGGCCCGGGAGAAGGTCGCCCTAGACCTGAAATCTACGAACTATCGCGCGGAGGAGAGAGAGAGAGAGAGAGAGAGAGAGAGAAAGGAGGGTGTCGGAAGAGGGGAGAGGGAGATCTCGTGCAGCGGGCATCGCGGACTCTTTGTTATTATATCGCGCGGAGATCTGCTGATCGATCGATGCTCGGCTCGAGCGGGAGAAAAGCGGAGGAAGCGAGCTCGAGCGGTAACTATTATAATTGTATTGAATTCCATCGTGGGCACGCGTCTTTTTTTAACGAGGTACTTCGGTCTCTTTTATTGATCTGTGAAAATTATCTTATTTACTGGATGAAAATCGACCCGGTGCAGAAATTTTGTATTTTTACTGAATTGTCTATGAAACATGTAATCATGGATTTCAATGTGATTTTGAATCTATTTCGATCCAATATGTCATTAGAGCAAAAAGCGTTGTTCATTATACACTTACTTCGACTCCACATGGATCTTTGGTTTATTCTGTCACTAAATGATCAAACAAATGTTTATATTACTATAATATTATAGTTATGGAATGTATTGCATTGAACTATAGATGATTCAAATAATTGTTTAGTGTTAGGACAGTCCAGGAATATGTATGGAGCAGAAAAGAGCGTTTGAGTAACATTGGTGACTCAAAATGAATTCAAATTGAGGTTGATCGAAATTGGAATGAAATAATTTGGTCCAAAACACTGAAAAACAACCCTAAAAATTCTCAAAACAATATACTTTATTAATGCGAAGAGACAAGGTTAAACCGTCAGCTATGAAACGTTCACAATTTAAACTTAAATAGATAGAAATTGTCTAAGAACTCTAAACTATACCTGAATAATCCATCAATGACTTTAGAGACTAAAAGGCAATCAGCATGCACATCATCAAGCAACAATTGTCACTCCAGCACACCACATATAAGACGATTAACCGACGAGCGTACAAGTGTGCGACAAGTCAAAGCACGCGCAGTCACGTAGCCATCCAGGCCGCTTCTCCCTCGCATACCATCGCCTCTCTTGACCATCGTCACGAGAGAGCGTGCCTGCGACTCCACGGCAACGCGCAGCCCAGCCAAACCAAGAGCGAGATAGATCGACGCTCGGCCATAATTTCATCGGCGACGGCTCGGCCGCAGCGCTCTCTCCTCCCTCGTACTCGCACTCTCTACCTCTCTCTTACTCCCTCTCTTCCTCGCCGAGTGTTACACAGGTATATGCATTTGAATTTGATTAGTGGTAGGCGGCGGTGACACCCTTTGGCCGGTCCGCGTGCGCGCGCGTGCTGCTGCTGCACCGCAACCCCAAGAGCGTGGCAACCAGTCGTGCGGCACAGTCATCGCGGCTGCTGCTGCCGCCGAGCGAGCGCACGACGACTGCTGCAATTATCCGCACACGTCGTGTGCTGCGCTAGCCCTGCATCACCTAGAGAGAGAGAGAGAGAGAGTGCAGCGGTGCGGCGGCGCACGTATAACGCGTTTGGCTTTGGAACTAAGTAGACGGACGAGCGAGGCGGGGTCACGCGTGTGCGCGGCGCGCCAGTGTTGCAGCCTGTGCGGAGAGCGCGGCGAAATCTTCGCACGGAGGCTGCGAAGCTGGACCGTGGATGCGGTTTGCCGCTGTCGCTGCCTTGCCGCGCAGTGTACATAAAGTGACTTGGAAGTCCGTGGTTTCGTGTGCCACGCGGAAGAGGTCTGGTGATTTTTGTCGCTAGTCGGGCACGAATGCAATTAAAAGATTTGTGCGCCGAGTGGGCGTTGGGGGGTTTTACTGGGAAAAGCTTGTGGTTTTTTCTTGGGATTGCATTTAGTTTATTGCGTAGGAAGATTTAACTTACGCTTTTTCTTGATTATAATTGTTGCTTTGTATTTGTTGCAAGGATTACGAGTTTGCTCAGGCACTGATATTAAAGAACACGGAAAAAATGATGAAACAACGTGTGGTTTATACCAGCTAAATTTGATCGATATAAAGGTGAATAATGCTCAACTACTGAATGCTTCAAGTTTTATGCAAATTTTTCCCCAACAGTGGGATTAATTTTGCCTTGCTTTTTAAAAATCGTCATGTCACGATCCCAATTCCCAATCGCGGCGAAGTATAATATACAATAAAAGTATCGTTCCGATTCGCTATAGCAAAATCTTTAGCAGGAATTTCGTTAATAATTTCAATTTAAACATTTTAATCAATAATTATGACTTAATTAATGTTACTTGTACCTATAAAAACAAGAGAAAATTAGCCTCACACTGTAAGTCTTATTTGGAATTAAGTAAAATTTTGCTCGAGCATTTTTTGCGTGACCATCGGCGAAATTCTATACAGGCTTTGAGGAATTAATGTGTTTTCATATCTGGACGACATCACAGAATACAGAAACCGATCACATATCAGTAAACGTAAATTAAGAAAGCGTAAGTTCATTATCAACAATTAAAAGACATCTCCGTCAAGTTGTCGCGATACACCACGTCTTCAAGC
>OX424576.1:22519867-22837375 GCA_949152435.1 Gastracanthus pulcherrimus | reverse complement strand
AGAGAGACTCGTCTCGCGTTGGCCTTCTCTCTCATTCGACCAATCCCTCTTCTTGCGGCTCTCTCTCTCTCTCTCTTCCCTCGTCTCTCTCTTTCTCTCTGCTTCGGGACGACGAGAGCTGCGCTCGCAAAAGAGAGAAGGAGAGAGAGAAGGCAAGAAAGAGATCCGCATATAGCCCCGGCAATAACGTCGAGCACCAGGACGCTAATAACAGAGCATGCCGGCTGCCCATAGGCCATCCACGGCAATGAAACGAGACCAAACAAAAATCCTTCTCTCGCTCTCTGCCTCGCTGGAATTATTATGGCGGACGGAAACGCGCGAGCGCAGAAAAGAGGAGCCCCCCAATGCAACTGAGGCCAAGGGGATATATACATATGGGAGGATGAGGGAAGAGAGAGAGAGAGAGAGAGAGAGAGAGAGAGAGAAGAGAGGAGAAAATATAACGAAGCAAGTGAGTAGTCTCTTGCATCGGCATCATTTTGCGGCGGAGCATCGTCGCGCTGCTCGAGGGAGAGGAATTTTCATTATCCAAAGGCATTGAATAAAGTCGTTGTAGCGCGAGGCAGTGACGAGCGTGAAGATCTCAATAAATAGTTTATGAACGTTTGATTGTGCGGCGTGTAATTGCGCCGTAAAGCGAGCCGCGCGCGCGGTGCCTCTGAAGAACGGCGCGCTTTCATACGCGCAATTTTTGTGCCCTGCTGCGATAATGCAAATAACGTTTAGGATGTCATAAAAATTGACTGAATCGCGCGACAGGCCTCGTGGCTTTAAACTCTGGTCTATAAAACGCAGACAGAGTTACAAATGTGCATTCCTTATCAATCCTTTCAGGCTCTTATAAAATATTAATGAAATATTTTGAAGCATGATCATACTCACGACAATGAAAAAGAAAACAGTTCGGTTGAGTCAGTAGAAACTTACCCTGTAACAAAAAGAAAACAAATTATAAGTATTAGCACTATACAGTCGATTAATTATAATGAAAAGGATGAGAAAAAATTATAATAAAATTTAAAAATACTTTCACAGCTAATAAATATGTAAAAAAAATGTTTAAGACACCTAGAAGAACGAAAGCACGCGAGAGCTAATTTTTCCCGTCATAAATCCCCGATTCGAATGGCACGCGCGCTCTCAAGCTCTAGGGGGGGCAATTTTGCCAACGTGGGAAAATTCGCGAGGAAGAAGAGACGCGCGCGCGTTACCGCGGCGGCCTCTCTCTCTCGCTATTATCGTCCACATGTACTTAAGTACTCGCTTGGCGCACTTATATGCTTTATGCCCGGGACTTAAGCGCATTTCTGCCTGCGCTCACGCCGACGCTGCCCGCTGCATCGCCCGGCCGCTCTCTCTCTCTCTCTCTCTCTCTCTCTCTCTTTCTCCGGCGAGGAACGCACTTAAGCACATGTGAGCAGCTGAGAAAGAGAGAGAGAGAGAGATAGACGGAGAAGAAAGAGATGCTCGACCTTCACGTGCACGCATCGCTGCCCTTAGGTGGTAACGAAGAGAGGAGCATCGAGGATAGAGAGGAGGCTAACCATCGAGAGGAACGGCGATGCTGAGAGCCGCAGAGAAGAATGGCCGACCGCAATGAAGATTTTAACTGGTACCCTCGTTGCTCGAGCTAAGTCCTTTTTACTTTCTTCGTCTTCGTCGTCTTCTTCTCCTTCTGCTGCTGCTGCTGCTTCTTCGCTATGTCTCTCATTTCGCTCAGGGTGCGCTGAAGCCTTTTTTCCGCTGCTCCTCTCCACCTTCACCATCTTTTTTGGGGCTGCGAGAAGGATTTATCGAGGCCACGTTTCCATTCCGCAGGAGCAAACACACGAGGGAGAATAACAGATCGGTGCAGTGCGAATTTTTTAAGCGTGGAATGACAATGTAAACAAACGTGGGATATCGAATTCCTTTTTTCTCGCATCGATCAAGTTCTATTAATAACGAAGACAGGCGTAAGGCATAAATAATTTTCTTGACAATGTTGAGATAACTTTTGTTCAGTTTTGTCGATTGTGAAACCTAACGAGGCTATGAGAGAATCTCAGCTGAAGCGACGCGATATTGGATAAATTCATGTCAAGGCTTTGTTATGCAAAAACTTTTTTCTTATAATTGCATGCTAATTACAATGATAGAAGAATAACAAAATCTGCAATTATATGCATAGAGGTTATCAATGACGTACAGCTTCAAGCCGCAGTCTGAATGAAAAAGCATCAATAAATGCTATTACAATTTAAAATCGAGAACTCAATGATTCTACTGAAATGTCTCTTTCCTTGATAATACACCATGCCATTCGCCACGTCAGCCCCGTGAAAGCGTCGCTGCAGTCGTCTCTCTGCGTCTAAAATGCACGCCCACACACGGGGGGAGCACTCGCAGGCATACACACGAACATAGACGCATACATCCTCGGGGCTGCTAGCACGCGATCCGGCGCGGCGACCCAGGGAGGCGGCAGGTGTTCAGTCCGCCATTGGCCACCTCGCAAACATGGCCGTACCAACGTTGTACCCTTTTCCTTCGTGGACCCGCCGATTCACGGAGTATTGCACCGTGGAATGCAAGATATTGATTCGAGGTATAGCGATGATTTTTGTGCCTCAAAAAATATTAGGGCGGATCTGATTGCATTTAACCTCTTCATTGTTAAATTATTTCTCGTGAGAAAATATGGATATGGTTAGTGGCTAAGTAGTCAACAAATTATAAAATTAATAATTGCAAAGATTTTGAATTTTAAGTTTGTGTTAGCTATAATGCCATAAATAATTGATTTGGATTTATTTTTGGGCTGTACTTGTCTGTAAAGCATCTAAGAAGTTGCCCATTTTCTTTCTTTAACTCTTAGTTACGTTTAGAAAAAATTGTGGGCAGTTTACGACGCATTATAGTGATAATCTCAAAAGGAAGTAGCTACTGTAACGAAACAATTAATGCACCGTTTATATTACAATAAAAAGTACATTCTTGTAACTAATTTCAATAATACTCGGAGTTTTGAGATCGCAAAAGTATAATGGAACAGCTGGACACAAGCTCACTTCGTCCACCTGATGAGCAACCAGCTCGTTTCCCCTGGAAATCCCAAAGTGTCCATTCCATTCTATGAGCAAGAACGCAAAAGGACTTCAGAAGACTCGCTCGCGTTCACCTTCTTCTTCGACCCCCCGACGGGAATATTTAATTACAAGCTTCGGTAGTCGCGAGCCGCGCCGGCAGGCGGAGAAAGAGAGAGAGATAGAAAGAACGCGGTGTGGCGCATGCACACATGCACACACTGTGTTTACCTCGCGCTTCGTAATTGCTCCGCGGCTGTGCTCGAGAAACTGGCAATTACATGGATCCGCGATTCCTTGCCTCCTGCAGGAAGAAGGAGAGAAAGGGACTTTGCAAGCACGCGGGTAGTAGAATGGGAAAAGATGAAAGGAGGCGAGCTGCGCTAATTATATCGAACGTCGATCTCTACCGCCAAGCGTACCGCGCAAGATGCAGAAATACCTCGCGGTATTATATATGTGTAGGATTCTGCGCTAGCTCCTGGCACTTTCGGGACTATGTGAATTCGCTACAACGCCCTGTTTTAGAAAGGGATGTTTCTCTGAATTTTCGAAGCTTGCGGCTTTTTTTAATCGTTCATTGCGTACCTCATAATTTCGCGGCTAGAGTTTGATGGAGTATATAATAATATATGTGAAATTATTACGAATGAGAAAATTTTGCTGAAATTTTTTAATGTCCGCAGAATAGTTGATAACAAATATTTAGTTTCACACGAAGATGTGTATATTAGATCCGCATGGTAACCTTCAATGCAAAGATATTAAAATATATATGAATCTACAATTTTGCTAGAATAAAATATAATAATGTTTATTACTAAAAGATATATCATTCCATCTGTTACAGTTAAAACCTAGAATCACGTTGACTAATTAGGAGGTATCCACGATTAAGCTGGCTACGGACAGCCTTTTTAAAAAAAAGTTATTTACGGTCGCAGCAAATTTATGCAACATAGTTCTAAAACTGGCCGGGGACAATATAAATATTCTATAAAACCTTTCTGCCGTCGCTCGAGCCCGTAGCGCAGCAAATCCCCGAAAAAAAGATATTTTGCACGGATCCCGCGCGTCCGAAGCCATAATAACTCCGCGACTAAACGGACTCTTCTAAAGAAGAAGGAAGCGTAGCAGCCTCGAAGCGTAGCAAAAAAATAATACACAGTATTAGAGAAGAGATAGAGAAAAGAGTTGCCGGACGCAAAAGAGACGAAAACGAAAGAACGGGGAAAGGAAAGAATGGAGCAAAAGGGGACCCTGCAGCAGCAGCAGCAGCAGCTCGAAAAAAAAAGGAGCGCGCGAGCTGGCCCGAGGAGAGGCACACATATATACACAAGCTCGGCTTTCTATAAATCATTTTAGTCCCTCAAATCCCGCGGACCCGTATTTACGAGCGTTCGAACGGGGACCGCGCGCCGCGCCTCTGTATATACCTATATACGCATATATATGTATAAACTCTCCGCCTCGCGTCTGTCTGTCTTTCTCTCTCTCTCTCTTTCTTGCGCGATTACCTTGCCTCTCTCTGCCTCCTCCCGCGCGCAGCTCTTTCTCTCTCACTCGCAGCTTCTTTCTCGTCGTCTCTTATATACTCGGCGCGAGCGCGTCTTTTTCGCACGACTTCTTTGTATTTAACGGCCGCGAAACTAACTTTTTTAACGACGGGACAAAGTTATACTTTTACGAGCGCGCGAGAGGAGAGCGGGAGGGCGAGGTTGGGGGAAAAAAGGGAGGGCCAAGACATTGAAATTCACGGAACTACAAAACGCGAAACGATCCTGTAAGCGGCCGCGATTTCGCAACGGTTGCGCGTAGTTTCGCGTGCGCGAGATATACCGGGGGGGGGGGGGGGGAGATTGAAATATAAAGTTTTCGGGGATCCGCGGATCGCTGTGTGGCAGCTGTGTATGCCCGCGTGTCGCTATTTCCGTGTGGCTTATGAAAGATACGCGATAAAACGTCGGGTTTCTTCTCGGTTGGTACCTTTTTTTTCTCTTTTGACGGAGAGTATACGGGACGCGGATTTGGCCGAGGATTAATGACGTGTGCGCTTTGTCTTTTTGCGTTTATTTTCTGAGGACGTGTATAAATGCACGTACGCAGTGATAAAAAGTGTAAGATTTATTTTACGAGTGCATGTGTACGATGCAGTTATAAAAAATGAATGCGGTTTTATGTGTCTATTATATGTATAAAGATATTCTTATTGAGCCATGAAAAAGTTCGAACGTATGCATCGTAACAAGCTTAAAATACCTTGTTTCTAATGTATTCTTTAAATTCATGAACGACAGTCATAGAGTTTAAAGAGCGCCGAGAATAAATAAGAAGGTTTTTTATTCAAATGAATCAAGCAACGTTTTCGTTTCGTTGAAACATGCACGCACCCCACGCCAATCCGCGTTCCCCCCAAGCTCGTCGATAATATTGAAAAATGAGACTGGCGTGCGAGCGGAAAATCAAGGCGAGAATGCGCCCGCGGCGAGTAATGGCGTCTTATGTCGTGCGCACACGCGGGAAATCTGATTATGCGGACGCACGAGGACGAGGACTAGTGCGTGCGTTCGCAATTGCGTTTTTACCTTGCCTTATCGCGACGAGAGCGTGTTTCACGCGCTCACCTAAACGGAGCTGCGCGAGCTGCACGCGTTTGCTCCTCGTGTGCTATCTGATTTCTTTCCCGGGCGACAATCGATATGCTTTATTTCTCTCGCAGTAAACTGGTTATAATACGCATTTTTTAAAGTATAACATTATTTTATATTTAATTTAGTACGAATTGGGATTAATGAAGAGAATATACTCTAATCCGTTGAACATTTCACCACTGTAGAGAGCGAATGGGGAGAAATTGTGCCGGAAATGTTACAAGCTTTTTGGTAATGCAGAAAGTAATTAACATTCCTGTTTTGATTCAGTTCGTCATTGCACCATGTCCCTATTTATTTTCACAACAGCCTTCCGTATTTCTAGCTACACGTCAAGTACAGTATTTAATGGAAATTTCGTTAATCAATTTACCTTTATAAAGTATTAAAAATTAACTTCTGGATTCATCATATCTAATATGATGAATTCATTGCCTGATAACAAATTACTGATGTTTTTTCATGAAAATATTTATGAACAGGGAAGAAATTGATATCACAAATCCCTGATGGAAAATGAAATTATTAGTAGCTACAGTGTTGAAACTCATATGTATAAGAATGTGGATTATTTCACAATAAATAACTGAGTATTAATTAAAAATGCTTTAAATTAGAAAAAGATTTTATATCATTTTTAACAAAATAAGGTTGATAAACTACCTAGTGAAACCGGTTCTTTTTTCTACTAGAATTGAAAGTCCAATTTCTTTTCGTAACTATCTTATAATAAGTTTATTAAATTAAAAATGATTGGAACTACTTTAATTATTGTGCACTTATATTTATGCTTATAATTATATCACAGATTCAAATTTGCTTTATAACATATTTTTTCAGAAAATTACGTAATTTAAATTAAAATATTTTTTGATCGTTACATATTCTGACTACTTAATTATATATTATATCTGGTTTTTAGATAAATGATCATACGGCATTTCAATGCTGTTTGGAAAATGTATATTCTAAAAAAATTGTAATCCATAAAGTAGTGACTTAATAATATTTAATCACCCACTGTATATGTATATAAAATTACTTAAAATTGAACTTAAAGGAATAAGAAATTATGGTCTTCTCCCCCTGCTCGATTGCCAACCGGTAAAACCCAAAAGTACAAAAATCATTGAAAAAAAAGACGCACCCTCGCAACCAATTCGCCAGGTCTCGGCCGCTCCGCTCGCTGGCTCGCAAATTCAGAGAAGCGCGAAATTTGGGCGCTCGGCGCGAGTCGAGGCCGCCGCGCTCGCCGCGCATCCCGTTCGGATATCCGCGTGTGCGCGCAGCCGTGTGACCTTGTGTGCGCGGCAAGTGCACATTTGAGCAGGACGTGCGCTCGGCCGCCAGCGGTGCGTATGCATCGCCGGCGATCATATCGACCTGCGCGCGTCCACCCCCGCGTCGCGAATACATATATATACAAACTCTCCACACCTCGTTGACTTTGCCAAACATCGACGGCCCCCGCGCACACACGCACACGCGCACACTCGTCGGTCATTTCGGCGGAGCGGCAACTGAAACACGCCGTTACGTCGTAACGCGCCTCGCGCGTCATGTCCAATATACACGCCGTTCGCGTTATCGCGCTCGCGCAAAAAGAGAACAGAGCTATGCGGCCCTGCGAGCGTGCTCTTTTTTTCCGCGTTCGCGTTTGTTTGTTTGTTCTTGTTTTAAATAAACGTTATGCGCGCGCCCTTTTTTTTTTATTCGCGCGAGCCGCTTTTATTCGCGGGTACTGTTTTTTTTTCTCGCGTGAATTGAAAATATTACTGGCTGCAGGCCGGAGAGCGCGCGAGCGAGCTTTTATTGCGGAGCGCGCAGAGGTGCGCGTGGCACATTTTCCGCGCGTTTCGCACGTTTTTAAGCTCGGATAACGTATGTATGCGTGTCGGACGAGGGCATATAGATGCGCTCCGGGAGTGCGTGCGAAAGCAGTGAAAAAAATGTTGATGATTTGGTGCGCGGCCGGGCGACGTGCGCTGTTGTTGCGGACGATGTTTTATCGTGGAGCAATGGTTGTACGTAACGCGTATTTTTATGTTTGGGTAGTGGTGATGATTTTCGGATTAACTTGAAATTTTTACGTCATTTTTTTAATGAATTTTAAAATAACACGTATAATTTAGAATATTTTATAACATAATAGTGATTAATTCATGTTTTGATTTTCTACAAAAAATTAAACCTATTTTAATAAAACTTATATAGATGAATGATTGAAACGTTTTAAGGGTATAAAATGAAAGTATACGGAATAATAAATGATGTTTACTATTAAAAAAACAACGTATCCAATTTTTCATTATCCTCTTTGACAATATAACTGTAAATTACGCTTATAATATGCTAAATTTATAAATTTATAATTTTTAAGCTTTTTGATCTAATATATATTATTTATAACCTGTTAAGAAAAACTGCGTTCGTGACGGTAATGATTCTTCAAATATTTGAGTAATGCACATATGATTGCTATGATGTTGAAAACAAATATAAATTATTCACAATTTGTATTGCTCACGCTCCTAATAGACAAAATCCACCTTACAGACTAAGAAACACCCTAAGTTATAAAAAATCCAGCAACTCCACTCGTGTACCCAGCAAGAAATTGGCGACAGAAACGAATCATAGCAGTATATAGCCTGATATCCGCGATCAGCAGTCATCGCGGGCATATATAGTCGCAGCATGGCCCTCGGGTAGCAGCAGTGCTGAAAGTCACGGCATGGCCCTCCGCGTATACCTATATACTTGCACACGCAGAGGACCAAGCAAGCAGGGAGCATGCAGCAGCAGGAGGAGGAGGAGGAGGTGGCGGCGACCGCGTTGTCGGGGTAGTGGCTGCCGGTGGTGGTGGTGCGAGCAGGGGGTCGCGTCGGGTCGGTTCCATTTTGTTTCTCTGCCGGCGTGTGGCGGTGCGATAGCAGCGGCACTCTGTCAGAGCGTGACGTTATCGCGACACCCCTTCTCTCCCTCTCTCTCTCTCTTTCTCTCTTGCGCTCTCTTGCTCACCGCGCGTGTGTATATGTATATATATATGAGCACGGGGACGGGAGGCTAGAGTGAGAGAGAGAGAGAGAGTGGGCGAGCATAGAGCTTTTCGTTGGGTATACACGAAAGTTCGTCCTTCTCTGGCGCTAGCGCGCGTTTTGCTATTACTTTTGGTATACTTTTACTTTTTGTGCAGGGGTGGCTAGAGAAGAGCCTTGAGGAAGAAGAGTAGAGCGAGGGACCCGATAAGATTACGGGGCTGCGGCCACGAGAGTTAGAATTTCGAGGCATGAAATTATGGCGGTGTGGGAGGTTTGGCTTTTTTGCACTGGTTGTTTTGACGCTTGCAGTACTGATCGCCACTGATTATGAGTTTAAAGAGTTTTTATTAAGAAAGTATTTTAAAATTATTCATTTATTTTTTTGCTGGCAGTGCTAATGTAGCAAAATTTTGGGAGTACCAAGATTTATTTAAACTCTTTAATTTTTGAAAGTTTTATATAATTTCATACAAAAAATGGCTCTGTTGCAAAAAATATTCAAAAATGTCTACCATTTATTTATTAATTTAATATAATTTTTGTATTTTGTTTTAAATTTTCGCAACAAGAATTAATTTATGTTTGTATATTGGGGATATACCTACTTGATTTTATAGAAAAAATTACCATATATTATTTATTTGTCAATTTTTATTAAAAAAGTATAATAATTTTTATAGAATGAGTTATATCCAATTTCCGATGTACAAGCACAAATAATAAATTTTTCTGTATAACTTGCTCTGCTGAGTATTATATATCTGAAAGTTCATATCGTTCCAGAGGTTTTCGAAAAGTATACATCTTTTAAAGTTAATATATATATATATATATATATATATATATATATATATATATATATATATATATATATATATATATATATATATATATATATATATCTTAATAATTTTCATAATAAAAATTCTAAATTAGAGAATACATTTCTCTTTGGCTTTTCAGATTATAAAGGCACCATTTTCAAGACTGCACAGAACGCATAAGAGAATAAAGCATTTATGCGTCAGTGCATACGACTGGGTTCTTCCAGTGCAGCAGCAGCAGCAGCGGATGCAAAACACGGACAAAGGTAAGAAACGACGAGGACGAAGCGAGAGAGAGAGAGAGAGAGTGAGAGAGAAGACTTAAGGCTCGAGAATCTCGTCGCTCGCTCGCTCGCGCGCTCCGGCAAATCGTGAATGCGCGAAGGAACGTATTATATGATTTCGGATCGGAGCCAAGAGCAGTTCAGAACGAGACAGAGAGATAGGGAGTGAGAGAAAGATCCCTCTCTCGGATCTAACCAGGTATGCAGCAGGCAGTGGGTTGAAAATAAGCAGCGACACGCCATCAACATAGCATCGCCGTATAGCTGCAGCGGCCGGGGGAGAGAAGAGCCTCTCTCTCTCTCTCTCTCTTCTCGCGTTTGACTTTTTTGCCAGCTGGCAGCCTGTTATAGCGGCAGATGATCTCCGCGCGCACGAGCGAGCGAACCGCTCGTTTTCTATATCTCGTTCTCTCTCTCACTCTCGAACCTCGGAATCTTCCTTTTCTTTCTCTCTTTTCTCCGGCTCTCGCCGCGCTCGCGTCATCCCTTACCCTTTCTCCGCCGTCTTCTTTAGCCCTTTTATTTCGGCTCATCTTTTACATTCTCTCTCTTTCTCTCTCACTCTCTCTCTCTCTGTTACTCGCATATTCGAATGTCTCTTCTCCTTTTTGTTATTTTATGCGTATAGAAAAAGAAATGCGGGAAACGAAATATGTCATTTATCAGATTTTATGAAACGCGACTTCTATTTTTGTCGTCTTGAAATGAAAGCTTTTGTCCGAGCAAGCGAATAAAATTCAGTTCATTTCGTGTAGTCATCAAGTTGAGGATTTTGTATACTAAACACTGTTAGTTTGTTAAAACTCTTTCTTTTAATATGCACATAAAAAATATCAGAATTTGTATTATATAAATAATTTACTGCATCATCACCGAGCAGGCAGGCAAACAAAATCAAAACAAAGTGAAACAATCCCGTTTTCACCGCATAAGCATCGTATAATTCCGCAATATTTCCAACACGCCTTTCGACAAACAATGCATCACTGCTGCTGCTGCTGCTGCTGCTACCGACTCCCTGGAAAAGCATGAAATTCTAATCCGCAGCGTTTATACAGCCATCGCCGGCACCGCACAGCGCATTTCAGAAAAGAAAGTCAGCGCTCGCGCCCCAAAGTCCTATACGACGATGGCCCGAGATAAGCTTGAGAGGTGAAAGTGTAACAGCAGCTCGTCGTCGCGCCTAGGATTCCAAATTCCGAATATATAAACAAGAGGCGCGTCGACACTGGGAGTTTTCATATTTCGTCCGCTGACCACGTGGCACCCGTACCTTATACATACTCGTAAGATCTTCCACTTCGCCCGAGATATATATCGACGCGATATCTCTGTCTCTCTCTCTCTCTCTTTCTTTCTCGGCTCGGAGCTGCGCTAAGGCTCGGAGCCACGATTTATTTCCTCGCAGCTCCGGAGCGCGCAGTCGCACTTCCGAGACGAATAAATTCCTCGGGAGCTCCGACGAGTTATATAGCGGGTAGAGGGAGGGCGAGCCCGCAGGGAGGAAAGGCGTCACGCTTCCACGCGTCTTATTCTTTCAACGGGCGTTCGCCATATGCCTCTCCGGAGAATTGGCATTACACCTCTATCCGTGAGAATCGACGGCCAGAATCGAAACGGCTTTATATATAGAGGCGCGCGACCGTGTGTTGCGAGAGAGCGAGAGAGAGAAATCCTTTCGGGCCGTTGCGCTGCGCGGGAGATGAGACGTTCGATTTTCAAATATTAAGCGTAGAGCAGCGCGTATAAAGCTTCGCCGAGGAGAATACGCGCGGTGTTTATAACTTGACGGAGTGATCGAACGTTACGTATGCGTGTAATTTACTAATTAAATTAACATACTCGTTGTGCATTTACGTAGGCTGAATTTTTCGATAAAAATTACCGTGTAATTTCGTGGATTAAGGCTCGGATTAAGGTCATCAATAACGCTCGATAAATGCAAATAAGCCCAATTATTATCAAGCTTTCAAACTTAATTTTTTACCAGAAGTTTTTCGTGCAACACTTATATGTTAGAAATTTGTATCGTAAATTGTATGTAATTTGAGATTAAGTTTAAATGCAACAGTTTTATGTAGAGATTAAAATAATTAGTGTGCACTCACTTGAGATGCAAAGTATTAGGAAGTATTATTCTTAAATTCGAATTTTAAATTGCTAGTTAATGATAAGCAGTTCATTCCGAAATATAAGGAGTGCACGCGTTTTTTGCGTTTTTTTCATTGGTTAGATATTAATAATTTGAATCTTAGAATTTGGCATTCTAACACTTTGCATCTCAAGTGAGTATACAGCTATTCACTGAGCAAAATAATTCGCTAATGCCATAATTGCATGCTTTGTAGAGTTTTTGTGTAGACGTAAGCGAAAAATGGCTAGTGGTTTTCGAGTATAAGCGACCAACTAGCTCATGGCTACCCCTACTCTGTATAAGTATATGCTGTAATGATGGGATATAATGCTTTGAATATTATTTAACTTTTGTCTGTTTTCAATATCTAGCTCAGTAGCCTAATATAAACCGTTGATTTTTAACTAGTGAACAAAGTTGGAAAAGATTTTGCTTTTGCTGTTATTATTCTCTTTATGGTAAATCTAACCTTTTTTATACACGACAGCTGATTTTATATCTAGCGAATGCTCAATGCTACCTAAATTTCGCCAATGGTTAGCGAATCTCCTCAATGATACTTATTTCGGCACTGTCTACACTACTCTCGTAATGGAATTAGCGAATTATTTTTTATACACACTTACTTTAGGTTTAATTTGGAAGAACAATTCAGTGATATATTCTCCGAAAATATACAAATAGCGATTTCTCGAAAGTCAAAAGTTTTTTATTCAATCACGGAACAGCAGCGCTCGCGCTAACGTCCTTTTCTTATCGAATGGAATTCTTCTCAAAAGCCAAGAAACAGCAAGCAAGCGAGCCCCAGCCCAAACGAAAGCCGGGGATCGAAAAAAGTCGAATTAAAAGAAGCCCGAGAAACCAAAAGAACATATAGAAGAAGCACCGCATTCACACATACACACACGAGAAAAAAATACGGACGGACGAACGAAGAGAGGACGGGGCTGCAGGGCCATACGGGCGACACAGCAGCGTCAGACCTCGCGCGCAAGGATATCCTAAACTCGATCGAGTTGCCATAAATATCGGAAGGCCCGCGTTAGAGAAGCCGGTGCAGGATCCCTTGAGAAAGTCCGAGGAAGAGCAGCCACCGACGCCGACTCTGTCTTTTAGAAAAACGAACGCAGCGCAGCACTGCGGTTTTACCTCGAGACGAAATTTCCAGGAGAGAGAGAGAAAGGAAGGAGGAGAGAGAAAAAGAGACTCTTGTTTGCGTGTACGACAGAAATCTCCGATTTTTATCGGCACTCGGAGACACGGGCCTTTGGTAACGAGAGAATTCGCAATCCCGTCAACGCGTCCATCGAGCACCAGCATCTCGTCGGCTCGGTGAGAGGGATACGGTGTGACAAATTTGACGCACATTGCAGATGTGACGCGAGAGAATAAAATCGTAGAGCTCTTAGATTTGTTCCAGAAAAGTGTTCGAGTGACGTACGAGCGAGATTGCAAAGGTATAATCGCTTACGAATTCTTCGCGTGATGCGAGTGTTAATGCTTGCATATCACGTTGCAAAACCAACTTCTTTATGAGTGATCAGTGTGAATAAGTACATTGATAAATTGTATATTCTCAGATAACAAAATTACAGACTCGATATAATTTTCATTGATTAAATGCGAAAAAAGTTTAATGCCAGTTCAAGAAACTTTCAGATCATTTTTCGACTTGCACCGTATCATTATACAGCCGGAGGTTCGAGAAGTTTCAACAAGTCACCCAGAAAATCACATGTTCTCTCTCTCTCTCTCTCCGTCGACCGAGAGAGCAAACATCATTGAGAGGCCGGCGATAAATAAAAGCGAGTTCTCGAGCCATTACAACAACCTAATCACGGCGTTTAAGGTATTGTCAGTGGATTGATTTAACGTCCTCCCATTGACACTTGACTTCCAGCGTCGGGACGAGGAGATAAGATAGAAATCAGACGAGAGAGAGATAAAGAAAGGCTGAAAAAAAGAAGAGAGGCGCGAGAAGGGTTGGAGAGAAAGGGAATCGAAAGAAGGAAGAGAGAGAGGGAAAGATGAATAGATGAAAAGACGAATGCGGTTGACTGTCGGAGCGTCAAATATCGAAAGAGAGTCCTTCTCTTCCGAGAAGCGTCGTCCGGTCCACGGCGACGGTTGTTAGTTTCGGGTTTAAACCGAAATAATTAATCAAACCCGGTCTCGCAGTCGCCGCTGGCTCTCTCTTCTTCTCTCTTCTCTCCCTCTATACTGAAAGAGAGAGAGAGAGAGAGCCCGGGGGTATCCATTACATTATACATCACGCGGATACTCGAATTCTAATTTATTCACGGCCGTCCAAGAGACTCTTCGAAACTTCGCCTTCGCTCTCTCGCTCGCTCTTCCTTCCCGCTGCAGCGGAGCTACTATCCGTCGGAGCGCGCTACAGCGAGTTCACTTACTGCCTCTCTCCAATCCTTCTCCGAGTCTTTTGTTCCTCCTTCGCGACGCTCTTTTTCTGATAAATCTTTCAGACGTCTCGTAATTGTCGCGATGCGACCGCGAGCTATACTCGCACCTTGAGAACAACGACAAGTGCGACGCGGCCGTTTCTTCCGTTGGAGGATTTCTAAACTATCTCTCGGATCGATCCGAGACCAAGAATATATATTTAATTGAGGATTTCGCGAGATGAGTTAAGAAGATGTTAATCATGTGTAGTCTAATCTACAAAACTTGCTCTAAATAACGTTGATGTACCGAATAAACATCAAATAAAATTTAAGATTACAGACCATTTTCTTAATTTTGTTATTTGGTAGCGTAACTCGACTACGTAAAAGAAATAGAGAGTGTTTGTTGAGATACGGCGCGCGCGTTTAATGCTCGCGGTATTTTTTTAGTTTTCCCTTAACGAGTTTTAATTAGAGCTCTAGCGCGGAGAGTAGACGTCAAAAAAAGGAAGGTCCCTTTGGCCTTTTTTGCACGACTGTACGGTATATACACAAAAAAGGAGCGCGAGCAGAGGCAAGACTTATGAAAAGAAAAAGACAGAGAGAGAGAGACAGAGAGAAAGCAAGGGCTGTGCTTCTCGTTAAGCGCTTTAAAATCGCGTGGATATAGCGCGTTTCTCTCATTCCCTCTTTTTCCACGGACGCGCCAGACGCCGGCGCTGGGGCAGATTAGCGAGCGTTATGCGACCGTCTGCAAACCTTAACGTATCTTAATATGTCACTCGCATTTCCAGAGAAATTTAAGAAATATAAAAATTTTAAGTTATTGTCTATAATTGCTTTAGAGTATTTTAAGAATAATTAGATTTTTAATTTAATTTCATTAAATGAAAACGAAGCAACAATTTTCTTCGTAAGTATGCTGCGGCGGCGGCTGTAAGTCAAAGCTGCGCGATCGCAAAAAAACTGTTGCGCGCATATACATCGTTGCATAATTGCCAATAGCCGCACAGCCATCAATAGACGATTTGCATATTTATGACCTGCAAATTTATGCGAAACTCCATTTCGATTGATCGAAGCTGTTTATTAAAAATATATAACGAATAATAGACTTTTTCTGCGCGCGTCGTTCCTTCTCTCGTGCTTTTTTGCGCGCACGCTCTCCGCTGCAGGATAATTTTCTTTGACGAGTTCCAGAATGGAAGGCTTAGAACGACGCGATTATAATTTCATTTATGCGTGGCGAGCCGCGAGCGCCATTAAAGGTTCCATCGTGAATAATTAGGTAACGAAGAAAAAAGGAGAAAGAGAGAGACGATCTCTGGAGCTATCGGCTGGTGATCGACGTCATCCCGCGATTCACCGCGAGGACTTTGGGACGATCGGATTTGATTGGCCGCTTGCCACGGCCATAGTCGCGTCTTGGCTAACGGCGTGCTTCTGCCCGTATGTAGGTATGTATATATGCTTTTACGATGCGTTCTAGAAAGGTTCTCTTTCGATTTCCTTCGACTTCGCGATTTTGGCGCACGTCCGCAGCGAATCGGAAAATTGGCAAAAAGTATAAAAATTTCGAAATAAACTATTTTCAAGTGCTCGGTATACTTTCGGCGAATAAAAAGGGTTTATCAATTGCTCTCATCCTGATATTTACGTCACATTAGCAATGAATTTGAAGAAATTGAACTGAGATCCACAGATAATATTCCTATACGAGATAAAGTAATGTATTCGAAGTATTCTAAGATACTGAAATTACAAAGATATGCATAAAGCTAAAAAAGCAATTTTTAACACCGCAACATAGCAAACCACTGTCTCGAATCTCCAGCTTCTTTAGTACCCCCGCGTTATCAAATCCATCGTTCTTCATTCTACTTCCCTTATTACGCCCTCCCTCGGCCAGCAGCCGCGGCTCACTTCTTTCCTCGTCTCCTCGACTCCGTTTCTTGCCCTCGCGACAACGGAGTCGCTGCTGCTTCTGCCGTCTGGATAAACCGGGATAAATGTCCCGGAAATATAGCGAGTCCCCCGTCGCCTTCGCCGTGGCCGGGCGACCGGAAATGGAAGCTTGCGGTCGGATGAGGATACGTACCGATATTTCGTTTGGCTCGGCGAACTTTTTTCCTCCGTGCCGCGTCCACACCCCCCTCGCGACTTCTATTCCATTTCTGCTCACCCTCGTATGTGCCGCGCGTTTTCTTTCTCTCTTATGGTCCATGGCCAGTTCTCGATATCCGGAGGGTGGCTGGCCGCAGACGCAAGAGAACCCCGAGAATCGCTTGATTTCGTGCGCGCCGACAATTCCTAACTGCTCACGACTATGGTCTGCTTAGCTGGTAGTTTTGTTTGAGCACTTTATTCGCGATTGGGGAAAATTTGGTGTACGTTGAGGACCTGTCTTGTAATCGATCTACTTGAAGGGTACATGAGAGTACTGACAATTAACTGGTGTAAGTAGTATCGGTAAGAGTGTAGCGAGACAATGTTGCACTGATCTTTTATAAATACAGAATTCGTACCTTATTCCTAATTCAGAAACTGTTTTCTGTAAGATAAATTATATAATATATATTTAAAACTCTACTACAACTGCAAATTACAAGAACTATTGATAAAAAATTTCTATAATTCGAAAAATTACCCAAATCGTTTAAGACGTTTAAGAAGCACACTAAAAATGTCAAACAAAAACTTCGAAGTCAATCATCGTTAAAAGCGAAATAACAATCTTAACTGCACACTAAAAATATTCAAGCCTTTAAAGCAACAAACTCTATCTTCAACTCCGTAAAACACACTTTGCACTGTGCCGAGTATCGGAATAAAAAGAAAGTAATAACTACAAAGACACAGAGAAACAACAAAGAAGATCTCCAGCTCGGCAAGTAAAAGAAGCAACAGCGACGACAACGGCCGCCGACAGAGGCCGCGTGTTGCAGCAGCAGCAGGCGGGGGGGTTGGTCGGGCCATTGCAGCCGCCGCGGAAAAGAGCGCGCAGCGCGAAAGAGGGACACAGAGAGCTAGAAAGAGAAAGAGAGAGAGAGAGAGAAAGTTAGCGGGCTACGGGCAGAGGGGCAAGAGGGCGCTCGCGGAGATTTATGACAGGCGTTAAGCAGTAATGAAATTGCTCGTTGCTCGTTTCCACGGAGGGAGGGAGGGAGGATGGCGAGGGTGGGAAGCTCGGAAAGAAGGAAAGCACGGGAGAGGGAAAGAGAGGGCAACTGCTGCTGCTGCTGTTGCCACCAGAGAGACGGAGAGAAAGGTTATACGTACGCGTATGTGTATACGCGTGCAGGGTCGCCGAGAGTCACGTGGCGCAATTACCTTTACCAGCTGTGCGCGAGCGCATCGCCAGTTCTATGCTCTGTGTGTGTGTGTGTGTACGGCAAGCGCAAAACTACCCAGAGAAAGAGACTTTAATTCGTCCGCGGCGTTTTATGCGTTATCTACGCACGCGAGCTCGCGCTCGTAAGGCTGCACGCTGCTATACGCGCCCGGAGATGCATTGCCGTTTGCTGCTAATGCTGCTTTTTCTCGACGCTTTGTGTCCGCTTTTTTGCGACTCCCTGCTTTTTCTTTCTTCCGCTTCTTTCGGAACGGAGTAACTGGTCGTTTAGATACGCGAGCCGATCTCGCTGCGCTGATTCTATTTGATTCGCGAGAATTTGCGCGAGAGCAGTCGCGGATCTTTAATTTGCAGCATTCTTTGGCGTACGCCGCTATGTAAGACGACAAAAGCTCTGGGTAATCTAAATTTTTATAATTAGATGGAATCCCCGCCGAAGATTTTATTAATACAAATACGTAATCGGAATGTTGATTCGAATGCCTGTACACGAGAATCTCCAAAGCAAAAACTGCCCCGCGATCCCCAAATATAACCACCTCCCCATAAATCATTCTTTCGTCGTTATATTCCAAGGCAATCGAGAAGAATCTCCTCTCCTCTCCCCGTCGCAGCAGTAGAAGCGGAGCAGCTCGGGCGGTCGGGATTTTTCGCGCAGATCGGAATTTCGACGGGGCGCCAAAGCGACCAAAAGTTCCAGTTCGCAAGGGGCCCAGCGGGAGAAAGCCTCGAAGGCGTTGATTAGCCCAACGCGCTCCACGGATGTTTTCGCCCGCGCGCGTATATGCACGCAGCCGCGGCGCGCGTTCGCTCATTCTCACCTGCTCCCCTGACTCTCCGCTCTCGGAGGACGACGCGCGCGCGCGCGCGGAATGCAGCCTACACGGCCTATCACTATGCGCCCGCAAAAACTCGCTCGCCCAGCGAAACGCGCTGTATATAGGTATACGACGGAGAAGGACGAGCTCAGATGGCCCCGGGAGAGGATGTACAGTTGGTGTAGGCTGTACTGCGTGTATGTGTGTGTGTGTGTGTGTGTGCGAGTGTGTAGCTGCGTGTATGTGCGTGCGTGTGCGTTTGTGTGTGTGCGTGTGTGTGTGTGTGTGTGGGTGCGTGCGTGCAAGGGTGTGCGCGTATGTGTGCATAAGTGTGTGCGTGTGCGTGTGTGTGCGTGTGTGTGTGTGTGTGGGTGCGTGCGTGCGTGCAAGGGTGTGTGCGTATGTGTGTATAAGTGTGTGTGTGCGTGTGTGTGTGTGTGTGTGTGTGTGTGTGTGTGTGTGTGTGTGTGTGTGTGTGTGTGTGTGTGTGTGTGTGCGTGTGCGTGTATTTGCGAGTGTGCTGTTGCTGCTGAAGCTCGCTCGGCCGTGTAGGCATTAGGGCCCGAAAGTCCGGTGTGTGTATGCGCTGTAAGCCGACACGTTGCGCCAGCGGCACTCTGCGCTCGCGTCGTAATGCAGTGTGTCGAACGAAGGGGGAGGAGGTATATAGTGGACTCGCTGTATACGCTTACAGCACCGCAGTCATGATCGCGATTATGCCAGGTGTAAGCTTACAAGAGGGCTCGGAATTTTCGATCTTTTGCTGGACAAGAGAGAGAGAGAACCTTGTTTTTCACGCCACCTTATTTGGCTCGTTCTTATGCATTTTATATAGGTTCATGAATTTTGAATTTAAAATTAACCCGTTTTTAATGCAATATTCATACGTATCAACTGCGAATGTCATCTCAATTCATAATCGCCTTATGAATTTTAAAACTTACGAATTAATTTACAGCTTGATTAAATAAGGATCGCAGCAAAGCCTTTTCTATTATTTTTGAAGAGCCAGAAATACAACTCGACCTCTTAACAATTCATCGGAACATTCATACACGGCAAAGATGTCAAATGATATCAGCGATAACTCGAAAAACGCGCAACACGTCACTGTATACGCGGCCGTCGACCTCGTCCTCTTAATTTATTTGCGCTCCGCGGAAAATAAATTCCATAAAGCGAGGCGCGAGCTGCTCCGCGCGCGCTCGCCGCAAAAGCTCTTAATGAATGGAAGGCGCTTACATAATTAATGCACATCTCGCGCGAGCTTGCGACTTTAACTGTCAAGACAAATCCAGAATGCACCCGCGCGACGACGACGCAGCCGCGAAATCGGGACTGGCGCCAGATAATGCACTTTAGTGCGTTCGTATAATACACTTAGGCGCGAGCGCGAGCGAGCATTGTGTTCATTCGTCTTCGCGCTCGATTCACTTTCGCACGCGTGCGTTGCAAAACGACGCGCACGAGTTGTCCCGCGCACGCAGTGTTCTCTTTATGTACAATTTGTACTCGCCAATTCGTTATTTAAAATACGTATATTTTCTAACCTTATATTTATCATTTTTCAACTAGAATTGTGTTTTATTCTTATTAACCGAACCACTCGCAGCGCTTCCTTTATTCCAATTAACTTTTACGATACGACATGGAAGCATACGCGAAAACGCACTTAAGAATAAATCTCGATGTATTATAGAACTACACGGTTCATCCGAAGAGCCTCGTAGCAGGTGGACGGCGAACTACGACTCGCAGGGAATAAAAGTGCGGGGGGAAATTGGAGTAAACAGCGCATCCAGCGCGCGAGAGCGAGAGCGAGTCGATCGGGCCGAAGTACGTCATTCCGGTAAACGTTCCCGGGGACCATAAGGTCTGATCAGCGCGCATCGGAAGTCGCTATATAGCCTGAGCGCGGGCGCAGCAGCAGCAGCAGTCGTATAGAGGGAAGGGAGAGATGGGATTCCTTATATAGAGATGGCCGCTCGTGATATAAGATCCGGCGGATCCCGTAGGAAATCCCGAGAACGGATCTATCTTACCCCGAGGGATAGCCGCCGCCGTCGGCCTGGTGAGCCTAGGTTCGCACGGGAGGAGGGGAGGGAGGTTCACCTGTCAGCCTGAATTAAAGGATGGCCGGGTCGCCCCGGTGAAATGGAGAGAACGAGAGCTGCTACTGCTGCTGCTGCTGCTGCTGCTGCTAGTTCGCGAGTGAAGACGAGAGAGTGGGAGGGAGAAAAAGGTCGTTGAAGTAAAAGGAAATGTTTGCAGAAAATTCGAGGAAGTGATGGCTCGCGAAAATTAGTTAAATTGTAGATTATCACGGTTGATACTTTCTAAAAGCTTTGTGGGAGGATCTATTTTTGCATAGCTATGGCGATAAAATTGTTTTGTACACGGAAAGTAATTTGTACACAAAAAGGTAGTAACGGCTACTACCAGGAATGATTACTAGACTCTCTAGGAAAAAAATATTATGTGGAATGGTTAGTAATGATTCACAGCCAACCTAGGACCGAGTTCAATTATTTTAATTAATTAAATTATTATGGTTTATCGAACTAAACTACGTATTGATGCTGCAATAATACTTTGTTATTGCTCTCACAACTATATTATTTTGCTGTGACAAACATGCAATATCACCGACAACCATAATATAGCTATGACAGCAATATGTTTGTTTACTCGAGGAATACCGGTATAGTTATCATATAAATATAAAAGTATTGGTGTGATACGCAATCATTTTTGTCAGCATACCTTTATATATAAGTTATAATATAGTATCTATTCCTTAGCAGGATAGTAAATATTATAAGAAAGTCGTACTTAAACATAATTGCAGATATAGTAACCCCAATATTGAATTACTATAGTAAGTTATATATATCTATAGTTTTATATATACTATATAGTAAGTTATTTCAAGTCGTTCAAAAATATCTAATTTTAAGAAAGTCAAAGCTTACTAAAGTTTCTTTGATAATATATCATAACGATCCCAATGTAGGATGTTGCATGAAAAAACAATTTCGAATTTGTTCGAATTTATTGTTTCTTCTTTGCAATTAGATGATTATTCACCAAGCAGCAGGTTGAAAAGTCATGTGACATCACGATATTGTATAAAAAATATAATATCATGACTTTGCATGAATTTTCAACTTTATCCTATATCTCGGTGAATAATCGTCCAATTGCAAAAAAGAAAAAATACATGTCAAATATTTTTCTACATTCTTTCAGACCGAATGGTTTTGGAATTTCGTTTTCCATGCAACATCCCAATTATATATAATTAATTAATTAATTTTATTAAATATTTTTATTAAAAAATTTTATTATTAATTATAATTTAAGTTATTTCTGTTAAAGAATTAATTAATTATTCTAGATCCCCTCACAAAGATTTTATAAAGTATCAACTGTGATTATCTACAATTTAACTAATTTTCGCAAGCTTTTTGGTTCTGCGCTGTATCTCCTTCAATTTTGAAGATTTTGCAAAAATTTACAAAAAGAATATGCTATTTATCTATTAAAATGTATAGCTAGAAAAATGTAATCTTAGTTGAACTGTTAGTATTGCATTAGTTAACTCTAGATGTGACAGTTTTACTTGTGGAATAGGCTATAGCAAATACCGATCGGCAATCAGCTCTCATACTTAATAATTATGTTCGTATTTTAAAGAAAAAAAGCAACAAAAATGATTTTGCTCAATTCTTCATAAATTAAGTAACACGAAACCAGTTTCAGTGTATTCAAACAACATCGATATAACCTTTAAAAAGAAAGTCGCATCTCGAATCCATTAACATCGTTAGGATCCCGATCGTCAAAAATAAGCAGCATTCCGCAGTTCTTTGCGGGAGCGCTACAACGAGAAAGCAGCCGTCGCGAATCCCGAGCGCGGCTCCGATTTTTGCGCTACTTAACGCACCCCTCTCTCTCCGTGTATATCAACTCGTCTCGCGGCCATTCGCCACGGACGTCGCGCGCCGATGATCCGCGGGAGCTTTCGCAAGTCTCGTTCCTTTACACATTATCATCGTGCCGGCGCTGCTGCCGCTCTTCGCGGCTTGAAATTCCATCTCCCGTGCATAAATAATCGGCCCGTGGATTAAAATGCACCGGCGTGCCGCTTTAGTCGCGCACTGATATCCTGCTCTCGTCGTATTTTTCTACTGCGTGCAGAGGCGACTTTGTGTCTTTTTTGTTTACTTTTGGCTCGAGCTGTGCGCAGCCTTGCACAGCTGCGCTAACATGCGCGCGGAATTTTAAGAGCGCTCCTGGAAAGCCGCTGCGCTCGCCGCGGAAAACACGAGAAATCGGAAGGCGAAGCCGAGAGGTTGTATTGTTGATGCGGAGCACACGCGTCTTTTCGGGGAGGTCTCGAGTCGCGAACGGTCCTGAGAGAGAAAGCGAGCTGTGCGCAACTCTTGCGATTCCTTAGCTTTGACCTGCAGTTATTCCACTTTTTTGTACAATTCCAAACAGCGTAGTTAACATTAATTATATTTTATTCCATTAGTTTATATTTTTATAATATCGTTGATTAAAACAAGAGTATTAAAATACGAGTCGTAACATTATATTCGTAATGGTAACACTGTAGCAGGAAAGAACATGCTTATTGAGACTTCAAGCTTGACAAATGTAGTTCAATAATAACGGTTTATCAGTTGGTCAGCGTAGCATTGGATCTGTTAAGCTGTTTTGCAGAACTAAAAACACTCGTAAACCTAATATACAGATATACGTGTATTTAAATAGAGCGTACACGATAACAAAAATAAAGAAGAGCAAACATTAATATCATTACTGCAATGCAATACAAAACTCGGCAGTATCCACTACCACATATAGCTCAATACGTACAGATGCCGGGCAAGTATTTTATAATTTACGCTCGGACTCACGTGCACGAGCACACGAGCGTACACACATCATCGGAGTAAGCGCAAACTCGAACTCCGCGCCGCGCAGTGATACGATCAATTAACGAACGAGTGCATTTATAATTAATTAATAATACATTAATCATAAAGTAGAGATCAGAACTCACCATCGCTCCATCTCTATATATTCCATGTGCACGCACACACACACACCCTCGCCGCGTTAATTCAGAATTAAAATGGCCGATGCGAGCGTTCATACTTCGCTGCCGTAGCCGTATACCCGGAGTACGCAAAATCCGTTGCGGGTATATTTTTATCGAGCGAAATAATTAACGGCGCGATCCCCGCGCGCGCGCGCGCACAGTGCAGCGTGTGCAATGTGCAGTGCGCGGAGGCCGTTCCATAAATTCGATCGGCCGCTTAAAAACAATCGGCACCGACCAATCGAACGGACACGCGCTCCGGGGCCTATCCCTTCCCCCTTTCTATCTCTCTCTCTCTCTCTTTCGCTGGCTCTCTTTCTCTCGTTTCGCAGGCGCGCGATTTATGTCAGCCGGATAAGTTCTATGAAAATTCAGCTGCTCCCCCCCGCTGCACACTGTGTTCGTTGTATATATACACGCGCGTTTTGCAATGGTCACGCCGGGTTCGATCGCTCGCGCACGGTTTAATCGAGACGGAGCTGATTCTCCCGCAACGCGAATGAACTCGGGATTTTATTATGTAGGATAAAGCGCCGGGGACTACTGGCCGCTGTAACTGCCGCTGCTGATATGCTGCCTGTTTATTTGAATCGTGTTTTTGAAATTATTAGATAATCGTGTCTTTCGTTTGTAATGAGGAAATTAAAATACCGAGTGTATTATTGCTTTTTAAAGATAATCACCGTTGAGATAGAATAGTTTACACGTTAAAAATGGCAGAGCAGGGTTTCCAATTAGAGTGAATTTTCAATTCTAGCTGCTGCTTCACTCTAAAATAAAGGGGAGCTTCAGAGATGAACGAAAAGGATTATTTCATCGGTGTAACGTACATATTACAGATTAATCATTTATATAACAAATAATGGTATCGAAATTCTTATACTTGTCGCATAAATATCTTTTGAAATTAGTATTACTACAAAAAGAGAATTAGCAAAAAGGCTGTTGTGCTCTCTGACTCACTCCATAAATAGACTAAAAGCCCACTCATATTAGAGTGAAAACTGACTGGTATAGAAAGCTATCGTTCAACTCATTCTTCGAGTGGAATTCCACTCCGAACGAATGTGATTTTACTCCAGTAGGTTTAGGTGTAGAGTTACACTTTAAAAATCTGTTAACAAGTACGAAATGTATGAAAAGTATTCGCAAAAACCACCATCCTGGTTAATTGGCGACGCCAAGTGAAAGGTGACGCTCGTAAATAACTCAAGGAAGCTGCACCCCGTTATGTATGTACGGAGCGCGCAGCTCGCTCCATACCTCGGTGCATTAAAAGTGCACAGCTAGAAAAGCGAAGGAAGATCTCCACCGCGAGCGCGAAACCTGAAATATAAATACCATCCTTTTAAAAAGCCATGACCAGGAGGATGGCGCGCGACTTGAAAAATTCAGTACTCGAGAGACATGAAGTATTCAGCGATGCGCACGGCCTCCGGGGTTTAATGCTCCACGCGGGCATCGTCGAGGCGCCGAATTAGTGTTCGCGTGTAGGCTGCATCGACGTGTCGGCTATCCCACATAAGAGTGCTGTAGAGGGAGCGGAGAGAGCTTTCTATATAAGACCGGTATCAGTATTTACGAGGGATGTTACCCCCCGCGAGACCATTAAACGCTCACCGGAGATTCGGTGGTCAAGTAATCCGGCGCGAACCTACGAATGCCGCGCTCGCACATATGCGGCTGGCTGTGTATAGGGGGCTCCCCGTCTATCTGCCGGCCGTTGCCCGCGGCACTGCTTTGGCTTTCGGCGACGCGTCTGTTGCGTGAATTTTCTATATTCCCTCGGACGTATACATCACATGGAATTTTTAGCAGCGGATTCGCCGGGTGTAACGCTTGACCCTCTTCATTATTCAGACCCCCTTCGGTTTGCCTCCTGTATAAATTGCTTATAATCAATGAAATAGCTATTACTTGTACTTCGCGAGAGTATTTTGCAAATTCCAAAATCGTCGATATTTTATTTGTTACGGCAAAGTGGAGAACTACACGTGGCAACGAGAATTTCATTACCAGATGAACGAGTCACCGCTTGGTGCGGCAGTACGTATAGCGCGGGGCTAACGAAGGAAGTGGGAAGTGTATATGCTAACACGTAGCGCCGCGTAGTAGCAGCACCTCGTTGATGGAGGGCATTAGGCACGAAGGGAGAGTGAGAGAGAGAGAGAGAGAGAGGCAGCAGCAGGGGGTTTGTGAAATGCATTTGCTCGCGATGTATCGATCGATGGCCAGCCAACTCGGCGAGTAACGTGCAAATGCCCACGCGCTACACAAACGCGCATTTCCTCAATCTGTTCGCAAATCGGGCGATACGATCTCTTGCATCGATTCTACCATTATTATCACGAATGAAGAAACTAGTAGGAAAGTAACGTCAACAGTATATACACGTGAAACACAATGAAGACAACCATATCGTACATTTACTTGCTGAGTATAAAATGCTTACTTTGTTTCTCAAGTCACAGGCTGCCAGGGTATCACGAGTCATTAAAACTTCATAAAAGCCAGCGTGCGAGCCATTTGCGCTATCAAACTATCGATTACGCGCTGGCTCCCTCTCTCAATCCCATCGGCAGAAGCAGCCGATGACTCGGTGCGGACGTATGGGTTATCTCGCGTGCGAGGCCAGCAGAAGTCTCCATCCCCCCCTCCGAGGAGAGCCAGTTTCCCAGGGACGCTGCGTGAAAGTGCTTAATGTATTGTGAATAATATAATCCGCGAGTCACCCCCCAATAGTGACTACGACTGGGGTTCGGGGATGTGTATGTACGCATTAGCCAGAGAGCGAGGGCTCACAACCCCGCATCAAGTATTGATGGCAGACTTGCGTTGACCAACACTGCGAGCAGGTATGCGTGCGCGCACGGGCAACAGCGAGTTTTACGTCGACGACGCACATGCGCAATCGAAAGTGTTGACCGATCGTGGACCTGCGAACGTCGATGGGGTGCTATTGAACGCTTTGCGCATGGATAAGATGTCCTTCTGCACTTCTCTTAATGGAGCTTCTGTAATGCTTTCAGTGCGGGCGCTCGGATCGAAGCCAAGAAGTAGACGTGTGTACGTACGTGCGTGAGTAATAGATTATGTAGGATCATTGCCAAGTGCACATTTAGTTGCACCATTTGTTACATTCGTGTATTGTAATTTCAACTTGTGGCAAGAATTATTGATTGAAATGTTCTAATGCATAGAAAACTTACAATTGATTTTATGCTGGACTATTCTCATTCGAGCATAACTATCATTTTATTAGAATAATAAAGCTAAATGGATGCAGATATTATCACGAGCTTTCATAAGCAAAGAGCATTTGATTAGTGTTACATTTAAAAATATAAAAAAAACGCTAAAGTTAATGCATTGAAGGGGTTTGATAAAGTCTGACTTTGTAAATTATAACTATTGAAAATTATAATAATACTGAAAATATTTAAGAAATGTACGATTCCACATAAAACAAAGGTATTGTCAAAGCGCTCACCCAACACGAATAAATTTCCACAAGCCGCTTGGCACTCTGACTTAAAGCAACTGCCAGGCGTCCAGAGCGACGCGGACGAAGGTTTTAGTGTCCACGCAAGGGCTTTATAAGCGCGGGGGCCGGCGGGCTATGGAGAGCATTTTCCAAACGATCGAGGCCCACGAAATCGCTGTAACTAATCCTCGGGGCGCCCCCCCGAGCCTTTGCATATGGATAGACTGGTGGCGGGCAAGTGTGTCTCGCGTCCATTACGGCTCCGCTGCTGCTGCTGCCGCCGCGAGGTCCGAGGGCGCTAATGTAGTCCCGGGCGCACGCGTATTCGGCATGCATAATTGGATTAATTTAAAGGATAACGCCATGTGCGCGGCAGTACTGCCCCTTTCGCGCGCCTTGCGCGATTCTTTCTCCGGTCTCCTCGCTCTGTCTGCCTCCTCTCTCTTTCTCTCTCTCTCTCTCGTGTCGACTGCGAGAGCTCGCACCGAGAATTACGGACGCATAAACGGGTTCCTGACAGCCAGAAGAGAAATGAGTCTGCCCACGGCTTCCTGTGGGAATAATGTGACAGCGCACTTAGTCATTCCGATTCCTGGAATGAGCATTTCTCCACTGCGCAGCGTCCTCCGACGATGCGTGAATAATTTTCACTTGGATCGCGCGAAAATAGAGAGGTGCATCGAAGCTCGCTACACTCTTTGGCGTTCTTCGATTAGCCGTGATTTATTGGTTTGTACGGTGAGAGAATATAGTTCCTCGGATGCACTGTCTATGTTGACGCGTACATCGTACTCCGGTATCGGCTCAGTTGAATAATATAATCATAATTACGTTTCACTTGCGTGTTTTTTTCAATTGTATCACATTGATAAGTTACTCAACCTATGCTTTTATTTATCCAAATATTACAAGCTAATATACTTGCTACATCGTCTATATAAATAAACTAAATCAAACCCTAGTAGCTTTAAAATTAGACCATCATCAAAACCTGAGATGTACTCGAGATCATTCTCTGTACAAAGGCAATCCAGAGAAAGATTGAAAAAGAGGAGCGGTTAAATCAAGAGAAGGTCCTCGTCGCTGGTAAGCCTGTGCACGGGACCTCGTGGGACGAGCGCGAGCGCGAGGATTATAACGCGAGCGACAAGTGGGACCGTAAAGGCTAAAGAGGCATACCCGAGTTAATACTACCTCCCTCCATCCTTCCCCTCCTCCGGTACCCTTTTATCCCTGCAGCAGGAGCTACACCTTCTGTTTTCGAAGCGTGAGCTAGCGCTACCTACGAATGCACGTTCGAGATACGAATATTTTAAATCCCACCTGGATTAAGAATTGCCATGGCGCGTATATACGTGCGTATGCATACACATATTATATACGTGCTTGTTTTGAGCTATCGCGTTCGTGAAAACGAAACAGGACAGTTAGAGGCGCACAAGCGTTTTAATACACACCTTTTTAATATCGACGTATTAAGTGGCGGAGCGATAAGAGAAGTAAAGGTGGGCGGGGAGTTAAGTGAGAGGGAGAGCAGCGAGAGAGAGAGAGAAAGATAAAAAGCTCGTTGGCAGGAGAGCTTGAGGGATTAAAGGCGATAAATTTCACAAAAATGGAGGCTTAAGCTGTCGCGAGAGGAAAACGCGCTCTAATCCGCGGCGGCGGGCTCTGTACCCTGGAAGCGGCGGCGCGCGTATACTGTCGTCGTCGGAAAAGAAAGAGGAGCTCGCTGCAGCAGCCGAAGAGAGACTGGGAGAGAGGATGGCGGTACCAGGATCGTTTTCAGGAAGTACAGTTTTTTGCAATTATCTGCGAGCGACTCTCTCTCCCTCCTTTCCTCTCTCTTTTATCCCCCGCGAGTCCGGAGGAGTCGCGCGGGGACTTTGAGCCCCCGGATTATATGATTATTTCTGCGCTGCAGCGAGGAAAAGAAAAATGAAATTCCAATGAGATTGCCGCGGAACTTATGCCGGAGCAGCCTCGCGAGATAGACTCGTCCCGTTTCGAGTTAAACGCGCCAGTTCGCAATTGATGTCTTCATTTGTGCGAACGAATGGTAATGGTTAATCCTTGGTGTGATACAAACGACGCCGTATTTAAAACTTCTTTTCCTCTCTAATCTCTTTCACCGTCATTCAACCAGAACCGAGATACGATCCACGTTACAAATATACATGATTAAACCTAGGTAAAAGAATAAATCTTCAACCAAATACGTAATTTTCCTCCTCGCGCGATATTCTCCGTCTCCCTCTACAGCTCGATCCAACCCGGGCCAAAGCCACGCTCTGGATTTCTGCATACGCAGTGTATACGTGTCTCGCTCACCTCCCGCTCTCGTCTGACCCCTCGTTCCTGCCTCCGTCTCGCTCTCCGCAGCGACGCGACGCGCGGAAGGTTCGCTCAGCCCCCGGGCGGCCGATCTCTCTCTCTCTCTCTCTCTCTCTCTCTCTCTCTCTCTCTCTCTCTCTCTCCTACACTGGCGCCGCCTTGCATTTGAATATAATACTCGGCTCCGCGCGCCGTCGTCACGCACACGCGTTCCTCTTGGCCGCGCTGCACCCTCCCCTGACTCATTCGGATAGCGCGAGAGACTGTAATTATGTTGATGCGCGCAACCATTGTTGTGCGCCTGCCTCGATGGCCGCGAGGGAACAACGGCGTCGACTGCGTGTGCCCACGTCGCGCGAAAAAAAACAGCGCGCGCGCGCGCTCTCTCTTTGCGCATATGCGCGTACCCTTCTACGGACGGCTACGCTGTCGCTGACGGGCCTTCGACGGCGATTTTTTTGGGAAATTGTTTTTTTTCTTCTTCTTTTTGCCGCGGCTTGTCTTATTCGAGGCTGATTTATGTGCGCCGATACAAAGGGCATGATTCGATTTTTAACAACTGTATTGTATTGCTTTGTATTTTTGTTTCTACAGATGCAGCCTTTTACATATGATTTTTTGAGTGCTAGATGCACGTTGAGGATACGAACGTACGACTAATATCTTGACTTTTAAATAACGCGTCAAATGTGTGCTACGGCGTAGGCGACGAGTGAATCCAAGAGCGCAAATTTTATCACGGAAACATGAAATTTTATCAAGACGAAGCGAACGTGAGTCAAATACGTTTCTCGCGCGGAAAGGAAGGGTGCGCAGAAATTTCATTCGCATCCCCGCGAAGCAGCTCGCTTTAAAGTGCAGCAGCGAGCAAGCGCGCGTGGACGCTTCGGAATACCGTCGCAGATTCCGCGAGAATACGTAAAGTAAAGAAAGGAGAAAAATCCCAGGCGCGCAGCTGGGGAGCGAGAGCTCCGGAAGAGAAAAACAGTATATACGAATATATAGACACACGGGAGGGGGTGGCTCGGAGGAGAAAAGAAAGCCGCTACAGAGCCGCCGCAGGCATTGACTTTGCCCGGCGGAGCCCGGAGCCCTCGAGGATTTGCTCGGGCGGAAAACTGCCGGTCGATGTATGCAAACGTCTCCGCGACGTCCTTTAGTGCCGATAGGGTGACAACGGGCGTGTCGCGAGCGCGTCTCTCCTTCCGGGGCTCGCTGCTCAAGTATTGTCCTCGTGCCTTCGGCAACTTCGTATTTCGCGCGCTCTCCTCGCGACGAGGGAGCGGAGGCAAGGAACCGCCGCCGCGGGGACAATAGATGTCAGGTCCGGGACGCTCCCGAGCGCGCGCGCGCGATACGAGATCTAAGTAGGCCATGCCGGGCTACGGTTATGGCGGCATAAAACGCTCGGCGCGCGAGTCGGGGCGAGCGAGGCTGCGCGGGCTGGAGGAGAGAAGAGGAGAGTGGTAGCAGCCCCTTTATGGCCGAAAAAACTGCCGCTATGATTGCCTATGCAAATTGTTTAAGATATCCGGCACGAGCGAGAGCGCGCGGTTTCGCCTCCTTCGGCGTTTCTGTGTGTATTTATACTTGTCGCGGTAATTCTCCGCTTCGTGTGCGCGTGTGTGGAGGCGAGCGGGACACGATTTTTATATACAGCCGTTTGTAGCGAATTCTTTTTATGAATTTGAGCAGGCACATCGCAAAATTAATGCGTTCGAATAAAACGTTTACTATAAGCTGATATTACTTACGATGTGTTGAGCAAATATGTGATGATCATCAAAGACACTTACCTGTAACAGAAAGAAAATAGGCAACATTAGCTATATATTTTATTATGCTTATTTTAATAATAGACTAAAATTTAGGTCCTCGGCGCATGAATAATCTTTTCTTCATGAATTTCTATCACCGAAGCAATATCTCGTATTACATTTTCTATGCCGCGTCCCTCTTCGCGGCCGTATAAAGAACTACGCGCCCTACACTGCAGATTTTAAATTACCGCTGTGTTATTCCGGCGATACAGGAATTCCAATTTTCGAAATGTCAAGCTCGTACATAATCGAAGGCTATACTACACACAGAGAGCCCCGGTGCAGCGAACGTAATTCCTTAGAGCGTTTCCATTGATTTAAGAAAAACGGAAGAGAAAGAGAGAGAGAGAGAAAGAGGGAGAAAGAGAGCGAGGTAGCCTTTTCGCCGCAGCAGCCGAGAATCACATAAACGGCGAAAGGAAACTGCAAGCCAAAACGGATATATCTTCTGCCCCCCGCACCACCAAGTAAATTAAAATGGATTATAAATTTAGTTCGAAAAATCTTCGATCTCCTCTGCTGGCACGAGAAATTCGCCGATATGTGGCGCGCGGAGAGAGACGATCGCAGGCAATTTTAAGAATCGCCGAAATTCGCGCGCGCCGAATAAATCATTGCGATCGTTACGTTTCCGCGTGTGCTGTAAAAGCGCGGACGCCCAGAAATTGAATCTTCCACTTAGCGAGTAAAGAATCGCGCTGCTGCTATATAGCTGCGCTTACGCGAAAAAGTTTTACTGCGCTCGATGAAACCGGCGAGTAAGAATTTGATTCATTAAGTGACTAGAAATAATCCTAAAAGCTTACATTGTTACTAGTTGTACATTTCCATTTTTAAGAAATAAAGATTAGCCAAAATAAATATACGGTCAATATTATATATTACTTTAATACAATTTTATCTAAATTTAAGTTATCTTTTAATATAACGCGAAGATCCAAGTATAAATGAACCTTATTTGCATTTCCAGCGGAAAAATCGTCTGTAATAATTAAACTTTTCCATTAAACTCGTCGTCTGCGCGCAGGAAAGTTTTCAGCGTCTCCCAGAGTTATACTATATAAACGGGAGGGTAGAGAAGAGTGACAGGCCGGTGAAATTAAGGCACATAGGTGCAAAATATGAACTTGGAGAGAGAGAGAGAGTGAGTGGGAGTATGAGAGAAAGAGATACAGAGTGGAAGAGGAGATACAAGCGGGAGGAAGGCCGAGCCCCGTGATGTATATACCGCGCTCTTCTGTCTAATTAAACTCCGGGAGAGTCGTCGCAGGGTCGCTCGCTCGTTCGACCGACGGACTACTGCCGGCCTGCTACTACTCGCCGGGCCACTGCTGTTGCTGCTGCTGCTGCTGCTACGAGCTTTCAAAATGACAAGCCTGACGCAATGCGTGACCTCGCTCCAGAATGAACGCATCTTTCTTCTAAATATGAAAACGCTTCACGCCTGTCTTTGCGAATGCGTACGATTTATACTCGCGATTATTATGCGTTCATTGTTTGCAACATTCAGAAAATACAGTATACGTATACATTAAAAATAAATGCAGCTAGAAAATTGTTTTCTTTTATTTTTTAAGGCGGAGCTCTACCTATTTTTACAGAAAAATTGATTTTTATATACACTTGTATTAAAGGTTGTAAATAAAGAATATTTTAAGAGTTGGTAGCTGTCAAAATTTGAAAAATTAATAAATCTAACGACAGAAAATAATATGCAAAATAAAATCACTGAATGCATTTTTTCTCGAAATTTGATGCACAATTATTTATTGAATATTTACATTGAAAAGGTGATTTTATGCGAAATTATGAAAAATATGAAAAATTATTCACTTCATTTATAATTTTATAATTAGTCACCTTAAAGTAGTCACTTTGTAAGAAATGCATACTTTTATCAAATTCATTATTTTTCGTAAAAGGATATAAAATATCTGTTGAATATGAAATTCGAATATGAATAAAATGAGGCCTTCAAAATAAAAATTGGATGAAAAATAGAAAAGTTACTTAGATTTTGTCGACTGTGTCTCTAATTGACGATACCTATACTTTTACAATAGTGGAATTTGGATAAAAAAATTTTTAGTCACATGAAGAATCCTTGTTTTATATATAATATATTAACTTTTATAGTCATTATGACTGAACGAATAATACTAAGAAATTGTTGTATTTTAAGGTCAATTGGTTGCTCATACCTTCTTAAGTCAAAATGTTTTTATGGGCTTCTCACGGCTTTCTAGAGTAAATGCTTAAAAATTATGATAAACCAGCAATTTTTTTTTGTTTCGGATAAAACAAAGCTAACAATTTGTTTGATGACTTTGACTCGAGAGGCCAAACCCCGGCACATTTTTAGGATACAATATTTTTATATAGAAAAAAGTGTATTTTCACTCATAACACAATCATTAATGTATTAGTGGGACTTAAGATTAAGTAAATAGTTTTTTTTGTTGATAGTGAGAACCATTATTAATTTTATATAAATGAAAACGAAATTACAATATTCAGAAAAATCAATAAAGTTTTACCTTAGGTCATTTAAATAATTATTATTGTATTATTAATCTTAGCATTATTTTCATGCCCATTCGCAATTACTGTTAAAAAAAGAGCTTTGAATTACCAAAACAATAAATACTGTACATCAAAATCAACAATCGTATATATAACTCACCGAACGCGCCTGGGGAAAATTTTTAATTTTCGAAAATCATTCATCATCGGAGTTGTCGCGTGCGTGCCAGCAGCGCCACGCTGTTTCATCAATTTATCGCGTGCGCGCTCGTCCCTTTTTATTGGCGCATCAACGAGAGGCGAGCGAGGGAGAGAGAAAGAAAAAGGCGGCAATTTCTGCATACGCGTTTTCCGATGGTGGACAGCAGCGGCTGCGGAGCGGGTATAATGCGCGTATATCTGGCGCTGGCCGCGCGCAATCCGCGTAACAGGAGCGAAATTTAATCAAATCGGCTTGCCGGCGAGACGCGGCCCCGCGTGCTCGCGGTCGGGGCAAATATGCGCCGGGATATAGAATAGCGACAGAGAAAGAAGAGGAGAAGGCTGGGAGAGAGGGAGCGAGAGCCAGAGATTCCACCTCCATCAAATTAATTTAATTTATATCTAGCTGTCCGAGGCCGCCAGGAGATGCGGTCAGAAACTCTCTTCTCTTCAACTCTCTCTCTTTTATACTTCCTCTTTCCCTCTTTTCGTTTCCAGCCTTTTCCACTGCTGATGCATTAATATTAGACATTTGCAAATTGAATAAGTTGATTAGCAATTTCACTGTAATTATGCATAGCGAAACATTTTCTAAAATTGAGAAATTTTCACATTCACATTTGTTTAAGTACGTCGCCGCGATCAAATAAATTATGACATTTCAACATTCTTGAATGCTCGTTATTAATGACAATATAATTAAAGTGATTATCAGTAATTAAAATGTTCATTCAGCAGCAAAGCAACGGCAGAGAACCTCTGAGACCAAAGTAATTTTCTTATTTTCCCGCAAATCACCAACAACCCCGACGATTCCGACTATCCAAACACGAATAACTCAACTTCTCATTCCATAGGCGCGACACCCGACACTCTCCCCCCTCCCCCGTCTCGCCTCACCCGGAAGCTTACTCCCCGGTCATTTCATCGTACACACATATGCATGTGTGTACATTGCATAAAATATTTATCAAGACATCGATTTAACCCGAAGCAGCAGAGTGTGTCCCCGTATTCTCAAATTTCGGAATTATTATTATGACGACGAAGCAACGCTGTTGCCGTCGCCTCTCTCTCTCTCTCTCTTCACTCCCCCCAGTCAGCCGTACGTAAGCCCGATTCGATTACCGCCAGCTAGTCTCTCTATCTCTCTCTCACTCCCTCTTCGCACCGATCGATCCCCGATAGTTAACCCAGAGCCGTGAACGCGCTCGCGCGCTGCACATGCATTAAAGCCAAGAACCCAACTATGTTGCCGACGTCATATCCAATACAGCCGGCGGCTTGCCGGTGCACACGAGGGGAGAGAGAGAGAGAGAGAGAGAGAGAGATTGAGAGAGAGAGAGAGACTCTCGAAGCCCTCAGCGCCACCCCCGATTGGGCAGTAATGGCATTAACCGACGCTGCAATATGATTACCCGCGCTCTCTCGCCAAGGTAACCTGATCGTACCCGAAATCCACGAAGCGCCTCGCTCGCTCTATGCATGCTCTAGCTATCTCTAGCCCTAGCTCGGCGTTCTCTCTGCATGCGTACGCGTACGTGTTTGCGGCTTCGCCCATCACTTCACACATTATATATTATCAGTTTATTTATGTATAGACTCTATTTAAATACAGAGAGAATTTTCTTAGGAAAATTACCGTAGAAATCATTGTATACCTGGGATATCTTCACTGCAGGGAAAATTTACCCTGATGAATGGTAAAAATTAACAGTATTCATTAACATTATTCAGTGTAATTTTTACCATTCTGTACGGTACATTTTACTGTTCATCAGTGTAATTTCCCCCCTGAAGTCAGGTTATCCCACGTTTACAGTGATTTTTACGGTCATTTGTATAATTGTACACAGAAAACTCTCTGTGCAACTATTATATTTAAAACTACTAACTCAAATAATGATATTATACTTGTTGTTTCAGTTAAATATTATTTGATCAAGTATATATCTTTTTTTAATGAATTGTCTTAAAGTGAAAGTGTTTTCAATCCTTCTATGCAAAATAACAAATTCCCTTCTTATAATGATTACTCTTTGTTTCGTAGTGCGGGCTGACATGTGGGCCATTGTGATGAAATTTTGCGCCAGCATAGCGGGTGACGTCGGGCGCAACGCAAGTTAATACAGTACGCGTGCTAAATCGCGTTGTGCTTTTTGCGGCTCAGATTACTCGTGAATATCGCCGGGGGGTGCGAGTACCAGGGGGACGCTCCTTATCTCGGTATTAGAAGATTACGAGATTACGATAGGACGTCAGACAGCAGAGACGCATTCGATCATTGTCCTTTTTTTTGCTACTTAGATTCATTGTTTTTATATAACAAATTCAAAACTTTTAAATTCATAAAAATTTACATCTATTTTTGCTATTCAAAACATAATTTTGAATTATTGAAATAATAAAACTATACAAAGTCAAAGTTGAAATTCATTAAATTTAAATTTAGTAAAACAGTTTAATTTTATTCATTATTGTAATTTAACTCGTGAAATTGAGAAAGCGTATCAGTGCAACAAAAGTTTAAACGTCTATACCCAAGCCTAATTAAACCGCAATTATCAAATTATTCAGGCCGTGTTTCCCGGTACTTGAAAGAACTCGAAAACAATCCTCTTAATTTCGAGAAAACTGTTAACGCCCCTACTACACAGAGCCGCACGAGTCGCGCGGCCGTTTAATTAAAGCGCGCGAGGAGAGCGACGCGCGATTTCAAACAAGAAGCAACAATTTCACGCGCTGCCATCGCACTTTTTTGCCAGCTCAACACTGGAATTTCACACGGCCAGAGAGCGAGCGAGCGAGCGAACGAACGAACGTGCAACAGCAGCAGCAGCAGCAGCAGCTTTCGACGAGAGCAGAGTGCGAGGCTTCGCGGAACGCTGATTTCGAACAAGCCATCGGCGCGTCGTCGACTCTTTCCCCCCCGTGCCAGCCTCTGCCCCCTTTTCTTTTTGTACATCATTTCGCTCTTATTCATTTCGTTTTATTTTGCACCGCGACTGCCTTCGGGAGAAACGCATAGCCTCGTCGTCGTCGTTTATAAAAACCACTTCCACGAAGTGCGTCTCTCGCTCTTTTTCTCGCTCTGTCTTCTTCGAGTCTGCGCGCCCCTGTGTGCGTTGTATACACGCGCGAACTTGAAAATCGTCGCATGTGCCGCGAGGACAGGAAGCGTCGACGTCGTCGTCGCTCAGGAGAGGAGAGGAAAAAGTCGAACAACAGCGCAGTTTCGTCGTCGTCGTCGTCGTCGTCGTCCGAGACACGGCACAGCAGTGGATGTGTACAGACATGGCCAGGATGTTGTTTTGGAGGCTCGGGATGCTTGTGGTTATGAGAGGAGGGAGAGAAATTCGTGGTTCACTTACCGTGAGGTGTTGAAAGAGCCACGCCCTGAGGATGTTGGTCGCGACCTTGGGAAAGATGCCCCTCTTCTTTTGGTTCTTCTTACCCGACGAGTCGTCGTCTTCCTCGCCCGTCCCTTCGCCGCTGCCGATACTCGCGTTGCTCGCGTCGCCTGAAACAATAAGCGTCAAGTTTGGATGTTAGTCGATGGATGCATTGTTTACTCTTATAAACTTTGCTAATTAAAGTATCGAATAAGAGATAAGTTACATTGAAATTTCGAATTAAATTAGAGGAAATATTATGTGTAACTATAACTATAAGACTCGAATTCATAGACTAGATTAAAGCTCGAACTGGAATTTAAATTTAGCAACTTATCTAGATTGTTTAATAGCTATTGTGATAAAAATATGAAGCAATGATTGAATTTAAAGTCTGAGTTTGAGTTTGCGATTGAGTTGCAACTATGAATTCGAGCCTAAGTTTTCTGTACATCATATACATTGTTATTACAAGAAAGCGTTAAACAACAAATTCTCTCGACTTTATTAATTTTTTGCCAGAGTGATTTACCCAGTAGTATGTTTTCCGTGCGCGCAAAATAAAGGAATGAAGCGAAGCACCGCAGCTTTAAAGCTGTGTCAAAATGCTTTCTTTTCTTGCTCGCGGGTAGGTGCTCCATTTCTCCGTGTATATAAGAACACGCGGCGGCGCGGCTATCGCATAAATTCTCCGTCGTTTATCAATCTTAGCTTTTTAATTGCCGTGCTCGGGGGAGGGCCGCTCGCTCTCCAAAGACCCTTAGCAAGCTCGCCGAGCTTATGACAGTAATGAGAGATATTAAAGCGACTTACGCACCTACGTGAGCCAAATATTGTTCTTACAATCTCCGGGGAATGACACGACAAAATTTTAAAAGACGCTGACTTATACGACGTAATGAGATTTTTTTCCACGTTTACACACTGGCAATTCCTTTAATAGCCTGGTGTTTAAGAGATGAGAAGAGCGAAGTTCACGACACGAGTATATTTACAAAAATGAGGTGATACTTAAATTGAGTTTCTTTATTCAATAATGTGACATTTGCTATACTTTGTTTGCCAAAAAGTAAATTCCAGTATCAGAGTTTTGATCACTTAAAGAAAACTGCGCTCACTCTCTCTTCCTCTCGCCACCGCACTCCACTCGGAGTTAAATTACAGCAACAATCGGGCAAGAAGTGCGATTAAAGCGCGACTTACTGCGACGGCGCGCGCCGCAAAAAAAAGGGCGGAGGAGGGACTCTCGGTTCTATCAGCGTGACGATGCGAATCGACGTAATAACGTAAAAGTCATCAAGATTAGGCATCGGCGCGTCGCATCGCGGTGGCGTCGCCGGCGAGTCCTTCGTTCGCTACATTAACCCGATTCGCCCAGCAAATTAACCGCAATCGGCGAGAGCGAGAAAGAGCGAACTCCGCAGCTAGATTCCTCTCTCTCTCTCTCTCTTGCTCGTGCTCTTTGTGGCCATTTTGCCGTCGAGCGTATATTACGGCCGACTGCTCTATCCATTCGTTCTTCGTCTGAACGCCATTACCGAGGAGCTCGTCTCTAGCGTCGCCGAGGATAAAGCACGAGACTAGCTCTCTCGCGTTCTCTCTCTCTCTCTCTCCGCGTCTTCGGTAGTTTTTTGTCTAATGTCCGAGATGCGCACGGAGCGCAGTCTTCTCTAACGGTCTTGCGGTATATAGAAGCCAGAGCTCTGGCTCTTCCTTTATTCGATAAAAACGAAGAATTACGGAGAGGGCGGGAATGAGGCAAAACTTACGCCTGAGCGATTTAAATTTTACTCGGATGGGTTTAGAGAAAAAAATGAGTATAAATTTTGTTTTTAGATTGTGCTAAAAAGTATAGAGCTACGTTTGAAAATGTTTTATTAGATAGTTATTTTAGCTTTGTCAACTGGTGCTTTTGTTATCGTTACTACGGTAAGAAATTTATAGCATTGATTCGAATAACAAACATTTTTTGGCAGCATTCGAAGAAGCATTAATTAAATTCAAAGAAATCACGTTCTTAGATGAAATATTTCGAAACTAAACAAAAAAGCCCAGTTAAAACAGAGTTAAGGAAACTTTTTATACTCTGTTTATTTTCCACGAAAAGAACTTGTTCTTTTAATAAAAGAAATTCTGGCGACAAAAGACAACACGTGAGATTGAATACAAAAAAGAACCAACGAATAATCGGAATATTTTCGGGCGCGATCTCGAACGTCGTATTTTTCCTGTGCGTCGTCGAGTTCAAAGTTAATCTCGAATGCGAGACCGCTTGGCATGTGAAGGAAGGGTGTTGTCATCGTGAATCTCTGGAGAGAAGAAGAGAGCGAAAGATAGAGAAAGAGAGAGAGAGAGAGAGAGAGAGTGGATGTGAGGGACAGCGAAGAAAACATGTAAAGAGGAGCGAGGGAGCGAAGGAGAAATAGCGAGAGAGAAAGAGAGAGAGACAAAGGAACTTGCTCCTTCTCTCTTCGCGATTTCTCCGGCACGATAGAACCTTGGGAAACGGACCGTACGATAAGATTCGGTCATTTATAATCCCGCTCTCTATCAGATGAGACTTCGGCGGAGATAGGGTGCTTCTACCGTTTTGCAGTTGCCCTCGAACTTTTTTATCAAATAAACCAGAAAAAATGTTTTTTTTTAGTAACAACTGCCAGTTTACGTTTTTTTTAACATTGGTCAGGCCTTTTAATCTTTCTTTTTTACAATGATGAATATAATTAAACACAAAAACTCACTACGCTTGATTAGAAGCTCAGCTATAAAATTATACATATAATATACACGAAAGAAAAGTATAAAATGAATAAAGAGTTTACGAGCATATGAGGAATATCGTGATTGCGAAATGCTTGCGATAGTCGGAAGAAATAAAAAAAAAGACGAAAGTGAGAGGAGAAGAGGGTGAAAAGGGAGTTTGCGGGGTGGTCGAGCGCCATATCGTCCTCGTGTTGATTTACGCAGCGGCTCGTGCATTTTTACTGCTGCGTTATAGAGATTTAAGTGCAGCCAATTACACGTTTATGCGTCCCTCTACGTTGCGCTCGAGCGGCTGAAGCGTTTTTCTCTTCCTGCCCTCTCTCTCATTCTTTCGCATATTTCTCTCCTCTCTCGCTCCTTCTTTGCCCAGGCTTTTCCACCTCTGAGCATTATGATGAACATTCGTGCGTGGCAACACCAAGAAAAACAGTATGAAAACAGCTTGCTTTTTCTCTCTCTCTCGTGCTTGTAATCCTAAATTTAGAGGCGCACCACTGACGATACGTAACACATACACGAGCGTACAAAACTCCAAACGTCAAAGCAGCCCTGGAATTTACAATTGCAGCGAACTTTTACGATACCGCAATGCAGTGTCGTATTAAGCACGGCTCGCCTCTCTTCCCTCTCGTCAAGCTCGTCGACGCGCTTTTCACTAAAGAGTCGCTCTGCGCGTCACGGGAGAAGAGTAAATATCGTAAATTCTCGCGCAAGCCTCTCGAATTGGAAAAGCGAGAAAAAGAAAGCGCGTTGAAAAAGAGCCCTATACAAAGACGAGAATGATGAGAGCGAGACAGAGATGCTCGCCAGTACAGGCGAAAAGAGCGCGCGTGGGTTGTTTCGTCTGGCCAGCCACGCGCGAGACATCTTCCTCCCGAGAGCGAGATAGTATGGAGGTTGCGCTCATGCTGCTGCTGCTGCTCCTAGGCTCTATTTACGGTTCTGACTTCGAAATTCTCACCCTCTCTCTCTCTCTCCCTCTTTCACTCCTATACGCATACGCGAGCGCTGTCGAAATAACCTCGCATATGGTCGACGAAAATAAACCTCCTAATTCCCATCTCGTCGAAGCCGCTGTACCACTAGTCGGCTACGGTACATCGCTGAGACAGAGCAAGAGAAAGAGAGAGAGAGAAAGAGAGAAAAGCTGCAGGAAGCTACCCCGGTGTTAACGGGCTGCTCGAGAGAGAATCGAGCTCGAGAGAGAATCACCGCCGACGCCGAGATTTATACCGGATACTTGACGAATCGTCCGTCGAGAGATTGACTGTAATATCTTCGTCAGTTAATTCTTTGTTTGCCTCGAGAGGATTTATTTCCGTAGTTAAAAAATCATCGGCTGGATTTATTGCCCGCTCCCCCCTCCGCGCTTGAACTTTCGAATTATACATCCCGAGGAGAGTTTTAAATAAGCACGCGCGAGGGAAACTGCAGTTATAGCCGTGAGCTGAATTCATAGCGGTGCACGCGAGTCAAGTGTGCGCGATCCTGTCGTTTTTCATTGTTATACCGTAGTGGAATGAAAATAGTAACAATCTTGATGGATGAAGTTTCATTGTGATATTTAAAATATGGTTATTTATGTACATGTACTTTGTAAATTTATATTGAGGTGAAAATCATTGCATTCAATGTTTAGCGTCAGAACTATCGTAATAAACCAAATTAAACTTCAGTAATGTACAACGGCTCGAGAGCAAAAAATAATGTGAAAGGAGCAGATTATCTACGGAAATGGAATGGAAAAAAGTACTTATAGAATGTGAAAAAAGTAAAAAGAAGTAAGAAACGAAGAGTTGGGGGAGAAGCGTATACACCGGATACCGAGACATTTATTCGCTGCCACGCTACAGTGCGCCATGCGAACGAGCAAGGGGTAAAAACGAAGTAAAAAGAAGAGCGAGTCAAGAAAAATACGAGAAAAGAAGATGAAGAAGAAGGCGAGGAACAAGAAAAGCAGAAATATCTACGCCTCTTTGGATATCGCGTTTCACGGCCACACGTCCTCCCGCGCTTCTGCTCCCTCCCTCCATCCCTTTTATATTTATTAAACTTCGTTTCTTTTGTACGCTACTTTTTTTCATCAGTCTTATTCGTTGAATAAAATAACACAAAATTAATAATAACGTTTCTTTTTAAAATTTTAATCAAGCTGCAAATACGTACTCGGAGCCATGTAAAGCACAACTTTTAATTAAAATACTAATTAAATCATGCATTTATATTCGCAGCGCATTATTCCGCTTTGCATATAAAACAACTCGGTAATCGAGCGATTCAATTTAAAAGCGGCAGCCGCTCGCCAGCAGCTACACAAAGCTCGAGAAAAAAGTCAAAGCTCAACAAAAGTCCTCAAAGAATAAACCTTCGCGCAAAACGTAGCACGCGCACACAGGCGTAATATCCAATCCGGCTGCAAAAGAACCGAAAGGAAAATAACGAAACGAAAACGCCGCTGCCGAGATTCAGTTATACCATCGCCTGCAGCGAATTTAAATACACACACACACACACATACGTACGAACCAGCAGCTCGCATTGAATTCGCCGGGTCGCGACTTCGGGATAGGTATAGTAGCTACCTGTATAAGCGAGAAAGCCCCAGCGGGCTCAACCAATCCAGCGTCGCTTAAAAATCGAATCGGTCCACGGAATTTCTCGTTCCCGTCGTTGTTGCTCGCAATAAAGCCTCGTTATTTCGCAACGGCATTGAATACCAGCGTGCGCGCGCGCATATATTTCGCACCTTGGTCCAAATTTTACCTAAAACGAAGAGGAAAAAAAAATCGACGAGCCGAGAGAGGCCGCTGCAGACTCTTTATGGATATTGCCGCGGGTGCGCGACGCAGCCAGCGCCGGAGCACTCGCCTTATAATACCCCCCGCCCTCGTTCCTCTGCCCGTGCTCCCCTCGGGCGAAAATATGCACGGGCTCGCTTTCTTTGGGGTTAGAAGGCGGGATATATTCTTCCACCGCCGCAGCCGCTGCCTCTTGCTCGGGTATTTTCTGGGGAATGGCTCCGTGCAGCGCGAAAGTTTTCTCTCTCTTGTGGAGGTGGAGCGAAAAAGGAAGAGAGAGAGAGGGGGGGATCTTTTTTGCAGCTTAGCTTGCGATATTCCGAAGATCTCGAGCTGCGCAGCGGTTACAAGAGGTGAAATGCAAGGGTTTCCCGGGTGCTGCTGGGCTGCAACTGATGGGTATAGAGTTCGACCGTGGCCCTTCTTCTCTTTTTTTGTTACATTTTGGATTTCCTTGCGAGCGTCGAGCGAAATTCTGCTGCATTTCGCAGATGCAGGGACTTTCTTGGGCGAATTCCGGTGAATTTCGATGTGTGCCGTAACGGTTTGGGTAGCGCGAGGATGTATGCTTAAAATGCAGGTATTCGCGTGTAAATACCAGGCGAACGTATGCTATAAATATTTTTCGAGAAAACGCATATTCCTTAAACAAACACCAATTGTTATGAATAAACATTATTTCAAAAGCGGTTAACCTAAATATTTGGTAAACTTTCAAGTCTACTAATTCACTCAAATCTAACTGCACTGCCAGATTTATTTACCCTCATCCACTGCACTTCTCGCCGACCGCATCACGCGTCAGAGCGCAGCTTTCATTTTAACGACGCATTTCCCCGCGCGGAAAAAAACACTTGGCAATTTTTATTAGCTCCTCTCTCTCTCTCTCTCGCGCGCAAGTGCGCGGAAAATAGAGAATAAGAAAATCCGCAGAGCTCGCACGTCGGCTACGGGGATCCGGAAGAAAAGAGGCCGCGGCGCGAGCTCGTCCGCATTCCTTCGGCTCTCGCAGACGAGGCGCAGCTACAGCAGCGGCAGGCTAAGCGCGCCCGTCGGAATTAAGTGCGAGTGGCACTTAAAGTGCCGCTGCGGCGCGCCGAGGCGCAAATGCACCGGCGATACGAATACGCTGCCGTATAGCCGGGGCGCGTGTAGAGACAGCTAATGTTTTCGCATACTCCAAATCGAGAGAGGGTCATTGCACCAAAACACTCACACAGACCGACTGCGCGAATCTGCGCGTGCACGCCGCTGGCTGCGGTGCGATTTTATTCGCCGGTGATGCGATGCGAACGGCTTGAAAGAGAGCATTCGGAGGGTTCATCGAATTAGACTTTACTCGCGGTTGAGAAAATTGCGTTCCGTAGAAAAATTCAATGGTAGATGGATTAAAATTGTTTCTTTTGGGAACGCAAACGTGTTTTGTAATTATGGATACCGAACACTCTAAATATGGTCACTAGTAAGAAAAATCGTTTTTTCAATCTTTTATATAGGGTAAAAGAGACAATTAATGTAACCTGCATTAATTACTGTGTTCTTCGATGTCCATATTTAAAAATTTATAAAATCATATTGTAACTTGAGACAAAAGTAATTTATATTAAGAACTAGTATGTCAGTAATGGACTCTGTTATACTACCTTATTTTTCCTCTACTTATTAGAAAATCCTCCTAACGGACCCGAACAGATTACTTTAATTCTATTGCTCTTTTTCTCATGGCGATTCATAGTTAGGCATGATAATTAATTCACTGTAAAAATATAAAACTAAATATTCGTCTTGGGCTTTATATTTTCAGGTTTTCATCGCCAGAAATATTTTTTCTCAAGCAAGATTTTTCAGTCATTTCAACAGTATTTTGGCATTGTAATCTCAATTTATGAAGTCCGAAGTAAATAAAAATCTTCGCATACAAGTCGAGCCAAGCTTTTGCTATAAACATCATTATTCTAATCATCAAGAGAAGAAATAAAAAAAGGCATCAGCGGCGGACTTTCCGGAATCGGAGCCAAGAATTTTTTCCTCGTCACGGAAAATATAATGACACACCCAACGAGCACGGGAAGACTTTCTCAGGCAGGCGAGCAAAGAGAGCTCGAGCCGAGTCAAAAGAGCGAGCGTCACTTAGACGGAAGATTAATCGAAGATTGTAGTGCGAGAGATGAGCCGCGAAGTTGGCTTTTAGACTCGCGACCGACACGGCGTACTAAATGCTGCTCGCGCGAACGAGACAGAAAATAGAGACGGAAAAGTTGGATGACGCCCGAAATAAGAGAAAAAAAAGACTGATTTATAACGTTGTTGTAACACGGCTGTAGATTTATTTGCGAAAACATCGAAGTTTCTGGTTCAAAGGTCAAAATACGTTGAATCTCGTGTTATGAAATTTGAATTCTAAAAAAATATCAGGTCCATTTATACTAAATTACGGACACACTTCACGAGTGGCGTGCTCCTCAATGAAACTTTTCACGTTAAACCACACGAATAGAAAATTAAAATTATAATATTTACGTACAAGTCTCAAACAACATTGACGCAGGCAAATATTGCCCTACTCATTCCAGTATACAAGAAAAGTTCTATAAATAAAAAGTATTCCCGTACGACCTTAAAAAGAATAAGAAAAGAGAACGAGAACAAGAGACACGCGTGCAGTCAGAGATGGTACTGCCGTGGTATCCGCGAAGCAGGGAGCTGCACAAGCGCACAGAACTCAGGCGAGTTCGCTCGCTCGCGCTCGAGTCGGAGAGCCGCGAAGTTTGTCTTACAAATGAGCCGCGCGACGCGAATGATTTAGTGCGACTGACGGCGCGGCGCGCCGCTGCAGCAGCGGCTGCGGGCTGCGTTAACCTTTGCCGCGGATGACGGAGCGTGGGTGGCTAGTTACACTTTAGTTATTAGCCCCAGAGCCAGAGGGAAAGAGAGAGAGAGAGAACGAGGCAGACACAGAGGCACTCGATGGATAATAAATATCGGGGCGAGCGCGCGCGCGAGTCGTTATATGCGCGCTTGTTTGTATATACACGTATATTTGGCCCGATATGCAGCAGCAGCCGGCAGCAGCAGCGTGTCCAACGATAAATATCGATCGGCTTGTTACACTTGTTCTAGAACATCAAAAGGTGTGTAGTAGCCGGGGCTCGCTGAAAAATTGCTTTTAATGGGTTTGTTTATACACGTAAAGAGAGAGAGAAAGAGAGGGGGAGGCTTTGAAGTGATTACGGGGGAGTTATAGTGGCCCGAGTAAACGCGCGAGCTCCGCGCGCTTTATGATTGATAGTTTGATGCGGAATTTCTGCGTGCTTTACGTGTGTGGATAATTATTTATGATTATCGATTTCTTTGCGTGAATAGACCGAGCATTAGCAATTTACGGTTTTATTGGCGGCGCTACTGTGTATAGAAGCAATGAATTTTTAACGATGCACGAATTGTCGAGCAATTGAATATTCAAATCGATTCAAGCATTCATGTTCGAAGGTAAAATGTTATTATTGATTCCATTTATTCTAGTACATTTCATTAAGAATCACAATCTAATTTGTCCGAAAGTTAGTAACATAAATCCTCGGGCGGAAATCAAAGGAAAATTATTTTTCACTAATAAATCTCGTCGAAAACAAGAGCGAGGAGGGAGCGAAGAAAGTTGTAACTGCGCGGAACGGCCGGCGAATTATCCTAATCCCGATGACGCACGTTGCGGCCACGAAGGAGTCAGAAATATCTAATTCCGGCGGACAAGGAGCACGGCGCACGAGAGAGGATAGAAGATCCGAAGGGACGACGAAACTCCACGGGCCGCACGAAAGTTATGCGGATTAACGGGGGGAATCCTATACCCGAGCCGCGCATCTCTCTCCTCTCGCACATCGTATAGATATAAGGCGTGACTATATAGTCGGTCCAGTCTTGCTTTATCTAGCGCGCGATAGCTTTCTCGAGCTGGTATTCACCATTGTTGTGTGACGAGGGAGAGAGGGCAGAAGATTTTCTGGAATGCATCGGCGATCGGACCGTTAGACGCGATCGGATGAACGTAACACGCGGCCAGTGCGTATGCCGAGGCAGAGATTATAAATAGTTTCGTGTATTTTCTGAAGATGTTGTGAGATTTGAATAGCATGTTGGCTTGAATGATGAAAATTCGACGCGTTTCGGGGTGTTGCGTTGAAAGAACGAGTTTGTCGAGTGTCTGGTGTAAGGTGAGTGACCGTTAATGATTCAATAAAAATTTATTAAAAAATTTTATTCAAATGGTCGCGAAGAGCAGTAACAAAAATATTAATAACTTTGTATAATATAAATCTAGTAACCTGTTCGGTGACAAGATATAGCTTTGGATTGAACCAGATCTGTTTATCATCTAAAATTCTCATTGATCAAAAATTCCTTTTTGCGTACTCAACATACCTGCAGTCCAATAAAATAGTATAATCTCAATTTTTTAGCAAACTACCCATCAAGATACGCTTGACCGTCACTGAATAATTCATAAGAATCGTCAAAAGCACAACAAAAGCACGCGAAGCTCGAACGTCAAGTAGGCTGCGGGAGATTTAAAATTTTTGCCTCACTCAGTCAAATATACGAAACGAAGAAGCTGCAGTAGCGCTAACAATTTATTCCCAGAAAGAAGAATAAAAGAACCAGCACAAAGAGCAGAGTCATTTGCAGTATACGTTGACGAGGTATATATAATCGCGCGTGTATTAAGCGTATAAGCGAGTGAAAGAGAAAGAGCCTCGGCATAGCTGACCATAAGTAGAGGCAGTACGAGAGAAGAGAGAGAAAGAGAGAGAGAGAAGCTTAAAACCCTCGACGATTGAGACATCGCTCTTTGGAGCGGCACTGACAGTTATCTGATTCATGGACATGCCGAGTGTATTTTATGCCGTACGACCTATGAATACAGATCGATCGTCGCTGCCGAGCGCTCGCAGCACACGCGAAGAACCAGCCGAGAAAGAGAGAGAGAGAAACAGCGGAGGAGGAGGAGGAGGAGGAGGCGACTGCGGCCCATGAAGCTGCCGGAGATCATAGGTGCACATGCCCAGGTACTTGTATATCAATTACACTTATACATACTGCAGAGGCGCGTCTTCGGTGTGCGTGAGCTGATGCCGATGCTGCTGCTTCTGCTGCTGCAGCGACGATAAGAAAGACGAATTGCATGACGCGGATGACGATGCTCGGATTGCAATTAGTCAAGCGTATCGCGATGCGCTCTGGGGGTTTGTGTGTGCGTAAGGTCTGCCCATTTTTTTTTAAAGCTTCTCGCGCTTTCTTGCGAGCTTCATTTTATCCCGAATGCGTTGCTGCCTTTCAAGCTCTTGTCGGGAAAACGAAATATTGTATTTTATAAATTTATGGTTTTTTATCTTGTTTTGATTTTTATGATTGTGGTAAAATAATATTATTGAGATTGAATAGTCATTCAATGTACATAACCATTATTTTTCGTAAATCTAGCGTGGCTAATAATTCATCCTAATCCACTACATTGCAGTATTGTCAAGGAATTTTAATATCATTAGCGGAATTCGATACATTTCACAGAATACAATAAGTTAGAATAAATTGACATTTAAAACCGTTAAAAACATATTTTTTAGTTAAGAAATTGAATCAATTGCCTATTACAATTAAAAAATTGTATATAAAATGCAGAATAGTTAATTAACGATGATTTTATTAAGATGCTAAATTTATAATCAAATTAGATTAACATACAAAACCATTAGCATCATTCTTAAAAAATGTATAGTTTTTGTTCAGTTGCATTTTTTGTCTACCTTGCACATGATACATTGTCAGAATAGCTAAGCAACAATGAATTTGTGGTCTATTCTCCACTGCGACCACTAGTTTTTTTTTTCGAAAAAAAACACCGCACCGCAGCAGCAACAAAAATATGTTTCGTCGAAAGAGCGTCATATCTCTCCTTTCCGAGCCATTATCAACATATGGATTCGGACGCGATATACGCGCAGACACACGGGCGAGCGTGTGTCGGTCCCTCGGCGACGGGCAGAGAGCGCCACTTTTTTAAAAGCGGCCGCGGCTATCCATTTCTCCGAGCGAGAGCGCGCCCGACATAACGGAATCCCGCACCGCATTCGACGACACACGCGAAAAGCGCGCGCCACCGCCCTATATCTATACGCGCGCTCATCGGCGCGAGCGGGCGCTATACTCGCCGTTCCGCGAGGATGCGCCACTCGTCTGCGCGTGATAAATCGCCGCTTTGTCCGCGCGGGAGCTTCGCTATTATTTGCCTAGGTGAGCCCGCTCGCCCATCCGAATCGCTATCGCTCTTGGTCTATTCCATTTTTCGCTGTACAAATTGCGTGGGTTCTTTTGAACATTCTTTTTTTATTTTCAAAAAGAGTCAAATATGTTTGTTTGTTTTTGCACTTCATAGAAATGCTTGATAGGACTTTTTACTTATTTTCGATTAGATTGTTTGTTCTTGAAATTAGGAATCAAATTGTGAATTTGACTTATTATACATAAATCTGTGCTAAATATAAGATCAAGTTAAAGAAAAAATATATTAAGAATAAAGATTACTCAATTCGTGTAACCATATAACCTATGGACGGTATAATAAAATATATGCTTGAACAGAGAAAAATGATTTATGATAAGTAAGAAAATCACTCAAAATAATAAACTTTAAATCAGTCCTGAATATTAAAACAAAAATGTTTTTAAATACAATAATTTTTTTTTCTTAATATAATAAATCTAACTTGCTGTATAACATTAATTTCATACAAATACCACACAATATACATCGTGCTTGTCACCATCTAATTTGATTTGTAAAAACTATCATAAAATCCTCACATTATTAACAGAACTTGCAAATGATGATCTTCCAAGATGCAGTTACACCACCACCTCACCTCTCGTCTCGCCGCTAATTAAGACGGAGTCACACGCGCGCTACGTACAGTACGACTGGCCCTGCGCTCTCTCACTGTAATTATCATCGTAACGGTCTCCGCGCACGACGCATCACCTCGGGCCCTCTCTGGAAGAGAAGATCGGGAGGGGGGAGGGGGGCATTAATTAGCGCAATCTCTCGGTACGTGCCGGCGAAGGCGCTCGCGATATCTTCGGCAGCGCGGTACGAAGGCGAGGACCAGCGCTGGATAATCCGCGAGTCGAGGATTCCGTAGTTCTCCCCTGATGCTGCTACAGCCGCTGCTTTATTCGCCGATTAGATTAGTATTTCAATTGCCCCGATTGAATGGCTCTAGTCGATGGTGGGGGGGGGGGGGGGGATTGGATTTTAGTCGGGGGGTCGATTGATCGTTATTGCTTTCGGATACTTTTTATGGAAACAGAGGAATAATTTTGATATTTTAAATTTTATTTAATAACTCTTTCTGCCACGACTTTAAGTTTGAAGGATGTGATGTATGATATTTCGTATAATTAAAGTAAACATTAAAACTATAGTTATTTCCTAGTACAGTATTAGACAAGCTACTAAGTGATAAAGACACATTATAATGTATACTACGTGTACATTTATTATCATAACAATTCTACAAAAATTGCTTTCGAAAAAATAGATCTAAAACTTATATTAAATATTTTTAATAAATGTAAGTTTGAAAAAACATTTTCAGATTTGTGTATTTTAACTTCTAACCGTACGTCCATCTAACTCCTTATTTATACATCATTTGAAGAAACTGACTTTTTACACAGAACCAAATAGTTAACGTCCATTTTAATGGGTACCTAGACTGAAATGAAAGAATTATGTTTTTATATTTTTCAGATTTCTAAAATCATTAACCCCCCTGCATAAGCGTTTCACCCATCTTTTCGGTTCCTGATGCATATTTTCTATTTACATGGTCGGAAAAGGGATAACATCTCTTTTTATGTTTTCGGAATAGAAAATAAATCAAAAGTCGAAACAAGCTTATCATAAAGAGCAAGTTGTCAGCTTTAATTTGCGTGGTTGTAAGTACTCTAAAAATGTACCAGTCAATAGTTAAGGCCAAAAATGTCAGGATGAAATATCTCGACCTCCTGGTTACGGTAAAAACCTCGTTTGGACGAGATATCTCGGAGTACTGCGCCAAAGGGTTAACTTTTAATTGTACATAAAACTATACCGAATAATTTTCAAAGCTCGTTCGACTATGAAATATCTGCCAGAAGATTCCCGGAAAGACTAACAAACGCTAACCGCGTCACAATGACAAACTCCAGAAAAAAGACAAATCCGTAACTGTCGCGCGCGGGTCTCTTTCAATCAGCGGGCAATAAATAATCTCTCGCTGTCCACACAGAGAGAAACACAAAGAGAGAGAGAGAGAGAGCCATGTCGTCGTGTAGGTGTCTCGCTCGGCGACACATGACGCCCCGGACCGCGACGACGACGATTCCGCGGGCCGATTGCGCAGCTCGCGCGCTCGTATTTGTATAAACTCAAGAGCTCGTTCGCCGGGACGTTAACGCCGCCGCAGTAAAATCGCTCGTTCGACCTGTACCACCGCTGCCGCCGCCATACAGTCGTAAGTGTCGAAATAAAAGCGTTAATGGAATCGCGCTCGGCGTCGCGACGCTTCGTTTTGCGAGCGAGCGAGAATTTGAGGAATAAAAAAAGAAGAAAACGAAGTAGAAGGAGGCGAGACGACGAGGAGGAGGCAAAACGAATAAATCAGGTTTAAAAACAACGAATAAATTTAGGGAGAGAGAGAGGATTGGGGGGACGAAAAAAATAAATGAGTAAGAAGGGAAGGATAAAAATACACGCGCGCGCGCGCGAGGAGACAGATGAAAAGCCCGAGATGAGATGATAGGAAGCAAATGCGAAGACATGTGACGAGCACGTGTCGCGCGAGGCTTCGTTAGAGGTATATACACATATACGCGAGCATGCGCCGCGAGGTTTGTAGTATGGTTGTGTGTGCTGATGCAGCGCGTTAAGAGGGTGACGTATGGGACTGTTTGGATTGCCGGAAGATCTCCGCATGTGTCTTCGAATCACAACTCCGAGCGTGAAATTTACTTACATTCGTCTAATGCTATCGATTATCACGTTTGAATGATCACGATACACCTTCCGATAAATCTTCTTATACGAAATCCAGATATAATTTATTGAAGCTCTCTTGAGATCCGCTCGAAGAAGTGAAAAATGTAGTCATTAATATGACAGCTTCATAAAATGACTTTTAGCGGGATCTTCTTTAATCATTGCTATAGTATTTTATTAATTATATCTTGGCAAATTACAGACAGAATATTCAAAATATAGAGCAGAAAAGGAAGAAGCAAAAAAGCCGCGGTCATAAATAACGAGCAGCGTAAATCAAGACAATACTCGCAGCGAAATGGAAAATCGCGGATTCCCATACGGCGCGGCGGCCGCCGAGAATAATCCTAATTCACGGCGAATCAGCCGGAGCGAGCGAGCGCGTTGCGCATGATTCGAGGTTAATGGTCGTACGTATACACACGCATACACGCACATCTCGCACTATATAACTATATATACAGGCGGCGGCGTACAGAGTCAGTCCTCGTGCACTCGCCGTTACAGTATAAGCTCGCACGCGCGGCTTAATGTCCACGATTCATCAAGCGGCCGAGTAGGAGACGAAACAAGAAAAGCCTGTCACGGAACGTGAATCCCTCTCTTCCACCCTCTCTCTCTCTCTCTCTCTCTCTCTCTCCCCCTCTACGTTTCCTATAATTATCTCTCCTCCTCCGACCCGGTGCTGCTGCCTCTGTCTCATCTCTGCGCGCGAGCTCCTCGCGGGAATGGCCTCATAAATATACGATCGTAATTACGACTCGTCAAACCACGAGTCTCGCGACGATCGAAACACACGCGCGCGAGCCGAGCCGAGAAAAGGAGAGGAAATTTCGGCACGGAAACTTTACGAAAGCGAAAAAGATGTATAAAGAGAGAGAGAGAGAGAGAGAGAGAAAGACGGAGTAGAAAGGAGAGTTAGAGGAAAGAGGAATGGGCGCCGGCGGCCAGTAATGAGCCAGAAAACTGGCGACAGCTCGCTATGCTCCTCGAGCTATGAGATGTGGTGGCCCCGGCTGTTTCTTCTTCTTCTTCACGTGATTCGCGCGCGCGCGCGCATACTCTATACACGTGTAGTGTGTACATGTGTTTGTCCGTGCGGACGCGCGGTCCCATAATTCACGGGCGCGCGCGTTCGTGGGGCCCCTCTTTCGGGGGAGAGTAGTCTTGTTAGCGCCGAACCGAGCGACTCGAGCCGACATTAAGATTCCCCGAGAGTCGAGAGAAGCGAGTCTGTGAGTCGGCCGTCTCGCTCGCTGGACCCCAAAGTTATATTCTGTCGGCTCGGCCGCGAAGAGGCAAGATCGATTGCGAATAAAGAGATTCTACTGATTACGTGACTGAGATGAGGAAGGATTTTGCGCTGTGTCGCGTGAGTGGGTCTCTTTTTTAATTAAAAAGTATTTTTTGTTTTGAACGAATTCTTCTAATTCTCCGAATCAGATTTATTTGGTATGATAATAATTAGTCAATTTTAAAGTGGCTTTTCAATGAATATTACATAACCTGTATACTTTTCTTCTTATTTAAACTTTTTCACTTTATATTGCCTACTTTCGATATGGTTATTAAATAAAATTATAACTATTATAGTGAGTATTTCAAACTATAAATTATTGTTCACTATTGCTAAACGATGATTATTGATTCATAAAAAATAAATTGTAAATGCTCATAGACATTCACACTTTAATTGTCGTGGATCTCCAGAATTTATTTTATCTACTTTTAATAACATCTAATAAGAAATTGTTCAATTTAACTCTTTATATTTAATTAACATCTAACGATAGATTTTCAGAAACTAAAAACGGAAATTAATTCTAGGCCAAATCTATAAAATATAAGCTCGATCTTAAAACTATACTTTCTACGTAATTATGCCAATACTCTTGAAGACTTAACAACTACAATAATCCCAACGCACATACGATCGCGATCGTCATTTCGGATTTTCGGCAAACGGCCGCCCTTCGTCAAAATCCTACACCGTCGCGAGGCCTACAGCGCAGGATATACCCACACAAAGGCCCCGTGCACGCGCGGTAACCGCACGCAGGAAAACCGCGCGCTTGCGCTCGGCTATCTGGCTGGCGCATCTCCCCGTGGCGCGAAGGGAACGAAAAGCGCGCGTTATCGCGCCAGCCCCGCAGCCGAGCTGATAAATCCGAGCCGAAGAATAATGAGTAGCCATTAGTCATGCGGCCCGCATCCCCGCGTCAGCGTAGCGTTGAATCATCGCGCCGCGAAACGCAAGCGCGCCGCGCGTACGTTGCGCTGCGAAATCATGGATCAGGGTCAAGAGTGACTGTTTTTTTAGATAGAAGACTTTTACTTTTCTCAGGATTGTTTTGATTTTGAGCCTTAAGCTGTCTCTAAATTTGAATCAGTGAGAGTCGCTGCAAAACAGTGTATCTGTATATTGTTTTCAGTGATAGTCGGTTACCACAGATTTGTATAGTGGTGTAATACTTGTGTTAAGCGTTCATAGCCATAACAGAATGATTGCATTTTTTAAATTTTAAGATATGAAAATTTAGTATTTTTTTTCTTTTTTTATAAATTACAACATCATTGATCTTATTCAAATCATGCAATTGATTATTAGCATTTTATGTTCCTAATGTTGAAACACCAGCAACTGCTTTCAAAATTTATAAAATAGATTTGCTCTGTTATGATTCTGAACACTCCATGCGTGAATATAAGTGTATAATGCACTATTCCTCGGTACGTTTCATTGAATCAATTTTAGAAATTGAGGCGAACGTTTAATACGACATTGCTACTTTATTATTGCATATACGGATTTCAAACAACCTACGCTGTAAACTCTCTAACAAGTTCACCCGTGGAGTACACAGAACGCTGACAACGTCACATTTTGGCAGCGCTACGTGTTTTCCACCCGGCACAGATCGTTTCGCGTTTTATTAAAAAAAAAGGTTAACGGTGCAAAAAAAGGAATCAGCATAGCTCGCAAAAGAAGAGTACACATCCCGCGCACGGGTGGGATTCAAAGAAGAAAGAAAAGTTGCGCGCGGGGCGCTGTGTCGCTCGGATATTTCGCGAGCGCGCGACCGTCCACGTGTGCGTCGTCGCGGCGTGACGTTGAGTGACACGCTTAACGCGTTCGTTTTATTGCGAGTCGCGCGTCTCCCCTCCACCTCCCCCTTCATCCACGACTTGGCTCGCTACTACTACCACTGGCACTACTACTAGTATTACTCGGTAGCTGGCGACCCTCGTCGGCCCTGCACAATAAAACACGTGGCGACAAATTCGGCGCGCCGGCAATCACGATCAAAACCAACAACCGTGCTCGTCTGTATACACCGTCCGTGTGTCGTAGATGCGTGGAGAACGACGATGATAGTTGGTTTTAGTGAGTGTGTATGCGTGCAATGTGCGGTGGATGCTGCAGTGTGGTTACGCGCGGTGCACTGTCGCGCGGCGTGACCCTGCGGTCTTCGATCGGAGAGTGGAAGAGAGAGAGAGAGAGGGAGAAGAGAGGTGGTTCCGCTTTCCGATCTCATCATGCGCACCAGATGAAATTTCATATCGAGCGCCTCCAACTGTAAATGCGTGGTGTTAGGGATATTTGTTCGGAATTTATATGCGGTCCTTTCGAGCGTGCGGTACTGCATTCATTGCGTTTATCGATATCAAAGAGGGGTTATGTTTCTTGCACGAGGAATGTTTATGTACACGTTGAAGAGAACATGTAATATCAAGAGTTGCTTTTCACGATAAATAAATCATAAATTGTACAGTTAAGGAGAGAGTACACTAAAATTTAAATGATTTTTATTTATTTATATTATAAGCGTTCTACAGTTTGTAGTAAGTATTTGTATGATTTGAATAGAACTTCGGATGGTAATGGTTAAATGTGTAATCATTTTAGTGAAAAGGATAAAATTTTTCGTAAAATCTCTCGTAGAATAATTCGTATCCAATTTCGAGTTATCCAATGACATGAATAAAACGATTAAAATTATACCCAAAATCATCATGCAGGATCATGAATAATTTGGTAAAAGCTCAATACACGTAAAAACAAGTATAAAGAAGTGTCTTTTGACAATTTTCATCCAAATTTCATGTACTCTCATCTTTAAATTATAATTATCATCTATTCGATTAAACAGTAGTTAAAGACCAGCTGTGTCAGACACTCTCACTACAATTTAAAACACACGACCGACGTTTCAGCCTTGTAAATTTAATACGCAAAACTTTAAACCGTATTCTCACAAAACACCCATCCATGGAAGCATGTGAAACACCATTCACCAAACAAAACATTCACAGGTGAGCGCCGCGCATGGTAAAAATTGAGCCTTCGCCGCGCTCCTTCTCGCAAAGACGATAGCGCGCGCGCGCATATATAAACGCGCATACAATAAACATCCACCAGCGCAACTCGCCGACAAACGTTTCTCGCGCTCGGGATCGTTCGCCTCCTCTACATAGAATACAAGAGAGAGACTCAAGAGAGAGAGAAAACAACGACGATCGTCTAATCGCTCCCTCTCTCTCAGGCTCTCGAGGAGCGAGTGATTATTATCTCTCCTTTAAGAAGATGTGGAACGGCGGCGATGCCTCGTCCGCCAAATATGGCGGCGTCTCAGCTGCTCGGGCATCCGTCGATGGCCGCAGGTATATATACCAGAAAACGCGAGGCACATACACGTAGATACATATGAAGAAGGGAACGAGGGAGTGAGAGGGATACGCTGCAGACACAAAGAGGTAAAGGCACGAGAGAGGAGAGTAACCGGGGTGTCTTACATGGCGCACACGTGTCCCGCGCACCGCTGTATGTGTGTATAAATGTAGTGCGCGCGGCGCGTCGATACTTATGTATATGCAGTGCCGAGCTTGTGCATGCACACGAGAGCGAGAGAGAAAAAGAGAGGCTGTGCGCGAAGAGGGAGAAAGGATCCGATGGGCTCTCTCTCTCTCTCTCTCTCTCACTCTCTGAAGGCAGCATTCCATCAAACCAGCCTTCATCTCGTATATACGCCTATCCTCCGGCTATGCCTCTCTTCACTTTGATTCTCTCTCTCTTTATCCCGCGCGCGCTCATCTTTTCTCTCTACGCTCGGCTCCTTTGTTTTTTCCTCTCCTCGCCTCTCTTATTCCTTTTTTATACTCTTTTTAATATACACTCGTACGCGGTGTATGTGTGTATATATATACGTGTATAATACACACTGCGGCTGAAATGGGAACGCACGCGGCACGAGCGAATCTAAATTCTCTGAAGGTGGAATTTCTGCTTTTCTTTCTTTTTTTTGTGTCTCCCTTTGCCGCGATGAGCGCGTTGATTTCTGTCGGAGGTATAACAGAGAAAGAGGCTTTTGCTTTGGTCGAGATTTACGACGAATTTGTTTCTGGTCGCTTTTACCGATCTTAATAACGCAGATTTACCAATTCGATGGATTATCATTTTACAGTTAAACATTTATCATTTTTTAAACAGCTCGAACCACCCGAAAACTAGACGTCCAGACGAATTTTGTTTCTTTTATATCAGAATGGTGACAGAAGAAACAAAGTGAACGCGACGCATCAACATTGCAGCAAAACACTTACCGAAATAGCCCACTTCGCTTCCCACTCTCTCTCTCTCTCTCTCCTCGAATTCGGAAAAGTCACGTCTCGCGCGTCGAATCAAGATTTAAAATAGTCTCCTACCTACGTATACGGTGTACACGGGCCATTCTCTTGTCTGCACCCGAGAGAGATCCTCGTGTATTTATTGTCCTCGCGCCTTTTATTATTAAACGCAACTAGTCGCGTACGTGCGCGTCACAAAAGAATGGGACGAAGCGCTTTGGGTCGACGACGACGCGTGCAGCAGCGGAGGGCCACCACTGGCGCGACGCACGCGCGCAGCCCGATGGATGCATTTTTAACGCAACGAAAATAGCGAGGCCCACGGAAGAGTCGGACAGAGAGTCACGAGGGGAGAAAAAAAGAGAGCTGCCGAGGAAAAAGAAAAGCGTGCCCCTCGCGAAGAAAGGGTATACACAAGACAGAGAGAGAGAGAGAGAGATAAGTTTAGTCGTAGCGGCAGACAAAACAGCGGCGCGGCGGTGTGCGGCAGCTGCGCCTCGACGACGAATTTTCTGACTCGTCGTCGTTGTCGTCGTTGTCGTAGGGAGTCGAGAAGACTTAAACGTTTCAATTCTGCCTGGTGCACTTTGCGTAGTAGCCACGTCGTCGACTGCAATGCTTCAGTTGCCGTCGCCTTGGTCTTCGAGCTTCGTCTTCGTCTTCCCCTCGTTGGAGCGAGGACGACTCGCGCGACACGCGTGCTCGCGTGTAACTCGCGAAACGCACCGGACTTATTGTTTTATTGCTAAATCACTGCTAACCACTGTAAACAAGACTTCGCGTGGTCAATGCTAAGTCTATTGTCGCGCGTCGAAGCCAATGTTTTCAGGAGAAAGAAATAAGTTGATCAAATGTTTTAATGTTAGAATATGATATAGTGCCAGCATGATTATTATAGATGAAGTATCTATTTTGAAAGACTGACAACAAACATTCTTACTCGCCTCTGAAGCCTATAATATGTACAGAAATAAATAAAAAAAAAATCAAATAAACAATTATAAACGATACATAGCTCCTCAGAAACCTATGTATAATAAATGTGTAGATTTATATAAAAGATAAAAATGAATTGTTATTAAAACAATACGTTTATTGTCACGATGTAAAATTATTCTTTTCAAGATATACACGTATTTTATCTATGTAACAATTATGTTGCCAGAACCCTACCTAGCGTTTAAAATTCAATGTTTCAAAAAATTTAACATTTTAATTCTACCAGAGTAAAATATTACAATTATTGACAAGTATATCTAAACCGAAGTAGGCATACAAAAATAAGACCTCTTAAAAAAGCGTACAAATAAAGCTCATGTCGGAATTACCGCGACTCCTAGAAGAAGAAAAAACAGACACCTAAAGCCATCAACGCTGAAAAATCTTCCACGCGCGACAACTCTGTATATGACGAACGCACTCGCTCGCGCGCGACACAGCGCTGTAAATCACTGGAATCTCCCCCCACCCCAGCCGCCTCCATCCTAAAAAACGATTAACTTCTTCTCTCGCGAAGAAATTTTACGAGTCCCCGAGGATCGTTCTCCGGCAGCATCTGTTTTTCCGCGCGCGCGCGCGCTCGCACCGGAAGTCAGGAAGGACTCAGTGTAGCACGCAAGATATCACAAGCGAGAGAGAGAGAGAGAGACTCTATACTCCGCTCTACGCTGCAGGACCACCGAAGTGGTGACGCGGTGGCGGCGGTGGCGTCGGCGGCGCGTGGACGAGATGATGACCTCGTAAATCACGGCCGCTTAGATTGCGCCATATTAGCACCCGTTTTACGATGCACTTAGCGAGATACGAGGCAGGCCAGCAAGCGTGCGTATAAGCGAACGAGCGAGCCTGTTTTCTCGAGGGTCACGCTGCTGCTGCTGCTGCTGCTGCCGTTGCTAAAAATTGACGGAGGCGAGAGTCCGCGGCGGAGCGCGAGTAATTAGAGGAGGAGGCGAGGAGATGGGAGTTTAGCCTCGATCCCCGATGGATCTTGCTGTTTGCAGGCCTAGGCGCCACTCGGCGACTTCGCGTCAAAGTGGAATAATGCGTGTTTATAAATAGAGTGCAGTTCTGCATGCGGAATGCGTATTATTGTTTTATTTGCGGATTAGTACTATAAGCACTTTTTAATTTCAAAGAGGATGTTAATAAACTGTTAAATTATTTTTTCAGTTACACCTGTTACATTTCTTTTACAAGTGCACCACTGAATACTCATTTATACTGCACTTAATAATTAAAGCACATAGAAGCTACAATTCCAATTTATTATTGAAAATTAAAGCATATTTTCATGAATTTTTATATATTCTCATGTATAAAAAGTAAACTAAGTATTTGTGTGTAAATTTTTAATTACGTTTACTTAAAGTTAAACTAAAATTTCATTTGCATATAACGAAAGTTTTTTCCAAGCATATCACTCAAGTTCTTGACTTATTATTGATAATTCAATCAGATAGGAACTTAAATTTTAATTAACTGCTGAGAATATTCTAGTCGATTTTCTTTTACTAATATTTGTACGTTAAAATAAAATAAAAAAATTACTAAAATTTTAAAAATAATTTAGCAAAAAATATTGAACCAGATTCAAGGAGATTCGCAATAATGACGAGAACGCTCGCACACAAGTAAGAAATAATTGGTCCCTCACTCTCTCTCTCTCTGACTGTCTCTCTCTCGATAACAACAACAATGCAAGGAGAGCGCATAGCCGTCGTAATTTGCGCAGCGTGCGAGCGTATACACACACACACATACACGATACACGCCCACGGTAGCGTCATTGAGTATGTAAATGTTCCGGGGCACCTGCAGTGATAAATTGATTATCCCTTCCCACCTTATCCACTTTCTCGCTCTCAGTCTCAGGGGCCAGCTCTTGCGCCTCTTGCGCCTCGGCTAGGGCCGCGAATCGACAACGAGCGAGTCTCTCTATCTCTCTCTCTCTCTCTCTCTCTCTCTCTCTCTCTCTCTCTCTCTCTCTCTCTCTCTCTCTCTCTCTCTCTCTCTCTCTCTCTCTCTCTCTCTCTCTCTCTCTCTCTCTCTCTCTCAGCAGCACCCTTCGGCAGTGTAATAAATACGTAATATCGATGCTCTTCGCATATTACCCGAGTCTCGATGTATATACGCGAGCGAGCAGAGGCAAGACATATTTCAAGCCGGCTCCGCCAATTAACGATGCATCTTTGATGCGCGCCTATGTGCACGACCGCGTGCGCATGTGTGTGGAAGCAATATTCAGAGTATACTTGAATAATTGATAAACGTGATTAATGAACATGACTGTAGCGTACACTGTTGTTCTATATATATATATATATATATATATATATATATATATATATATATATATACTCTTTCTGAAATTACTATTATGTATGTTTAGGTTTGATTTACAGTTTTCGATGTGTAAGTCTACGTCGTTTGAAAAGATTTATCAGTTTAAATAGTCTAATAAAACGTCATTATTGAATATATCAGAAAATAATTTTGAATTACATTGCAATGAATAAGATTATAACGAAGTTTTTATCTTTTGTATAATTATTACAATAAGAACTTCATTCAAAAAGGCAATCAAAAATCAATACTCAATTTAAATTATTCATCTCTATTATCATCATTATTGAATACTTCATTAACTGTAAGTAGAATAAAATGAAATTTTAATTTTTAATGATACGAATTAGCACGAAATGCACCATCCATTCGACTTATTCCTCCTTAAAAAATCACGTACCATTAACACAACAAACAAACACGCGAGCACAATGGGCAGAGAGAGAGCGCGTATGTGATCGAGGGTCGACTTTCAAGACTGTTTGTCGTCAAACACGCAAGCTGCCGCTGCATCTCGGGGGAGCTGAAAGCCAGAGCAGCACTATATATATATATATATATATATATATATACACGCACCAAGAGTCCATACAAGGGCGAGAGTTGGAGAGCTAGAGCTGGGGCGTCGCTTTGCGTGCGATGCATTCCGCAGATCCGGCATTGTTTTCTCCGATCTCGGCAATCTGTTGTGGGTCCTCGAGAGTCGAGTGCTTTGGGCTCAACCCTCCTGTTACGCATCTCGAGTGCTTGGACTTCTCTCTCACTCGCTCGCGCGCGACCACCCTCTCCATTCTCTTGTGTGCGTGTACGTAAACCCGATTCTTCCCCTTCCCCACCACCGCAACCCCTTCTCTCTCTCTCTCTCTCTCTGTTCTCTTTTCTTCGCCGCCCCGTATGGCCCTTGGATGGCTTCGACAATTAGTCTCCTATTGACCTACAGCAGCGCGAATCTGCGTGCAGCGATTTTCAGCCAGGCGGAAAAATTGCTACGCTCTCTCGCTTTGTTCGAACATTGTAGGCCGGACACAACGGTTTAACGAGCTTTTGTCGCTCGTTATCGCGCGGATTGAACGGATATTATTTCGATTAGCTGCTGCTTGGAATTAATTTTCATGTATAGACGGTAATACCAATTGTTAAACACTTTGATTTTAAATAAATAGGTATTAGAACTTTGTAGACTTTGTCATGGGCCCAGTAATTGAATAGAACGTAACTTTTTTACCATTTTTTTAAATATAACTCGTTTTCGTTAATTGATCTATAAGAGAAAATCTATTTAATTTGAAAAAAACGATAAATGGTAATATAATCGAAAATGTATATCTTAAGTTTAAAAAACTTGTTTATCAATCAAATCTGTACTCAACGCGATAATAATTTTCAAAGACTCTTCTCTTAAACAAAAATATGACGCAAGGCATATTAAAAAAAAAGTTTTCGCGTGCGTGTCCTGTTTCAAAAAAATAATTGAAGTACTCAAGCCTCAGCCAATCAGCGTAACAAGTGAAACTCCATCCAGCAGATTCTCAAGATAAGCGATGCAGGACCTTTAAAAAAATCTTTATTTCCTGTATACATTTTTTGCCGGATCGGTGCCAATGAAGAGACTCTCTCCAGCAGCAGCAGTGGTAGCGGTAGCAGAAGCAGAGAAAGAAAGAGAAAGAGAAAGAGAGAGGGAGAGAGACAGCAGGCATAAAAGCTCGACTCGTGTTGCCGCTAATTAACGAGCACGAAGGTGTTGAAATCAAGTCGCAGTATTTCACGCGGGAGAGCACAGCTTTCAGGAGGAAAAAAGGAGGCGCGAGAAGGCTGCCGCCGCCGCCGCCGCTCTCGGGACACACAGGAACTAATAGGCGGAGCGAGAAACAAGCCGGGCCGCCAGATAAGCGGGACCGGGGAGGCCCCGACGCGATAATTTGTTTCGGATGCGCGCGCCGGCCCTACCTCTGATATATCCTCGCGGCTCGCGAGAGCTCCGAGACGACGTCTCTATTAAAGCCGCGTGATCGAATATTCAAATCGCGCGTCGGACAGTGCGACGCGGAGTGAAAAAGCGCGCGAGATAAGAGAGTGTCGCGAGTCGAGTGAGGCCTTACTTTAACTTGCTGACAGGGATTCGAAGAATCGGTATGGAGGAGGTGGGACAAGTGCAGCATTGTCACCTTGCCGGAGATCTTTCAAATCGGAATTAATGAACGACGTTCAGAAAGGGAAAAGCACGGATTTCCACGACTAAATGTGAAGAGGTGTTCAAATCAAGAATGTAGATACATATATACATACTTTTTAACGTTATTGGAGTAAAAGTTATTGGATTACAAAGCATTTAAAAAGAAATTGCTAATTACAACATTTTTACAGATCACTCTTTAATTTGACTAAGTAATAAAAATAATTTTTTTAATTAAATTAAAATTTCATTCGAATTAAGTGAGAGATCACTCAATACGAGTCAATCATCACTAAGAACTCTTTTATTTTGAACAATATATAATACTATTCATCTATAAGATAACAGCTATAACATCTATGAGACCGGCTCGTTTTTAACTACACGACAAATTTGTTATCTTTCCAAGCTAAATTAGAAAGTAGTCATAAAATACTATGATAATTTCCTAATTAAATATCATACTTATACAGCTAACAAAAGACTACGTTCATAAGAAATATATGTCTTATAATCAGAGCACACGAACTCAACCCTCAATTCCACAAAAATTTCACAAAGAAAATCTCCTTATGAACCGAAAGACGCGTCCAGCACATAGCGTGCGAGGTTTCATTACGAGCGCTCAAGATAAAAACGGCCATAGTGCCGTCCTCGCATAACTTTTAATTTTAACGAGCCCGAGCGCAGGAGATCGCACCGCGAGGTCGCTCTTCTCTCTCTTAACTCTCTTTCTCTCTCTTTCCCGCTCCTGCGTGGGCCTTAAAATGAGAAACGAGGATGTTTCCAGCACGGCGGCGACAAGGTCGAGGAGTACACACGGTGGACGGCGTGCGATTCGCGCGAGCTACATATACATGCCGTGGGAGGCAAAAGTCGCTCTTGTAAAAAAAACGGTCGGACGGACGGAAAAGGAGCGCCCGCGCGCGAGGATCATTGTGAATGCAGGGAGAGGAGAGCGAGAGTCGCGTGTACCGGGGAAACGCAACACCGTAATAACACGGTCCGCGTTGGTTGGTGATATTGTGTTAGAGATATGATAGGGTCTTGTAAGCGCTTGTTCAAAACACATATCGCGAACGTACTGCAGTTTTTGCGCGGGCTTAATACACACGTATTGCGACTGTGGATGACTATTTTAAAGAGAAGTCGAAGAATACGCGAATTGAAGGGCCGGACGCAATAAGGGGACTAGCACTTTTTTCGATAAATTTTATCTCCAATAATAATGCTCGGATAAAGAAACAAAAAATATAATGTTGAAGAATAGAGTTTGTTTAACAACACTATATTTTTTGTTTCTATATCTGAGTATTAATATTTGAGATAAAAATCATCAAAAAAAGTACTAGTCCTCTTATTGCATTCAGCCCTTCAATTCATACAAATTCAACTGAAATATTTTAAATTGGATTTGTGTTGACTAAAACTGGTTTTATTTTGTATAAACATTTATATGATTATAACTATTATTGATGTTTGAGTATTTTTAAATAAGAAACGCAATAATAGTACTATAATAAATAAATAACCCAAAAACTAATTTGTTAAAGTTTTTTCTTTAGATATAAACATTCAGAATTTTAAAATTCAAACAGCTGTCGATTTCACGTTTATATTAAACAGCCAATCACATCAACTTGTAAGATGAGGAGTTTAAAGAAAACGATTCCAAATCATAACACTAAAATAGAAGCACAATTCGTGCACAGTGGAGAGACACGTAAACTTCAGCTACACAAGGTACAACGCAACCCGTATTATCGAACACGAGCCGCGCAGCTTCTCCTTGCCGCTCGTGAAAATGCAAATATCGCCGGGGGCCCGCGACTTTGCACAACCGAAAGTCCGCGCGCGCGGGAAAAACTTCGGCCGCCGGTGGGTAGTCGAAAAATAGGCGAAGGGACGCCGCCGCGCTTTATGGATTTTCCGTGAGCGGCAGCGGCTGCTCTCGTGGCGCTCGTTAAATTTTATATCCCTGTCCGGCGGATTTTTTCGCATTTTTCGCACTCCGGGGTCGTGAGAAGGAAAATCATTGTGTCATTGAGGGAGAGCGCACACTCGTGTGGCATAAATTCGCCTCGGCGTGCACATGCGGAATATTTCGTATTTCATCTGTTGGTGTACTTGAATCGGAGCGGGCGCATTATTTCATCTTGTATGTGTAACGCGATAGTTCGTATGGATATCTCTTTTAATATTCGGCAGGCACGTTTTTCAATATTTCGCTCAAAATTGAACAAAAGCATTTTTTTGGAATGCATCAATGCACGTCTGTTACTACTTAAAGAAATAATACATTAGCTATTTTAAATCATACTAATTGAATCGGAAGATAATGAAAACTTCTATGTCCGAATTTTTTCCTCCTGGATAATAACATCGCTCAAGCATACAAAGACTGCATTCAATTGTCATGCAAAGTTATCCTGTAAAGACGTCGCTACGAGCATAATGAAACTCGAATCGAACATATCTATTTATGCACGACAATAATCGAAACCCGCCGCACGCCTACGCCGATACACTCGGCTCGTAGATACACGTCTCGCAATTTAAAGAAAAAAAATAAAATAAAAAGCGATCCGCTCCGCATCGAGCTTTTCGAAAGTCGCCGTCGCCGCATGAAAAGCCGCGCGCTCTCGAGTGCAATTACAGCGCACGTCGAATGTCAAGCGCGGGGCGCCGGCCTAGTGTTTTTCTTTCACGAAGCGTTCTCTCCTTCTCTCCGTCAGCGAGTTCTCCGCGCTTCAACCCTCGAAGCCGTGGCGGCGCGGTTCTCTCTCATTGTTGTCCGAGGGGCCCCTCATTGTGCACCGACACAATAATAATTGCTCTAATGATCGCGTGCGCCGAGCAAAAATGCCTCGTAATCGCCATGCGCCGGCGCGTACATATATATTCAAATGCATCCTTAACGACGGCTCGGCTCTCTGTGTAAGTACGCGCATGTGTGTGGATACGTATGTACAATGCATGCGCGCGGCTCGGCCTTTGCCTCCTTCCTTCTTCTTCTTCTTCTTCTTCTTTTTCATTCTTCGTCTTGGCTTTGAGAGGGAGAGAGAAGAGAAGAGGTGAGGGAGCTTGGACGAGAGTAGTCGAGTCTCGCGAAGGCCACATACGAGCATCGGCGAATACGATTAAGCCGCGCGCGAGATTTTTTATTTTTCCGCTTGCTCGAGACGCTTCTCTCGAGTGTCTTGTTTTGAAAATTACTTTGGTTTATCATCGCGCGAGATAGCGTGTATACGCGAGCTCTGCGGAGTCGTGCATTAGCTTATCGACGAGCGAGTACGTGTCTTTAATTTGTCAGTTCGCCGTGACGCAAACTTCATTGGAAATAAGAATGATAAAATAAAACTTGGATGTTTTTTTTTTATTTACTTTTACAATATATATAAATTATAATTTTTAAACGTTCGTAATTATTCCAAAACCATTTGTTTATAAGTAAAATGAACCAAACTGTTTAAAGGAATATATTTATCTAAAATAGGGAAAGATATGATAGCGCAAAAAACAGAGTTGTTTCAGCCAAAATTTCACCTAATCCAGCGAATCAATTAGTTAATTCATAAAAAAATGACACTAGTTTACCTAAAATACTCTAGTAAACAACGCTTTGCTGCCCCACCAATATCCTTTTTTCCAGTGGAACCTTATACAAAGCGATCGCGTCGATTTCCCGTGCGTCGAGTACCTCGCGAAAGCGAACCAGCAACTGAAACAGCGTCTGGCTAACGACGAAAAAAAATTCGGACCGACGAATCGTCCGAATATCAAAGCCTGCACACGCTTAAAAAAAGCAGCCCCCTAAAAAAAAAACGAAGTTTCCCTCCCACCCCCTCCCAGAAAAACAAACGAGAGGCGGCTAAAACAAAAACGTAGAAAAAAAGACAAGCTGCACGCAGCGCAAAAAAAAAGGGAGAAGAGTCGAGTGGCGAGGCGAAGGGTAGTTTTCTCCACCGGCAGAACAGAGAGAGAGAGCGAGAAAACGCGCGTGTACGAGTCCGTAAATAGCATATATAGGGCGGTCACGCGGCGGCGGCGAATACCACCCTCTCCTCGTGCGCGCGGGGCGCTATATACGCCTCGCATCTCTCTCTCTCTTCTCGGAGTTTCGACTATACCTATACTCGCTCGCTCTTTCTCGCCCAACAACCCAGACCCTGCAGCTGTCAAACGCAGCCAGAATCTTCTTCTGCTCGTGACAGCCTGGAAATGAAGAGAATGCTGCTGCTGCCGTATCCTCTCTCGCTCTCCGTGCGTGGCCGCGCTCGCGCGCTAGTGTACGTGTGCGTTTTCGGCCGACGGTGTGTATGCACACACGTACAGTGGAGTTTCGCCGGAGAGCGGAGCTTCATCCGCGATCTCTCCTTTCGCTTTCTTTTGATAACGCGATGGGGGTGGCCGGGATGGAGAGAAAGAGCGGATGGCTCGACCACCCTTGGCTTTAATCGTTGCTCGCGGATGCAATTATTTTGCCTTCCTTGCTCTTCGTTTTTTCTTGCGGCCCAACATTTACTTTATATTAAGCGCCTGATTATGCCTTTATGTATTGCTTGATGAGGGAGAAAATGAGAACGAGATTGGAAAATAGAATTGATTATGCAAGGGTAGAAAGCGTTTCGGTTAAATCTGGTACGAGGCTTTGGTAATTATTTATGATCAGACGTAAAACTATTAAATACATTTTTAAGAAAACGTACAACAAAATAGTTCTTCAAATTGTTTAAAGCATTTTTTTCTCTTTCTAATTATAGGATGACCAGAAAAAGTATCTTAAAACTCAATATGAATGGCTGTTTTATAAAGACTGGAAAATAACAGATTGAATTAAAAAATCGTAACATTTTCTAATATTTAAAGAAAAGTTTAATAAATTAGTTTCTTAAATATTATGACATATTATTTCATTGTATCGCTGCTTTTGCCTATTTTTAATAAAAAAATTAGTTTTCGTGATTATTATCATTGCCTCTAACCTCAAAATCGAATGCCACTTAAAAAGACAAGCAAATTCTTCAGACAACAAAACACTTTTCCCATTCTAATTAAATAGTACAAACTCGACAGCAACAAAAATATTTCTACTCTGCATGATTATTTTAACACTGCATGTGGCCGTATCTTTTCTGCGCATCCCGTGTATCCTCTCTCCCACTCCCTGGCGTTTCCCTCTGCGTCCACATTTCGTCGTGTTCCTTTTTCTCGCATTCGCTCCCGCTCTTTTTTTTTTTTTCTCTCCCAATACGGTATCGCCAGCAAATGCACCCGGCGGGAGGACAACAGCAGACACACACACGCACGCGCACACACAACCCCTTCGTAAATACCACATTTTAATTATTCCGCAGGCGCTCGCTTTTTTTTCGCGTTCGCCAGCCCTGCGCGCACCGCTCTGTGTGTATACGCGTATGATTGTAAGCGCGGACGCGAAGAGAAGAGAGAGAGAGAGAGAGAGAGGGACGGACGATGAAAACGCGCGCGACGAAACAATGCGCGCCAGTCCCATAAAAATCGAAGAGCACCGCGCGCAGGGCGTTTCGTCCGCGAATTTTCCCGGTATGAGCATAGCAGTCGGAATGGAGATTAAGCGAAATTTGAACTCGGGAGTGTACTTCCGCACTCTTGGCACTTTGATTTTATTTTCATGCGGGTGTGATTGAATTTCATCAGTCGTTTGCGTAGTATGAGTTATATTTTATACTTTTATTAGAGGTTCATTCACATTTTTCAATTATACACTTGTCATGATAAATTTGAATTTCGCACTCGTATGTCCAACCAATAAAATCGACGAGTATACTGTTTTGACAAGATAGTCGTTATTATACTCCTTTAGAATAAAGAATCCTATTAAAAAAACACAAAATGTTTTCTAATAACATAGAAAAGTAACGGGATTCAACGAAATTACACCTTAGTCGCGCGTCTACAGTAATTCAATTTCACATCATTGCCCATAAATAAGCTACTCTCCCATTAGGTCTCTGTTGGAAAAATTCAAAAATTTCATCGAAACAGCGTTCAGGAGAAAGACAGAGAGAGAGAGAGAGAGAGAGAGAGAGAGAGAGAGAGAGAGAGAAAACTGGGTTCTGCCGCGCTTCGCTTCCGCGTATACGCTAGAGAGGAAGGTATATAAATTGTCGCGAGCTCGCGCATATGAGAGAAGAAAATGACTAGAGGCGACGTTATATCTGCAACACCATTACGCGCAGCTGCTCCTCGCGGGATGCAGCAGCGCGCCAGCGGAGGTGCGAGAGTCGCCGCGTGACGAACTACGCGCCGGTGTGAATTCCATAAGCGCGAATGATATTGCATATAAAGAAGGAGTATGTAGTGTAGTTTACATTTCTTAATAGTTATTAAACACTTTGACTTTTAAACAGAGATAAAAATTACCCTGAAATGTGCGGTAAACGTGAGACATTCTGACTTCGCAAATAAAATTATCCTCAGTCACAGTAATACTTACCTAACGGTACAGGGTAAAGTTTATGATAAATTAATGGTAATAAGTATTAGCATGTATCAGGATAATTTTTATCATGAATTTACCGTCCATAGGTTACCGTGTATTTATCAGGAAAATTCTTTTTCACCTTTACATCAATTTTGTATTTTGTAATATGTGCAGATTTCAAATGACAGCTGCGCAGACGCCACATTTTCAATTTTCTCCCAACTCTACGTACAGCTTCTTTTATTTCGGTTCAGGTACCTACAGCTACGCGTCCGATTGTAAATTCAAAACGCGCGTAAAACAAACAGCATATGCGAGAAAGGTTATACGCGTGTATTCAGCGGAGCAGCGCGCACACGACGAGAGATAGAAAAGAAAGGAGAGAGAGAGAGAGAGAGAGAGAGAGAGAGGGAAGGACGAAGAGAATTCGAAACGCAGATGCACCGACGGCTGCTGGCTGTTTAATATCAGAGCCGCACATGGGTACAGCTCGGAGACACATTTCACTAATATTACACAGAAGTGGGAAAGGGGAGAAAAGAGCGAGAGAGAGAGAGAGAGAGAGAGAGAGACAAAGAGACTCATATTCACTCTCCTAGTCGTGTACGCTTTACATATCTCTCTGCGCATTAATATATTCAACGCGTATGAATATTGCGCTGGCAAAAGTGTGTGCGTGCGTGTGTGCGCGAGAGAGGAAAAGAGAGAATGGAAAAAGGAGAGAAGAGGGGAGAGGGGGGGGGGGGCGAGAAAGAGAGAGAGAGAGAGAAATGGCTCACGCGCGTACATTGGCTAAAGCATTGTGCCTATCTCGCGGGCTCGCGGGCTTCATGAAATCTGCGGCTTTCATTGTTCTACGACGGAGAGCTTTGTGCTTTGTGCCTCTCTGCCTCTGCGCGGCGCAGCCAGGCAACTCCGGAACTATTCCCCCGGCCTTTGAATAAGGAACTAATGAATATCCCTGGACCGTGCGCACCGAGCTCGCGCGCGACTGCGACAACGCGACGCGCTTCTCTTTCTCGTTCTCTCCTCTCTTGGCTCTTCTCGTTTCCCTTTTCTCTCTCTCTCTCTAGCTCGCGAGCGCGTGCACTTCCTCTTTGAAGAGACGGAGAGAGAGAAAAAGAGAGCTGGCTTTATTTCGCGAAGAATCACGTTTATCGAGTCTTATTATATGTATAGGCGATATATCGCGCGCGCAAAGCTCTTTGCCTTTGGATCTCATTCTCAACGACAACGCGTTATGATGCTGCATTCGTATAATATATACTTCGCAGTACGTTCTTCTTAACAGATTTTTTTGCTCAATTTGAACATATGTTATTGCAATAAAGTCATGAATTTACGGTGCAGGAAATGTGTATATTTACTTTCGAATCGCTATACCTACGGAGTTTATTAAAACATTGAAATATAAGATAAAAAACCAAATCAGAACAGGTACTATATAGTATGAACTTCATTATTGTATCAATTGAAACAACAAAAGAAGAATGTCACCAGTTTTCCTATAGCCTGTTTATTTTTATTAGCTAATAAGTAAATGTTTGTTTGTTATAATTATATAATTTACAACCGTCAACATACAGAAGAAAATAATTAAAACAAATAAAATAAATTTTTATAAGAATTCGGAAGTTTTTATCAATTTATGCATTTATAAAAATATTATTTTGGAATAAATAGTTCTGAAGAGGGCAGCAAACTAACCATTGAAAAGACGATCGTTAAATAACATTTAACGCAAAAACTAACAAAATGATTGCAGAAATGAATTCAAATATTTATACTAAAATTACATTATCTATGCAACAAATAGCTTTCTATACGCAACGAACCGTTGGCTGGCATGCACCTATTTTATTCCTTATCGCAATAATAATCAGAACAAAATGAAAAGAACGCATAAAAGTAAAATCACGCAGAAACAAATTCCAGAAAACAGCTGCAAAAAATAGAGAACCTCGAGCGCGCAGCTCTCAACAACAATGTTGAACCGCGCGCGAACCCAAGAACTCCCCGAGAGCCTCGGCATCGCTCAAACTCCGATAAAATCGCGGACGAATGGCATTTGAAGAAACATCGAAAAATCCGCTGCGGTATAGATATGGCAGAGGCGGCGCGCGAGCGATGCGTGAGAAGCGCGCGTGTCTGCTCTCATGGACTTAAGAAAGATCCAGCCAGAGTCTCAAGAGAGAGAGAGAGAGACAGACTGACCGACGGTCAAAGAACAAGAAGAAGAGGAAGAAGAAGAAGAAGAGACGACGAGGAGGAGAGAAGAGAAGAGAGGCAGAGCGAGAGAGCGAGAGAGAAGAGGCCTGCGGTGATGGATCATCCAATCAGTGCCGCAAGATGGAGCACGGAGAGAGGAGAACGAGCGAGCGAGTCCGTGTGTGCGTGCGCAGTGCCTACCTACGGCTACTCGCGGTATATAGCGCGGCACAGATAAAGAGAGGAAAGAAGAAGAGAAAAGAAGAGAAGAGAGAGAGAGAGAAGAGGTCATGGTCGGGTCGCCCTCCTCTCCGCTAATCGAAGAACGAGCGCGAAGTGCCGCGTACTACATGTATGTATCCAAGAATTTCTCGCGCACATGTCTTTTACGTAACGTATATAACGCCGATTTTTTGCCCGACGTTTGCGGAACACACAGCCGTCATGCTAATCTCGATAAAAGCTTGTACACGCCGAGAGTGAGTTTTTGGTTCTCATGGGTAGACGAACGCTACAGGGCAGAGATTTCGTTACAAGGCTTGTACATAATACCGAAACGCTTGCTACCGCCGGCTATTTGCAGGTTTTTTCTATTTTTTTTCTTCTATTTACTTCACTCGATCGCTTGTGTATCGATATTATCTCGGACAGATCGGTGTAATTATTCCACTTAGAGGCGCTGCTATTACAGCTGATGCGCGAGCATTCAGGATGACTAGGATGATGATGATGATGATGATGATGTGCTGCTTTGTGTGAGAGAAAAAGTCACGATAAACGCTCGATTATAATGCGCACCGAGGTACGACTAAAAAGTTATTAATTATGCATGCAATTAGTACTAGGGTTGGATAATTTGAACTGCGCAATTAATAAACTATTCACTGATAATTGCCTTTTACATACGTTTGAAATCTAATTGCTAATCAAACTTTTTATTCCGCGCGCAATTATCCACGATTACGCGACAAAATTTAATACCGACGAAAAAAGCCTCATGAATAATAATGTATGTATAAATTTTTTACAGAGGAAATTACGGACAAATATTATTACACATTCCTCGGTCATATTAGTTCAATACTCTTGCTCCCATCAGTCTCTCGTCTACGAAATATTAACTTTTCAATCCGTTTACACGTATCGGTTGCAAACTAGAAACTCGCTTGTCGATATCCGAGATCCGAATCAACAAGCTACAAACTCAGAAAACATCCTCCCGAGCCCCGAAACGCAATCGAAGTAAAAGGCACCCGTTGCTGCCTGCGAAATCGGCAGAGACAGGGCCGCAACCGCGGCCGTATCTCTCTCTCTCTCTCTCTCTCTCGCTCTCGAGCACACAGCTCAGGTATAACTTCGGGCCCGCGAAACTTGCGGTTGAGGAGGAGGAAAAGGAGGAGGAGGAGGACGGGGAAGAGCCCAGGACGAACATCTCTCAAAGCGGCTGGAGAGAGCGAGAGAGATCTCGGTTACTCGCGGGGAAAGAGACCTTCCCAAACAATGCTAATAAATCTATCGGGAGGCCGCGGTGGTGTTCGGTAGTGCAGTCGAACTTCCGTTTTCCTGCGAAGCCGCCGGTCTCTCTCTATCTTTCTCTCTCTCGCCTGAAACCAACTCGCCGCCGCCACTGGCCGAATCTGCATCGACGAATGGAAAACTTTGCAATTGATCGATCGCGGATATTCACCAGCCGCCCCGCCGCTGGACGACGCGGAGCTTTAACTTCGTTAACCGAGTTTTGGGTGCGCGCTGTGGGAGCTTTCTCTGTCGGCGACTCGAAATTTGATAATTGCTTTCATGGGAGTGTTTCGATGCTTCAGAGAGTGCTATACTACTGGGAGGAATTGTAATTGACGTAAGAAAATAATATATGTTTGCTTAGATATTTTAAAACTAATGTGTACAATTTATTTTATTGGAATTCAGTTTTTAACAAAATTACATCGATATTTAACATTAAAAGAATAAGACATTTTGAAAATTCTTTGTACGCAACGGTTTTCTTTTAATCTTATCAAACTATGAGAAAAAATAATTATTATACCATAAAAATGTATAGAAAGATTTAGTAAGTATATTGAATTAATTATTTAAAAATTACAATATTACTCTACCATTCTTTTTAAATATGTATATAGTTTCAAATTCGTTCCTTTAGAAAAATATTTATTATAATCATTTAAAGCAAATTATAAATAAGAAAACCATAACGATTTTTAAATGATTTTAAGATATATTGTTACATAAAAATCTATCTACTAAACTTTTGCCAAAATTCAGTATACTAATACTCTTTTCTTATATCTACTTTTATGAATGTTCTGATGTCTCACCATACTCGAATATATCTACTTCTATAAAGAAAATTCACATCTAGTAAAGTTACATAAAAATCCAAAGCGGAGTAATTATATATTTTTCAAATTGTTGAGAAATTTCAAAATGCCAGAAAGAAGAACCAGAGTTTTAAAGGAACAAAGACGCGTGGATCGCCGACGCAAAGCCCTGTGGTCCGTGCGGATTTTTGTTCGCTTTCGCCACATAATTCTTGGGCAAGCTCGAGCAGTGGTGTTTTGAAACCGAGCGCTGGCACTTTAAAGGGAAAAGCGAAAGACACGGAAAACGAACAAGAGCAGCGGACGAAAGGGAGAAAGAGAGAGAGCCGAAAGGGAACAACTAACAATGGCCGCCAACCAAAACATCCGATAAATCTAACCGGCCCCGGACCTCAAGCCCCGAGGGGTTTTAAACTCACTCTCTCTCTATCCACCGCACGTATATACACAAACACACATACACGCGCAAACTCTTTCGCCCCTAACGCTTAAACCGACAGAGTGTGTGTGAGAGAGAGAGAGAGAGAGTGCGGCAAGCACAACCCTTACATTAAAGGCAGACCTCAATGTCGAGCGAACCGACGCGAACGTTAGCGGGGTTGGGGGTGGAAGGCGGAGAAAACTCTGCGGCTGGACTCGCGATTCTGACGCGGGAGTGGATATACCGACGAAAATCTACGGGCGAAAGGCTTTTTTAATAGATCACCGGATATTATAGCTGTTATATGAATTACATTAGCATTCGGTTTTGTCATTTTCGTAAATAAAGTGAAAAGGATTACGGTTGGTGTGCTAGATGAAGAATTGTAAACGAGAGATTTTTTTACTAATAATAGTTTTTAAGTTATGGTCGAATTATTATATTGTTGTATTGTTGTATCATTAGTTGCTTCAAAGGCTAAACGTGTACTGAATCCCATAATTATTATCAGTAGCTGAAGATGCTTCGGAATACTTTTTATAATATTCAACACAAGCTAAAAAACAAATATTAGTCGAACCTCGATGATTTTTCTAATGTTTGATTATATTATGTAATTCAAATAATTAACATTAAAAAATATTTATTAAATTTTATTATAGTTGTTAATTCACTTGATAATAATACAGTTCCTATGTCTATCTGTAATCGAAATAGATTAAAAAAAAATATAGATACATTAAAAATTAATAAAGTAAATATACTTTTCCCAAAAGACTGACTTAAAATTCATAATCCTCACGGAGAACACACTAGAACACACTAGCATTTGATTTTAATAAGAAGCAATAGGGTACATTCATCGTCGAGTCGTTTAGAGCGGCAGCACTCTTAAGGCGATTTTAACCCCTGCGGATTTTCCGCGCGGGTCTTGGGTCCACCGCCACCACCACTCTCGCGCGACATCACGCAAACCTCTCTCTCTCTCTCCCTCTCGCACACAGAGCAGTAACGAGATCTCCCGACTCTCCTCCACCCCTCCGCGCGTACACACAACCGCTGCAGCTTTTCGTCGAAATTTCCGTAAATTTGTATGCGGTCACGTCGTAATTCGTTTTGCGACCCTACTCACATACATACACATACACAGACACACACGCACGTAACACAAAACAAGCGGAGAGTCGCGCGCTCTCATCTTTTTCCGTATCAAACATTCAAAAGTATGGCGCGGGGGGGCTCGACGCGCGCGTGTCCGAGGCCGGACCGCAAATTGTTTCTAGCTTTTCGTAATTTTCGGCAGAAATGAAAGCCCGCGCGCGCGCAGTCCGAGATAAATAATAGAACGCGACGCGCTCGAGAGGCCACTTCGCTCGCGCCGAGAATTTCTGCTGCATGAAAAATTCATAAAAATAACTCGGTTAGCCAGCTGGCTGTACTGGCGGCTCGTGTCTCCGCGTATCCGTGTGCGAGGCTGTTGCGTGATAGGGAATGCAATTACCGCGTCAATAAATAATATTCGCTTTTACTATTTGACGAGAAACCGGTTTATATTTGGAAGACTATTCGGACATTGATTATTTAGAGTGTGTCTTGGAAGTGAAATTAGTGTTATCAACAGTGTAAATATTTTACAAAGTAGGAGAAAAATCGAGCTTTTCTGTCTCATGCAATTTCTCAATATTCAAAAAAGCTAAACATTTATATAGACGTCATAAAAAATCGATAAAAAAATTATCTATATAAATATACTTAATTGCAAAGTAATAAGTCATGGGCACATAGAAAATGGACAAAGCGTCATTCTAATAATTTGGTATTATTCAAAATTAATGATAATAATTTAAACAATAATGATACCGATTTTTAATCAACATCTTAAATTATAATATGAATGTGTTCTTACCAAACATTACTTATACATAAGATTAAAAAATTAAAAAATAAAACTTTAAAGTCGAAACTTAACTTTACATTATAAAACAAAGCAAACGTAAGAAAAAAAGAGAACGATGCACCGGTGCCCTAACAAGACAGTCTACATCCTCAACGACCGATAAGAAATCGCTATCGTCACCGACTACGTAAAAACGTCCCAGCAATCAGTCATCTCAATCGAGACGCTGCGCGGCCGCTCGCTCTCGCGCCGCGCGAATCGAACAAAAAATAAACCCCCCGAGCCGTGCTTATCGATTGGCTCGAATCTCAAGGTCAATCTACTCGGCGGACTGCATGACGTCAAGGAGCAATCCCTCCGGCGCGAGTAGCGTCAACCTCTCCCCGGCCCTCGAAGACATCTTTCTCTCCCGCAATCGCCGAAGCAAAGTGTGCACCACACACACGCGTGGACTCATCGGAGGCGTCGGAGTCTCGCAGCTGTGCTGCACCACCTCGCGGGAATCCTTCTTTTCTCCATTCTTCGACTCCACGGTCTATCTCTCTCTCTCTATCTCTGCCTTTCGTGCTCCACCCCTCTTTTCCATCCACCTCCTGCTCGGCACACGTAAGAAAAGCCGTGAGCGAAGGAGAGGAAAACAGTGGATATCGCGCGGGAGAGAGAAAATAAAAAAGTACGAGGACGACTCTCCGCGCTCGCGCAGACGAAGAAAGAGAGGAGAGGAGAGGAGAGAGCAGGTTCCCGTGGGCGGAAGGAAGAGAGGTCCAGATGAGAGGAGGAGAGGACGGGGCCGAAAGAGGACAGACAGGTTGGCCGCCGCCGCCGCCGCCGCGCGCAGCGAGAGGCACACCGAGCGAGCGCGAGAGGGACGGAGATAGAGGCGAGCGGCCGGCTGCCATGGTTACCGTCGCATTCCCGCCTCGCCTCGTTGCCATGGAGACCTCGCGCTCGCGCTAACCTTTCGTGCAGCGGAGCGCCCTGCCGCCGCCGCGCGTCTTTCCCTCTATATACACGCGTGTCGGAAAGAGAGGGAGCGATGCGCGACTCGCGGCTGCTGCTGCTGCTGCGCTGATGGAGAGAGGAGGAAAGGAGCGAGAGGGAGAGAGAGAGAGCCTGGTGCAGACGATACCGCGATGGGTATGATACTATATAGTGTAAGGACAAGGAGAGCGCGAGGACGAGAGAATACCGGAGACTCCCGCGCACGCGCGAGGAGGATGATACTCCGGTTTTTTTTTTGGGGGGGTCTTGTTTTGCTCTGTTTTGCGCTCACTTATCGGTCCGAGTTTTTCTGGGTTTTAGCGAATTTTGGACGTGGGTTTTTTCTTTTGCTCGTTTTTGCGTGTTGTATATGGAGCGAGGATGAGTTATGGCACGAGAGATATGATGTTTACGTTTTTTCTCCTTTCTAGAATGTTTTTGCAACTCAAGTTTAAACTAAAAACTGCGGTTTTTTTTAATTACTTAATCTAATAAGCTCACAGTTTGTTCTTATATGAGGTAATTATTTTAATAACCTCGTGCTTTATTTTGCACCGAGTAATTATTCTTATAAACTGACACTTTATTTATATACAACGTTAATAATTCTAATAAACTCGCAGTTTATCTGTACACGCGAGGTAACAAGCAACATTTTAATTGTTTATGAAAGTTAAATAACAATTTTTAATGAATAATTCCTATTATCGTCGATTTATAATAATTAGGTTGGAAAAGTAATGGTTACATGATTAAAATCATTTATTTAACTGTAGAAAATAAAAATCTGTAATGTTATTGCTTATGTCGAAATTAACGAAAAATGAAAGATATATTAGTTATAATTAATCATTTTATAATAATAGTTTAATATGCCAAAGTTCGCTATTATTAAATATATATATTTAACCTATTCTATTTTTATTAAAAATTTTATTTCATAATTTTCTAATTATTGTTCATAACCATATTTTTTATTATTTTACAGTATTTTACTTCAACAAGGATTAGCAAGTTAATGTCTATTAAATAACCAAAGCATTGGATTTTTATTAAGTAAAATAATTATATTGTTTATGTGACAATTATTTTCCCAATCAGATTAAAATTCTTAAATGCAAAAATTAAAAGTGTTGTATAGTTAAATCTACAAATTCTGTACAATAAAATAAAATTGTTCAATTAAAATTAAAATCAGCTAAATGTCTTATCCCCAATTGCCTGCTTAGAAAGAACCACCTCATAAAATAACACAGCGAAAAAGACTCACAGCGGATCCATCTGATAACGAGAAAAATCGGCGCGAACGTACACAACGTAGCCACCACAAAATGTGACGTCGCGGCGCGGGAGCAAAGGTGCGCGGCTGCGGCTGCGGCGAGCCGCGCGAGCGCGCGCTATTGGTCGTTGCCGGGCATCAATATTTATTCAATGCGGCGAATGCTCGTGTGTTGGCTCTCGCGCGAGATATATATATACGCGTGTTTATGCCGTAAAACCGCGACTCTCTCGCTCCACCCACCGCCTCTTTGCGTATGTACACACATCGGCGGCGGCGGTGGCGTCGGCGACTGCAAATACACGCGAGGCGCGAGTGATTGCCGCGCACGCGGATAGATACTGTACCGGGGCCTCGTTATTATCTTTCGCGCGCTCGCTTCTGCGTAATTCGGCGCGACTGGAGCTCTGATTGCGAGCGGAATGCTTCTGCGAGTTCAGATGATTTTTATTGGTGGAGGATAGAGTTGGGAGAAGCGCTTTCTTATCTTGCTCGAGAATGATCTTGTATTTACGATGTTGTTACATTTTTTTTAACGAAGTGTAGTAATGTTGTGCAATTATTATTATCGAAGGCGATTTGCTATTTTCTAAGAAAAGTTATATAGGGGGCGTCAAAGTCAATTCACAATTCAAATAAATATATTGACCGAATAATGCAAAGCCGGGACATCATTGTACTGTCTTATGTATTAATCTATCATTATGGGGCATTCGCTAATTAAGTAACACTATACATGCCAATTTTAGATCTCCCCCTCCAGTCACGTAATGTACTGTCACTGATTTTCTTATGTCTTTAACATACGTCGTAATGCTAATAAGAATCTCTCCTTCCCCCCACAAAATGTTATACAATTTGTAAGCGAATTCTATACACAGTTTCAAAGAAATATTTCCATATTTTCAGAAATGTCATTCAAACAGTCTCGAGAGTCTATTTTGGAGATATTATTAATAGCATTCGTAGAAGTGTTAAAATATTTGCTGGGAACTTTGTCTAATGGTGAATTATTATATAATAAGAAAAGACACTGTATAATTATTCACCATTCGGTTACTAAGATTTGATGCGGAACATTTGAATTCTTAATTAATGTTGACACCATCTTAAAGCCATGATTATATATAAAATAATTGTTCGTAGTCTATAGTAATATCATAGTATAAATATGAGCAGGGAGCGAGAAGTCGAGAAAAAGTGTAGACACTTTTATATATAAACAAAGTGATTGAATTTAAAGTATAAGAAGCCGGGTATAAATGATTTTCCAGGAAACGTGTTTTTGCAGAAATGAAGATTGACTTACCGGGACTACCGAGGAAGACGGAGGAATAGAGGACGCCGCGTCGCGCGGCATCGGCCGCCGCTCTTTGCGCGTCTGGCGGCGAGCTCCAGTCTCTTGGACGTTGACACCATTTACCTGCAAAGCAAAAAAAAAACCGCTCTTTATAGCAAACCGCGTCTCCCTGAGAGCGAGCCTCTCTTGTACGCTAAAAACGCTTCATTGAAATCGCCAGAGAATGCATTGATCCACCGATCACTTCTTATCTTATAGTTGCATTTTTTTCTCATTTTATATATGTATAAAAAGAAAAATAACTCTTACTCTTTTACTCAATAAAGTTACCGACTTTTTAATACCAGCGTGCACTCGTCCGGAAAAAAGGCATCTTACGAGTCAGGAAGAAAGCAGCAACAGCAGCAGCCGCAGCCGCGTCTCGCATTCGCAGGAAAATAATAAAAGAGATTTATCGACGGGGGTACTTCCCTTCCACCTTCTTTTTTTATGTGTTTAATGTAGAAATAATGTTGTATCGAAGTGTGTAACGGGGATCGAGCGAAAGAGAGAGAGTCAGGTCCTTTGGTTAGGCCGGTCACGTGTGCAGTACCTACACATGCACGCGCGCGCCGTACAGAAGCGCCGCTGCCGAGTGGAGGCACACTAACCGCGAATGTGTGGGTCGATCGTAAAGGTGCGAGCCAGTAAATCAAATTCCCATGAACCGCGTGATGGGCGCGTGTGCGTGCGTGTGTACAGCAGCGCCCGAGATATAGAAAGCCCCGTGCGCGCTTAAAAACCTATAACGGAAGTTATGACACGCGTTACGCGCCGCCCTCCCGCGCGCACACGCCGATGTTTTTCCGGCCTACTGCAGCAGCGGCAGCGACACACAAGAGCGGGAAAACTTCTCGCGCTATAGTGCCGCTACGAGCGTAAACGAGATGTGTTTCGTGTGGAGGTACGTGGAAGGCGGGAAGAGTAGAGTCTAGTGTGCGCGTAGCAGCTAGAATTTTATTTGCCCTTAGCTTCGCTCGATGAATTATGTTTATTTACGCGGGATTCTTTTATGCTTGTATTTCTCTTTTAGTTTTTATAATAGCACTTTTATCGTTGGTGTGCTGGTTGCAATTAATCGTCTTATCGGCATGAGATTTTACAAAAATTAGGCTTTTCTGAGGATCTAGAAGAATCTTTAACTCTTTGTAATGAGTTTAATGGACTTCTTTCACGCAAAGTTTGCTTCACCGGTAAAATGAGCCTCGCAATACTAATATCGGCCAAGTTGATGATTTAGATTATATGGAATGCGAAAAAATAATGAATCCTATGAGGATGCACTGAAATATGGAGGATTAAGTAATAGTTAGTGATATATATGGGTCTAGTCTAATTCGCAGTAGTAAGAGACAATGTATCCAGCCACTTCACTGAAAGAGAAATATCGCTGCGAGACAGTAAGGCGGCATTTGCTAAATAATTTAGGTAAATCAGATAAAATTTGACTAGATTGAAAAATAAATTAGCAAATTTATTTGGTGAATTGGCTACATTTTTGTCTAATACAGCGATTTTTTTTCTCGATTCTAACGCCTTTTATACTATTTTTCTTTGACATACTTTGTGTCTCGCAGAAAATCCCACGCCGTTTAATAAAGCAACGATCGAAGCAACGATTCATGCGAGCCAAAAGCATCATTACGAGCGATTATCCACAGTGGAGAATTACTCTGGCGGCCAATCGAGAAGATCGAGACCGCTTTGCATCAGCAGCAGCAACAGTAACAAAAACACCGCGGCGCACTCGTCATCAAATTACACGTTTTCTCGATAAAATAAGCGACCTTCGATAAAAGAGCAAAAGAAGCCTCGAAAGAAAAGAGAAAAAAGCCGAGAAGCCGCAGTCAGCGATCTTGCGCATGAGGAAGACGAGGCAACAGCATCAACAGCATACTATACTCGTCGAGGAAAGAATAAAGCGAGGCGAGAAGAAAAAGCGCGCACGCCGAGGTGAAGAGCAAAAATAAGCGTGAAGCAAATAAGTTCTTAATTGTCAGCGGCATGGGCGATTTTATCGCGTGACGTTCTCTCTCTCTCTCTCTCTCTCTCTCTCTCTCTCTCTCTCTCTCTCTCTCTCTCTCTCTCTCTCTCCCTCTCGGCTTATTACATTTTTTGTGTCCTCCTGCGCGAGTCCGGACAGCAACGCGTGCGATCTCGCGGCGACGAGTATACACGTGACGCCAGACGCGCAGTGTACGCGGAATAAATCGTGCAATTACATTAATTGGATAAGTGCGCGAGAGTTGCGGCGCAAGGAACGCGCGGCGTTATCCCTGCCGATCGCCCAGCACACATCACACACACACACACACACACACACACACACACACACACACATATATACACGCATCGAGCTGTACTCAGCTTTGCTGCACACCCAGCGAGAGCTGTTGCTGATGCTGGGGAGAGCGAGGCGACTTGGCTGTCTCTCGTGAGATTGGTTGAGGATTTGAGTGCACACGCGGAAGAGTTGGAGAGAGCAAGGTAGAATGAAGGGAACTGTACATGTTGCCAATGACAGTCAACGATTTAGAGGTGAGACTACACCGAGGGCCTAAAAATAATACCGAAGTTCAGCAAATTGTTTCAAGGTGGTGATTAATAGGATATAGAAAAAGTATTTCGAGGGATTTATTGTATATATCTTTGATTATTTTATTTTAATTACATATACGGGCATTACTTACCCAAGTAGTGGGGTGCAGATCCGATCACCGTCACCGAAAAATCCGGAAAGACATTTTCTTTAAAGGTCTCCGAGAAATACGGACTGACGGGGATTTGAATCCACGCCCCTTGTGTGACCGTTGTCTTAAGAGGTATGCGTTTACCACTTGAGCCATCTACCACCCCATTTTAACCCCATTGATTATAAAAAATAGTTGTCTTTTGTAGTTTTTGAGTACGAAATAGCAGCGCCACTAATCCATCTTGTATTCTTTTTATAGCATAATATGGTAAATCGGTGTAACAGTATCTGACACATGTGACAGTATCTGACGAATTAATCTTACAAGAGAAACAAAAAATTGTCGTTAACTTTCTGCTACAATTTGTTAAATTACATACAGATTTGGAAAATATTGATGATTGATCTTTTTTTAAAGGATGAGCATTATGTTTTAAAATAAATATTTACGAAATCCGTGATCAACACATTTTGGCATCCGCATAAAGGAAATTCCAGTTGCTTGCTTTCCATTCCAAGTGCGTTTAGGAAAGGAAGTTTACGAGATGAAACTATAGTGCCATTGTCTACTGCAAATATACAATAAATTCATGAAAGACGTTTTTCGACCCATTTAACGAATTACCTTCTTAAAATAATTGGAGAAACTAATAAGGTATTTAGTTTTAGACGTTCATCGTGATCCAACCCCTTAACTGCTCAATTCAAATATAATCTGCATTGCTGAAAGGTCGTTTATACTGATGTATTTTTAGAATGAATACGTTCGAAACAATGAGCTGTTTAATAATGAGTCTAATTAAATAATGTTCAGATATGATGGAAGGACTATAGTCAATATTACGCAGCATCATACTGAAATAAGCTCGGCATTTTTCGATACGTAATGTTATCTCGTAACGTCCGATATAAGACTTATTCTATAAATGGACTCACCCAAAGTTTGGTATACGTCAAACGTGACTTCGATATAAGATTTGTTTTTAAAAGCGCATTTATATAATAATACCCAAATGGAATTCCGTTGCGTAATTTACGTGATTTGACAGTAGTAAGAGATGCTACTAATGAAGGCTTAATTTTGGAACGATTACACCTCAAGTCTTTTATATAATCAGATTATCTGCTTCTAATCTAAGAATATAATTTAATTGTGGGCTTAAAATAAAGGTAGGTCTATATGCACACTTAACATGGATGATTTAGAATCAATAATGTCGTTGATCTATATATACGTTTTAAGTATGCATATAGTAGAAACAGACGAGATGGCAAGACACACAATTATCGATTCCCAATGAAACATTTTATTGCAATCCAAATATCGAATCCAACACGTACATACATGATTCACCGAAACTCATAGACGACGCAAAACGGGATTCGAAAACACTCACATGCACACACCAATACACACATTCCCAAAAGCAATTGGAAGCAGCAGCAGCAGCAGCAGCGGCGCCCGGTATACGCGCTACAGCAATTTTCCAGATGTGAAAATAGGAGAGGTATCTACTTTATTTCCAGGGAGATCCCGCCTGAATGAGAATACACGGTAGAACGGGCGCGAGCGGGGGTAAGCCGCGCGGCGAAGTAATTTCACACGGGATACTGTGTGCGAGCGAGCGAGGGAGGAAGCGAAGGAAGCGAAGCAGAGAGAAAGAGAGAGAGAGAGATTGTGCGCCGTCTTATCTCGGGGAATGCGGAGAGCGCAATCCCCCCCCCCCCCCTCCCCCTGAACGCGAAAATTATATTCTCGAAAAGCAGAAAATTGCTTCCCTTCGACGAATTCGGGAATTTCGCGCCCTATCGAGGACCGTAAAAATCGCCCGCGAAATTACACTTCCGTCAATGCGCGCGCGCTCGTCCTGTATATATAGCCCGTGTAGCGCAGCAGCACCCCTCGCTCGGCATCTTTTTTCATTCATTTTTAATTCTCCATTACTATCAGCATTATCCTTCCATTTTTTTTATTTTATGGGTGCTTTATCACTTTCGACTTTTCACGTTGAAATTTAGTGCCTGCTTTGAACAATTATTTAATGTAACATTAAGTGATTAAATTTATACATGTAAAATAAGAATTTTAAAAATTATAATACTTCGGATTTTTATAAGATGGCAACTCAAAATTAAAATTGTACGTAGTGTGAATTATTGGAATCATCAATTTGTTTTCAAAAGGATGACGGATATCTCTGTTCTTACGTATAAAAGAATTTTACCTTTTTAATAAAAAATTAATTGTAACGAAAAAATAAGAGTTTTTGAATTTAGTAATATATTATGTTCATGAAAAACTTAATTACCATTAGTTTGCTTTTCAGAAATCTTTGAAGAAACGTAACACAATCAGAAACTTTTTCTTTGCATTTCAAAGTTTACTCAAAATCAAAACAATAATATATTTTTTTCTGTCACTTATAGCATTACTTATTCTTCAACGAACGTTACATTAATTATTTTTTTGTAATAATATCGCATAACTTAATAATTCACAGATTAGGACAGATATATCCGGAGTCATATTAGCTTTATTTATAAATTCCCAACGATTGTAATTATTTGTTTAAACCCAATTCTCATCCACCAGGAAAACGTCAAACACGCTAAGCTCTACATCAATCAAATTAATCCCTAATCTCCCGTTTAAGCAAAAGAGCAATAAAGAAAGCGAAAACACCGTATAAAATAATGTAGAAAAAAAGCTATCTCTCTCTCTTTTAACGTTTATCAAGGAGCGATTAGCGAGGAGGAGCGGTGGGCGTTCGCGCGACGGGGCCACACCTTCCCTCGGCCCGGCAATTTGGCCCGTATATAGCGCATAGTAGCCCAAAGCTCAAAAGGCAAACGCTCGCGCGGCTCGCGTGCGCTCGGCGTTATACAGCAATTCGGAAATAATGGAAGGAAGCCCGAGTCTCTTTCCCTCCCTCCCCGGTCTCAACTCCGCGGGGATCACCGTAATTATACTAATGGCAATAGTTTGTAGCAGTCGAGCAGCGACCGGGACCCTATATACACACAAGCAGCCACGGGGCCCCGGTGTGACGAGTGCTCTAATGCGGGGGTATCGACCGAACTCGCCCAGGAATGACTGGTCAATTCCGGGGTGCGCGCCGATGTGTAAGGCTCTGGCCTCTTCCTTCCCGAAAATTCACTGCCGAGCTGATCGCGCCTTTACGTTTTATTAAACGATTACTGTGATTCCGGGAGCGTGTGATTGTCGTGCGCGGCTCGAGCGCACCTGGTGAATGCGGGCCTTCTTTGCTGGCAAAGGCTGTGATGTATTATTAAAATGGATGCTTGATTATTATGATGTTCCGCTGTTAGAACTGCACTGTAATCAATGGCTTGAGACAGAAGTTTCTGATGTATAATGCACGGAGGAGGACTGTACACACCTGGGTGTAGATTTTTAATATTTTATTTGAGTTTCAAATGAAGCACAAGTTGTGCATTTCGTTTGAATTAGTTATGCCCATTGATTTATTTATTTATTTATTTATTTACTTCATGTGTATGTTCCGCTTGCAGCATTAAATTAAATATAATTCTGGTATCTTCGCTTACTATTAATCATCAAATACAATAAATGATTTGATTGAAGCCAATAATATAAATTAAATGTATACTCATATTTTTCATATATTATTTATTTAACAAGCCCAAATCATGTGCAATACCAAAACATATATGATTATAAATAAAATCAAACATTCAGGTTAGAAATATGAAAATAATATGACGGTCATTACCTAATACTATCAAAAATAAATAAAAGTGCAATGGATCAATTATATAATTATAATTGTTTATATATTATAATTATAGTTCATCAACGATCGGAAACCTAGTTTATTAAAGTTTATAAAAATATAAGTAAATGTTCAGATATTTTAAATTCAAAACAGTTTAAAACAGTTGCCATTTTAGCATCTTTATTGAATAGCCAATCACTTCATCAGCGATCATCACTTCTTTACAAATTTCAATTGTATTGCATATATCAACGAATACCAATACAATACAAAAGAACAAGTGACTTGTCATGTATATGAAGATCTCGTAGGATGATCCGCGTGGTCATGCCTCCACATCATCCCCAAGCAAACAAATACATCACACTATCCCTCAAAAGACATTTGATTTTCCCGGCTTGGCCATCGTTTTGCAAGACCGCCTCTCAACGCCGAAAGATGATCCTCGAAGCGAAAGAAGACGAAATGGGCATATACACGAATACACGGAGACGTAGACGAGAGCTGTATACCTGGCGTGGAGAACACGGCGTTTTCGCGATAGGAGGAGGAGCGAGAGCGAGAGAGAAAGAGAGATTTATAGCCGCTCGGAGACAGGGTGTAATCATACGCATCACCCCATCAACCCTGTAACTCTGATTTACCGTGGGAATTTTAAAAGTCGTTTCGATTTCCCCGCTTGTGCGCTAGCACAGGCGCACAGTCTGTGCCGTCGTCGTCGTCGTCGTCGAGAGGATTCCTGACGTGCCGCGCGCTTATGTGTGCCACCCTCCCTCTCGCCCTTATTCTTGCATTGCCCGCGGAGATAACAGCGCTCACTATATATTATACTATGGTACGGGATATACAAAATAGATGTATGCATTATGGATTTGTTTTCTTATTAAGATTACCGACGACTATTAGTATTATTATAATAATTGTAATTAATAGTCATTGTAATAAGAAACGAATTATGATAATTAAAAAATTATAAATTATAAATTTATTTTAATTATTCATTTATTATTAATAAGAGGGTGTGATATATAATCTTATTAGATATATATTTTAATCTGTATTTTTCAAAATGAATCGATAAATTTCAAATATACAAATAAAATATTTTTTTTCATATTAAAATAATATATACTCTTAATATAGAATAATATAATATTAAAATTATAAGTTTTTCGCGCACTTGCGTATTATCTATATTGTTTGAAAAAAAAAATATATATATAAATATATAACAATAAGTAAATTGACTTGATAATGCATTATACCTCGAAAACTTCACTTTTTATTGTTTAGCTTATTTTCAAAGTTTTAAGTTTAAGACTTCCAGTCAACTTTGAGATATTTTAATATAAATGACTTTACACATTTTAAATTTACTTCTCTATGTATATTTCATCATACCGTGTTATCGCCCATCCCCACAATCATCACAACATAATTCCTCTAATTGCAATCAAAGTATACCTTGTACACCAGAGCAATCATCACGCATCTGAAAATCCTACACTCACACCATAAAGAAAGCTTCCACAAAACCCGTAGTACGACACATGCACACGCGCCAAAAAGACGAGACGCACAGCACTCTCGGGTAACGCGAATCCAGCGGGCAAGCTCGCAGAGCGTTTCATTTCCACCTCGCTCGCTAAGCGACAGCTACAGCCAGAACAGAACAGCAGCAGCAGCATCAGCTCCCAACCGTAACGTCGCTTAAGTTGATTCCCCGAGCGAGTCATGCTCAGGATGACGGCGAAGCACGAGTGTGTGTATATACTGTACACGCAAAAGATACAGTGACCGGCGGCGTCGGTGGCAGTCGGGAGCGCGTCACGATCGCCGGCGCGTAGCGCCGGCTCGTCGTTTATTTTTGCGCCCGCAGCGATGCCCCCGTGACAGTTATAAATTGAAACGTGATTCGACGGACGCACGGCACGCGAGAGAGAGAGATGGACTAGTGCGCCTACGCACGAGGCTTCGCTGCCGCTGCCTCCTACGCCTCGACCCTCTTCGTTTGCCTCGCTGTACGTGCGCGCATACGCCAAACTTAGTTCCGAGTCGCGGAAGAGCCGATGAGCGCTCTAGTGTGTATTTTCATCTTTGTTACTTTGTATTCGCCGTCGCCGCGACGTCGGCGCGCGAGACTTCAGCCGCACTACACCGAGGACGGGATTTTTATTTTTGTAGTGCCGTGCCCGACCGGGAGGCGCCCCCGCTGTACACTGTATCGCGTAGCTGCTCCACTTTTCCGCGGTGCGCGTTCTTCATTAAGAAACAGGAAGACTGCGCGAGCGGTGGATTTTCAAAGCGGTGCTGCGGTGCAGCGGTGTTTTTGGTTTGTTTGTTTCTTTTTCTCGTGTTTTATATCTGTTTTTATGTACATTACGGAATAACATAAATATAAAAATTGAGTTAACTAGATGCTTACACTTACATTTTTTACACGGTTACGAAAATTAACAGACATGCTGTGTTATAATTGAATATCACAATTGTATACTAATTTAATAAAGAAAATATGCGGAAATTGTTGCAAAACTATGTTTGTTGATTTTTACACACAAAAATTTTAAAGTAGAAACTAACAAACAAATTCGATATTTGAAGATCATTACGTTTATACAAACAAATTTATATATTCAAATTAACAAACAAATTTCAAATTCAGAAGAAATAACATTACAAATTAGTTTTTTACCCTGTATTAATTATTCAAAAGAATAACGGGTTGAACTTTAAAGTAATGTACTCCCCATTCCAGAAAAATTGTACAAGGACATTCAGAAAACGGTTTTAAAGCATGCCACGTTATAAAATGTGCAATGTTATGCGGCGTTGATTTACATTTTATAAAAATAATCTATAGACTATACGCTTAAAAGATTAAAATATTAGTTTAAAATATTAAAAAATTAAAACCAAACAAAAAATAATTTAAAAACTTTAGCTCTTGTCAGTCATTTTTAGGCTTCTCAATACTACCTTTAAAACGTCTTTCTTACAAAGTAGCGTTATTTTGTAAAAACAGCAGCAGCAGCTACCCAGGTTTAAATGAGATTTTGCTCAATGTTTCAACAATTTATCATCGTACGATTATTAAATTTTTCGTAAATGTTAAAGCCGCACACTAGGATTGCTTTTTCCACCGCGACTTCATCTCTCTTTCTCTCATCTTACAAAATTGCTGCTGCATCTCGCGAAGCGAAGAAAATTTCCAAAGACTCAGCACTTTGCTCGCGCAGCATCTTCCGCGCGCTTTGCCAGCCTCAAACCCTCCTCATCAAAAAGAGCAAGAAAACTGCGTCGACGACGACGGCGACGACGACGACGTCGGAGGAGGAAAAAAAAAGAAGAAGGAAGAAGCCTGCTCGCTTGCGTGTGCCGCCGCGCGATAGACAAAGTGGGCGACGCAGCAGAACGCTTATTTTCCCAATAACCCCATCAGAGAGTGGCTCTCTCTCTCTCTCTCTCTCTCTCTTCTTCCTCTCTTCCCTTACTGCTGCTCGCCCCGGTATAAATAAATCAATATAACCCACCCTCCCTCGGCAGCCCTCTTTCTCTCTGCTCTCGCTGTGTATAGTAGCGGCGCAGCGCCGGCAACGTGACGTATGAGGCTCTCCCGCGAGCGCGAGAGAGGAAAAGAAGCTATATATACAAGCAGCAGTAGCAGCAGCAGCAGCCACCCTGTTATTTCACAGTTAGGCTCGTTCCACCCTTCGTCGTCGTCGTCGTCGTCGTTCTCCTCTCATCCTCCTCTCGTGCACTCATCTTCCATCGCCGTTTTCCGCTCTCTCTCTCTCTCTCTCTCTCTATCTCTCTTGCTCTCCGTGTAACGTAGCGCCGCCGCTGCCGCCATCTCCGAGCTGCGCGCACATACACGAGTCCCGGGGGAAGCTTTTGTCCTCGAGCTGTAAGCGACTTCCTGACAGGCCAAGTTTGCACCTGCTCTCCTTCTGCCCTCCTATCTTCTCTAGGCTCTCTCTTTCTCTCTCGCGTCTAGGTCCCCCTTTAATGCCCGCCCTCGCGCGCAAGCGCGTAATTTATTCCGGGTGCGCTCTGCACGGCGCGCGCGCGGGCGGAGATAATCCTCGGATCAGAGCTATCTCTTTCTCCCTTTCTCTCTCGCTCTGGGCGCAGATATTATTTTCTCTTCAGCTTAGTTCCAGTTCCAGTTCCGTTCCGCTCTTTCCGCCAGTTTTAAAGTCCCTCTCGCGCCGAGCGAGGATGTATAGAGAGCGCGTGTGACTGGCTGCGCGCGGGCGAGAAAAAGAGAGCGCGGAGCTTGATTTACGGCGCGTCCCGCGCTATGATGTACTGCTGTAAACAATCTGCCGCTCCGCTGCTGCGCTGCGAGACCCGGAATGCGCGATGATGCGCGTTGCCGTTGTTGTTGTTGTTATTGTGATCTGCGCGTGTATGTATATACACGTCGTTATACGAATGCGAGACGTGCGCTAAAGGGAGATCTTCTTGATTGCGCAATTCACGCGCGCGAGCGCGCGCTCTCGAAATTATATATATACACATGTGGACTCGCGGGCAGGAAATGAGGATGGATGCGATGATAATGGAGACATTTATCAAAGATTTTCGCTAAATAAAAGTGCGAGGCGTTATAGCGGTAAGCAGCGGCGGAGCTTCGTGGGGTGGTGTGGATAATTTATGCGCTCGACGAGAGTTTAGAGCGTTTTTATGTTCGTTGATACGTTTAAGTTCGTATCAATCTTCCCGCAGCGAGAGTGTTGTATACGATATAATGAGGCTTGTCGAATTTTCGACTTTATTTACAGAGCCCTGAGGTTTTTCAGATTTTTCAAAGTGATTTATACCACTTTTGTCGCTTATGCGTTATGAGATTTATTGTGCTATATAGTTCAGCGTTGCCTGCCCGAAGTATGAAAGAAAAGGAACTTTAAAATATTTAATCTTTCATCAAAGACTGTTCTTAGTTTCTTGAATATATGTCCATTAAATAATCAAACCCTTTCTGTATGAATTATTTCTATAACTTCGGTGTCTTATAAACTAAAGGAAACTGAGTTCTTCATAACTAAATTAAGCATTCTAAAGCCAACATAAATAACTTAAAGCTTCCCATCTACCGCGAAAACCAATGAAGTTTCTGCAAAAGTACAGACTCGCTAGACAAACGAAGCGCCACGTAAGTCCAAAGGGCTACAATCGTTGCGCGTGTGACGCGTGTATAAACCAGCTCAGCAGCTTGCACCGCGTATACGCGAACGCAAGTTATGACCTATGGCAGTTTAATTCTGTCGGTCCCAGCGATAAACCGTGAACCTCTGCGAGGGTGTAATGCCACTGCCACTAGGCAAAACAGAGCGAGCGAGAGAGAGAGGGACCGAGAGCGAGAATACGCTCGATCGTAATCAGTAATACGGCACGTCTAGATTATGCTCGAGATTTTGATGCGAACACGTGATGCAGTTTGTACGAGCGGCGCGGCGGCGGCGGCGGCAGCACGAAACTGCCTACCTGTCGGCCAGACGGACGACTCACTGAGCGTGGCATAGTAATTAATTATGAGCAGCGGGGATGCGATATTCTCGTCTTACACATGCTGCTGCTGCTGCTGTGTATATACACAGACACCCGCTACATCGTTACGTAGCCGTGGGCACGCCACCGGTCTTTGCGCACAACGCAGCGGCAGCGGCAGTTGTGGCTGTAGCTCCGAGACAGCGCACAATGACGACGACTGCGTATAAAAGGCGAATAACGCTCGGGCTCGCGTGAAAATTCATTAGCATATACGCATGGGAGAGAGGGAGAGTGGACGTATCGACCCTTGTGTGTATTTCTTCTTTTCTTTTTTCGTTGTGTTTGGTTGCGGTTGTGCAGAATGCGTTAGCTTTTGTTGGTTAAGCGAGGCACGAGGCACGAATTTATAGCGCGAATCAGTCACTTTCGAGGGATTTTCAAAGAGGCGAGCGAGAGCTCGAGAGAATGTGAATGCGTGCTACGAGACAAAATGAAATCGCAGAAACTCGAAGGATTTATGTGCGTTTCTCTCGTCTTTCGATTTAATCATCTTCGGAGTACAAAGAAATGATTGGATAAACAGTTTTTAGTTCCATTAATTAGCAATCTTTTACTAATGCTTATTTTTCATTGCATGTTGTTTTATTATACGAATGAACGTTCACTTTAGAAACATTCGCTATTCATTATACAGAAGACTGTGAAAAATTACCATCGACTTTCCATCGTCTCAATCAATTTTCGATTTTTCACACAAAGGCCTTCGATTTACCGCGAAAGCTTTCAGATTAACAATAAGATTACTTTATCAGCGCGTTTAAGCTAGCTAAAAAAATGGGAATTCTAAAGCCAGTTTACACTCCCAAGTATCCTGGAATACAAAGTCCCACTTCGTTCACGTGAGAACACCACCTTTGCATTCATTGAGACGCTAAAAAGCGCGGCGTAAGTTACGAGCGCCGCTTAGATTAGATTAAGGTCCGTACATACACGCGTTCGCGCCCCCGCGCGCGCGCGCCAAACGCACAAGCGGAAACGAAGAAGCCGCGGATAAGGATCGAAGAACACAGCGACCCGAGCGATGTTACACGAGTCCCTGCGTTCGTCTGCGACAGCTGAGAGCAAGCAAGAGAGAGAGAGAGAAAGAGATAGAAACCGAACTTCCGGCATAAAAGGCAAATTCAACAATCAACACGTCTTTGAGCACGGCGCGACTTAGCAAACACCTCATAGGAATTACAAATTTCAACGGTCGCGTGCTCCGCGTACGCTAAATTCAATGGCGGTTTACCGCTGTGGTGTTAATTTCCGATGTACGCGGGAGATCGACATAGGCAATTAGCGAAAAACTATGAACTAAGCAAGCTGCGAACCCTAAGACACTTAGGTCTTTGTCGTTGTTGTAATAAAACTCTTGTGATAAGACTCCAATTTAAATATTATGTTTATTTGAATTGTATTTTGTTAATACAGCATACTGTAAAATTAACTCAAGTCTGAAAAATATTATGTTATTAGCAATCATATTATCTTTGAAGCAGCAGTATTATACAAATATTTTTAATCACAGATATTCTTATAAAAACAACATTTAATGATTAAATTGTCCGAATTAAAAAATGAACAATTATTTTTTTTTTTAACAGCATTTCTTAGCATACACTTATTTAACAACATTAATAATTCATTTGCGTTTGTTATAAAGAAGTACTTATTTTATTTAAAACAATTGTTAAATAAATTAAAACAAATTGCATAATTACAATTTTAGTTTAATCCTCGTGTTAACTATTATCATCACGCCATCGTTTTAAAACACTTTTTTCAGTTCAAGTAAAAAGTGTATCAAGTCGATCTAACAAAGTACAAAAAATTTGTAAAACGATATTGATCCAACTATTTTAAACACGAGAGAGAGAGAAAGAGAGAGAGAGAGGCTAAACGCAAAAAACGTTTAAACGCTAGATTCATTGCAGACACGCGAAAGTTCGTGCGCGACGACACAACCTCAGATTGGATCGAACGGCACGAAATGCATCGCCGGGCCGCGAATCGCCCGGCGCACAAAATAGACTCACTCTCTCTCTCTCTCTCTGTCTATACACACACAGGACATCTCATACGAATAGAAATTACGAAAGTGACGTCAATGTATCGTGACTCTCGTGACGAGCCGTTCATGGTTTAATTAGTCATACAATGCCGAGTCTCCGCGCTGTGCCGCTGTCGCAGGTACTTACACTCGCACACAGCGAGTGAGATAGAAATTTCGCGAGTATATATCTTTGTGTGTATGTGTGTATGTATGTGCGCCGATTCTTCCAGCGAAGATGCTTTCACGATTCCCTCCTGGCAGTCTGCCCGTGACCTTTGACCTCGCGAGCGAGTGAGCGAGCGCCGGGAACCAGGAGCGCCGCGGCACGTCGCTCGAACGGTCGATTCGCCCTTTTGCCTCCGCCGCCTCCTCCTCCTCCCCCGATTCTCTTTCGCTATCTACTTCGCGACTTGGGCGCAATTGATTGTTCGCTTTCTGGGTTACGAAATTTGGCTGCAAAAGCGTTTAGAGGACTTGTCTTTGTATGCAGGCGTGTAATGTATATGCATGCGCCGCGATATTAGACATTCAACTGTGACATTCGCGAAGGTTAGAGAATGAATTTAGTGTTTCAATGGTAGAGGAAAAATACTTCGAAAAATTGATTTAATCGTCATTTGAGTTTTAAAAGCTCTGGTAAATTTACAAAACACTTTCTAAACTAGAAACAAACAATTTTACAATAATTGATTATAAGAAACGTCTAGGTGTTAGACTAAAAATCATTTCATTTGACTTCTAGAATGATCATTTTAAACACATTACCAATTTAAAATATTAAAATATCTACGTATCTAGTATACGTATATGACACGTAAAAAAATATCCCCCTAAAATTCTTTCAATTCCAAGGAATCACTAGAGCTCTCCATCAAACGACTTTAAAATAAATTCCCGAACCATCTTCGCCTAAAATATCGTCAGGCAAAAGCATACACGCGTCCTCCCTTTATTAACACTTTCACCGTGTAAAGCTCCATCATTCGAGTAGGACGGAAAGAGCAAGGGCAGGCGCGCGCCTTGTCTGCGAGGATATTGGCCGTGTGTTCGCTCTCGAAAAAACGATGAGAAATTACCTCAATCACGAGGAACGCGTACAAGTAGACGATATCGCAATTTTGCCCTCTTTTCGTTCTCATAAGTGCACGCTCTACTCGTATCTACATTTTTCTCTGCTTCTCGGACACTTGCTCGCCTCTGCACGGAAAAACGATTGCATAAGACTTGCTAGTTCTCTTGTAGAATGTATAACCCTTTGATTTCCAGTGTGAAGTTTTATATACATTATACATGAATATGCTATAGACATTAATAACTCGAATTAATACTAAAATAAAAGCTATATACAATCGAAACGGGCAAGAAAAATATAAAAATTTATATGAATTTATATACACCTGAACCAACATATCTTATCCCTTTGAGCAGTATTTTCTTAAAATTTAAAATTATTGACTCACTAAAAATATAATGTTAATTTTTAACAATTACGGTCAATCTAGGAAGGAAATTATTACTTAGTATAAAAATATAGTTATAATGGAGTAGTTAAATACGTTTTTTAATCATGATTTATTTGAAGTTCCATAAAAATGACTATGTTTATAACTTTCAGAAGATAATAAAATTCAGTACAATATTGGGCATCAATTTAGGATACATATAAAAAACGAACTAAATAACGCGCTTATTTAGTTTTTATATTTATGAGTTCCTCCATCAGGTATTAATTATTAATAATCCTAATGAAAGAGGCATTTCTATAATTGTAACGAAAGTAGTTTCTTTTCGAAAAGAGGACTGACGGGCGCATTTATACCATCAGAGAGTCTAGTGTTGGGCTAAGCGCGCGAGGAGCTGCGGCTAGAGTGAGAGAAATTTAAAAGGTTGCTGCGGCAGGTCGGACGCGGGGAGGGGGACTAAATGATGATAAACTATCTCGACGGCCCCACGGGCGGCGGCGACGGCGCAGACTGACCCACGGGCGGTTTAAATTATATTCTTTCAAACGCGAGAAAAAAAAAATGGTCGAGGGTGAATGCCGAAGTTCTACGCGCACATTCCGGACATTCCGGGGCCTGGGACAATTATGAAATTTCTGAACTTTTTGTGAGATGGATGCGAACAGGTATGCGGAATATCAGACTTGTTTGTGTATACGATATAAGTATAATATAAACATTTGGATGAATTTAGAAAGTATCGGTGTAAGATGGTAAGGTAAAAATTAATTTAATTTATTGAGTTAATAAGTATGATCGATTATAGAATTATACCGTAATGAGTATCAGTAGTGATCTTAAAGATAACATTTTTTTATAACAGTTTTTTATAAGCATCAAAACCAAAAATGAACAATATACAAAGTTAAAAACGATTTAAAAAAGGGCACATATAACTTCGTATTTCATGCACACATTTTTACTACAAAATACATTTTTTATTGAATCAATTTTGGAGTCATAAAATTATGTCCGACAATGCCCAACTGCATCTACTTACAATGCATAATTTTAAACTTATATTTCTACCTGTAATCATTAAATTTACATCAGACAATAACCAGGTTTCAGAAAACTTCACTGTCAATTAACACAGTACCATAAGCAAATTGAATAACTACGGGCACGAATACCACTAAATCTCTACGAAATTCATCGGAAGCAATAAATATCCCACTCCTCGCTCTTTTTTCCCATCCCTGCCTTTTTTTAAAAAGTTCGCTGCAGAGCATCTTTATCTGGCGAACGCACCACGATCCTCGCGCGCGCCAATTAATAATCGCATCGGCACTAATTAAATCGGGAAAACATGCAAATGCCCGGTGTTTATATTCCCGGAGGGCGAGGTGCAGTGGCTGCTGCCGACCAATCGCCTCATAGTGCTGCCCCGGAGATAAAACCAAAAAAGAGCGAGAGAGAGAGAAGTTCGGATTGCTCAGCGCGTTTCGGGAGATTCGATTACAAATTGGTCATAAAAATGTATAAAGCCAGCGCGCGGCGCTTCGTTAATTAGATTTTTGCGTGCGCATGTGAGTGCACCGGTACACAGGCCCCGGCTACGGGAGAGAGAGAGCCACGCCGCAGAATCAATCCTATATCGTAGTCGTCGATATTGAATTCGATTTGGAACTGGCGTACCGGGTGCATTCTCTTTTCCCCTCTTTCTACGAATGCGCTTTTGTTATTCGATTGCTGGCTTTCAAATTGGACTCTTTAAAGCCTCGACTAAATCTATGAATTCTCTGGGGAATAATATAAAAATCCAATCCCAGTGACGCGTATTTTATATCACGCTCTCCATTCTACGATAAATATAAATAAATAAAAGGAAATGACAACGTGAATGTAATATTCATGGAAACGTGATTTTTGCTCGACGTGCTTGATTGTAACTTTAATTACGAAATATCAATACAATGCTTTTGAATCAACTGAAATTCGATTATTCCAAAATTCGAATAATTCTGGTTGTATCAAATACGTACATTTTATTCAGTAAATAATATAAAAGCACATATAACAATTCTGCATATAATGTAATATTGTTAACATGATCGATGCATGCAAGCTTGAAAATGAATATCTCACAAATAAAAACAATACTTAACAATATTTACTGTCAGCACTCAATAAATAAAAAAGAATATATAAATGAGCATCAGAAAACACAAGATATTCATCAGCGCGTAAAAGCAAAAATCAATGTAGCGAAAATCGAAGAAAAGCCAGAATAATGCCCTACGATATCCGCCAGTAATAAAAGTGCAACAGCTCTCGTCTCTCCCTGCCAGTGCTGCCAACTGTCGGCAAAAACGGGAACCGGCCGAGCTCGCGCGCTCGCGCTCGCTCCTCGCTCTAGCGACGCTCTGCGAGTTTCCCTCGAACTACGTCGGCGATCCTCCGTCTCTCTCTCGCTCTACAGTGTGCAGCAAAACCGGCCCTTCCCTCTGCACACACTCACACACACACGCGTGCACTCGCTGCCTCTCCCCTTTCGCTCCTCCTGTGTGCAACACGCAATCTTACTCTCTCTCTCTCTCACTCTCTCTCCCGTAGCACACACACACGCACATACACGTATATTTGCAGAAGGTGCATAAACGTGCGTGCGCGTATAACGTACACACATCGTCGCGGAATTCCCCGCGCCATGGCATCATGGAAGTAGAAGAGGAGGGAAGAGAGGAGGAAGGTACAGTGCCGATGCAGCAGCGAGGCGAAGAAGAAGAGAGCGCAGGCAGGGAGGAGAAAGAAGAAAGAAAGTGGCGGTGCGGCGCCGGTTTTTATTCGGTAATTACGTCGTTAAGGGCCGCGAGGGCAATTAAGACGCAAGAAATCGAACAACAATCACATTTACGGGGGCTCGCCGCTGCATCGTTGCTTCTGTCTGTGTATATATATATATCGTTGCCTCGCCGCTGTACTACTGCCGGTGTGCAACCCGTAAGCGGGCGCGTATTGATCCGCGATGCGATGGGATAGGAAAAGGAGCGAGCGAAGCCGCGCGCGCGCGCTACTATACTCTCTCGCAGAGCGAGGACGAAAGTAAAAAGAAGAGAAAAAGGAAGAAGGAGAGGGAGAGAGAGAGAGAGAGAGAGGAGCGAAAGGGACGAGGGAGAAAAAGAACGCGCCAGATATATGGAGCTTGAGGGGAGGGAGGGATGAGATAGAGGTAAAGGAAGAGGGCGAGGAAGAAAAACGAGAATGGACGGGGGGAGCAAAAATACAACGGCGAAATTAAAAGATTTTCGCTCGACTTTCGGAAAATCTTTCCAGGCGTGGCGAGGGTAGACTTTGTGAAGTTTGTGTTCACGAGCCAACGTTGACTCATGGATTTTTTTATACTGTTAGTGTCGAGTGTTTATTATTGGGGTCCGAAGGATTGACTGTATTTAAAAAAAGTAACTGACTTTCTTTGGGTTTAATACAATTTTCTTTATAAAATACGTTTTACTTTTATGTTTGTTGAAGAAAACAATTTTATTACGATAAATATTATTAATCATCGATTATTAATTAACATAATAACAATAATAATAATTCCCGAGAACTGAAATAAATTATAATGGTCCATATAATCACGCTTTACAACATTATATAAAAACATTATTTAAACATTATGCATTATGTAATACTGCATAAATTAGTAATAAAGCTAGTTACCTCTAATTATAATTTATAATAATTCCCGAGAGTTAAAATAAATAATAATGGTCGATATAATCACGCTTTACAACATTATATTAAACATTATTTAAATATTATGTATTATTTAATACTGCATAAATTAGTAATAAAGCTAGTAACCTTAAATTATAATTTATAAATATAAATATAATAAAAATTTTCTTAATACGTATTATAAGTTTCCTTTTATCCAAACCGATCTTTTAAAATTTTGCAATAATTTTTAACAACGGCTTCATCACATTTACACCAGTCGCAATATTTATTATGGGCTCCAATGGTTCCATAACAAGCGCAATAAAATAAGATACGAATTTTTACGCAAAATAACGAGCTGCTACACGTAACGGCTCTAACGAAACCCACGTTTTCCATACTAAAAATCGCGCAGTTTGGCGCTCATCGAATAAGCAAGCAAGCAACCAACCAACCAAGCAACCAAACAAACAAGCAAACGACTCGCGGCCTCTTATCAAGAGCCTGGGCGCGCGCGTCTGTCAGCTCGTCAGAAGGAATTAGTAGCAGCTATCGAGCCGTGAAAAGTGCGCCATTCCAGTGCCGCCTGCTGCTGGGCTCCCGTGCTCTTTCTCTGTCTCTCCTTCTGCCTATAAAATGCGTTTAAAGTGCATGATACGAGAAAAAGAGAGCAGGCAAGCCAGGAGAGCCGAGAGGAGTGAGCGTGTCTAATGACGTGGGAAGAAAAGAGCGGGAAGCCGCGAGAGGCCTCGAGAAGGAAAGATGAGGGAGAGAAAGAAAGAGAGAGAGAGAGAGAGAGAGAGAGCGCATGCACGGATACAGCGGTGGCGGCGAATCAAACGATATCGGGCTTCTGGATTAATTTATGCAACGAAGGCTGTTAAAACGCGACACTCAAAGGCACGCCGACCGGCTTGCAATCACACACGCGACTAACGTCGTCATGACCACCGAGCGCGGATTCGTTACGCATTGTAGACTTTGAGCCCGCTGCTGCTACTCCTATACTACTGCACGAGTGCGATCTCCAACGCTTCCCAACTGCATTCTTATGTGACCATAGATATTTTAAACATTATCATAATTATTACACGAACGGTACTATTTTGTTTCAAAACTTTCAATAATTTAATAACTTAACATTCCATTCTTATACGAATAAAATATTTTTAGGACGATTATAACTGGATTAAATAAAAAGTTCCTAAAGCAGGCATTATTTATGTCTGACAAAACGTTGTATTGTAATGGAACATAACTGCTCAGTCGTAATCAAGCTTCAATATACTATTTCTTACTTCCACAACCTATCCAAAACTATTTATTATCTTATAAATCTTTTCTAATTTACTATAACATTCCTACTGATTCACAAATAAATAGAACAATTTCTTAACGTAATAAAAGTCCTACTCTTGTTTACTTTTATGACGGGATTTCGTATATTTCTTACAGGTCCACGTGCCTTCTTAGCTCTTTCCTCGGTACTTTTTTTGCCTATTCAAGATCATTTCGCGAAAAAGAACGAGCAGCAGAAAAGAACAGTATACCTATACCTAACTGAACGAATGGACACGTGACGCACTTTAAGAATATTCGCCATTCTAGCAGGCTGGCAATCTCCGAAATGGCCTGTTTCTCTCTCACTCTTTTACTCTGCTCGTCGACGAGCCACCATAAATCGACTCATCTGGCTGACCTCCGCGAGTCCCGCGGCGCATGCGCTACGTACGGCGTGATCATATGCGTCTGCCATGCGACGACCGCAGCGTTCTCTTTCCACGTTTTTATGACTCTTCAATGCTTTTAAGAGTTTTACTCCCATAACTTATCGAGCATCATTTTTACACGATTGAATTGCTAAATGCCAAGTATGAATTAAAATGTAAGCGTGGTTAGAAAAAAGTAACATAAGTCTATCGTCTTGGCAATAAAGAATTAGTGTAAATAAAAAGTTAAAGTTTACGATAATTTTATGTTCTGACTGAGTTCTTGAATCGTTGCTATTTTTGCTCCGTTTGGTTTTTCTGACTAGTTTTTGTCGTGCTGTTTTTTTAATCGCTTAATGGCGTGTTTCAGTAAATTGCTCCATTCTGAAAGTTATTAAATGAAGTGTTTATCGAAATCATAAAAACGATAAAATTATTACTCCGTCCGCAAAAAAAGATCAATAATGCGCTTATCTCACGATTATTGCAGCACAGAAAATATTGGAATTACACATTATAAAATTACAGCGTGCGACATTTTCAACGTAATAAAATATTTTCTCATTCCATTTTCCGTCGAAGCGATCGAAAATAATGCAATTTTGTTAAAACTAGGAGGCTAAGTGCGGAAAAATGTTTTTCCAATTTTAAAAGCTCTTTATAAAAAGGCGAAATCACTGCGCCAGAGCAAAATTTTCGTTTTCCTTCTAAAAGCTTCAATTCCCGAGGCTTCATCTCGCGAGACTTCCATTTCCTCAGACTGGCACACGACGAGTAGAAACTTCTTATCGATTTTATCAAGCTCTCGATGCACTCTCTCGCCCGACAATTTTGCAGCTCTTTTCGCGTTACATTCTCCCCCTCTTTCTCTTCTCTTCTTTTCTCTTCAAACTGGCATAAAGCGTTCCATTATATAGCTGTGTACACGAACGCGCTCTAGCGGAGAATATCGAGATCAGGGGGACTTCCGAGTGGGAAATAAAGAAAGCGGACTTGTTCCTCCTTTTGCTCCGCGAACAAAACAGCTGACGCCGCTATACGAGTCGATCTACTCGCATTTCCGGTTCCTCCCCGTGCGCTGCACTAGCGCCTCTGTATATACTTTCTCCTTCGCCGTGTCGCCGGTGCTCGTCTCCGAGGATTTAAAAACAATTCGCCGAATTGCTTCGCTCCAGCGAACGAGCTGAAAATTCAAGCAACACGCTGGAATATCGACCGTAGGATTTTTTCCTATGAGTGACAAACAGTTTTTGAACGGTTTCTTAGGTTGATGTGTTATGCAAGAAATAAATATTTAATCTTAAACGCTGACTAAAATTTACATGACAACTGGTGAAGTTAAGCCACTTGTGTGTTTATAAAAGAAAATTGCAAAAAATACAATAAAATCTGATGAATAAAGCACAATGTTTATTGCAGAAGAAGAAGTACGGTATAAAGAAACATTGCAGCTGAACAATTGAAATGATTTCATTGCGGTCGCAGGTATGACGGAAAGCTGCAGCCAGCTCAGTCTCTAGCTCGCTCGCCGTGTGATTTATACAGGCACAAGCACTTATGGAAATAACTTGCAGTAGGCGCGAGGAATCGAGGGCGAGGAAAAAGCGCAAATGTCTTGGCCGATAATATTATTATGCTAACGGTGCGACAGGGCCTACAAGGCTTCGTCGTCACCGTTGCAGCGCGTCAGTCAGTCAGGTCAGAAAATCGCGCTGCACTCGTGTGTGACTCTATTTTTCAATATTTCCTTTATTGCACGAGCACAAAGGCGTGCCACGATTACCGTCATAAACTATGCATTAGCATGCTGCTTCTCAGTTTTCTAGGTAATCGGTAATGGATGCTCTTTGACTTTACACTGACGATAACAGCGGAATATAATGTGATTTTATACTCTATAGATCGGTAGTGGGGAAAGTGCAGAGACGCGTTGAATCGCTCAAAGAAGTTGTTAGCTGTAATGTACATGCCACAGTACAAATTGTTAGATGTCACCGTTAGAATACATCAATATGTCATATTGATATGTTCATCATACTTATCTCGACTTATTTTAAAATTACAATATTTTAAAATTACCAAGCAGACATAAAATAACAAATGTCTCAATGTTTCGAAGACTCCAAATGATAAAAACGGATTTCATTTCGGGTAAAAAAATGTATTTTAGCGTTGTAATTAATAATCTGTATTAAAAGTATGGTATTATTAAATAAAACGTCGGAATTAATTACAATTGATAATTACAAATATGTTTTCATTCGGGAATTTGAAAATACGTTTTCCTTTTAGGAGACGTCAATTTAGCATTATCAAACAGCAATCCCATTCTCCTATTATTTTCACTACCATAAAAAACGCACGGCCATCTATGCCACAATTTTTCTGCATCTACAAACTTTGTACTACGCATCGAGATCTACATCTGCCCCGCCCCTATAATATACCCAAAGCTACTCGCTCCATTGAAAAGGTTGATCGCGCGCAAGTAGCCTCCTTTTGCACTGCACGTATTAGGCGACCGCGCGCGTACAATGACGCGAGGAGAAAATGCGCACGCGGCCGCGAATAAATAATTTATCGGCAAAAACGCAGCAGCGGCGGCAGCCCGCGTGATTTGCGGCCGAAACGCGATTCATAAATAATTTTCTAACTCGCGGGCCTCTCCCCGGTGCTTTCCGCGCGTGTCCGCGCATGCGGTGCTGCCCGCGCTGATATTTATTGCGATAAGAGGGATTAGCCGTACGTGAAAGTCCGAGCGCGGGGAAAAGCTTTGTGCATTGTTGAGAGAGCGCTGTGAGTTTTTCTCCTACCAGCTGCTTTTTGTCTGGGAATGCGCGGTGTGTGTATGTGCGGAATATAGTATAGGCAACAGTGTAGCGTGAATAGATAATTTGCAAAGCGAATGTCGTGTTTATGTATAAGGATTGTCAAAACAGCTGAATGGATGTGCTTCATAACTTCTTTTGAGATGTAATTTAATCGAATGAATCGGCAAGCTAATAAGATCTTCAATAACATGAAATCGATTTTATTATAAATAATAATTAAACTTTTATTAAGTTACTTCAGGAGAAAGATAAGTCTACTGTTTTAATTAACTTTTGCCTACCTGCTATACCAAGAAGAAAATAAAAAAATTTTTGAAAAATTCAGGAATCTAGGTCATAGAAAAACGAATAAAATGCTGCAGAAGTAGCGAATAAACTTAAAGAGATCAAAGTGCTGCTGTTGAAAAAGAAAATAGCTGTTTTCGAAAAAAAAAGTTGCACAAAACTCCATTACATTGAAAAAGAAACTTATAAAATTCCAAGAAAAACGCAGAGGAAAGTTTGGAAAATTTAATAAAGCGAAAATTACGACAAAGGCGCAGGGATCAAAAAAGTACATCCAGTGTAAAAAGAGAGCAAGAGGAAAAAAAGTACGAAGAAGGCAAGCCGGCGATAGAGCTGGCCAAAACGAGCAAAAAGCGTCGGAGAGAATCGCTGGAAAACAGAGAGAGCGAAGAATATATATATAAAAGAGCCCGTAGCGGGGGGGGGGGGGGGGATAAAAATAAAAGACGTCGAGGAGTAAAAAAAAGGGGGATGGAAAGAAAGAAAGGAGAAGGAAGAAGCCAGGCAGGAGCGAGGAGAGGAGAGGCAGAGTGGACGCGCAGAGGTAGAGAGCGGAGTGCGCGAGCAGCCCAGGAAAGAGGGATGGAAACGGGAATACGATTGGTTTGTACGGGTCGCCATTTACACAGAGGGGTTGTTCTCTCGCTCGCTCTCATCCGGCTGCAGGGAGTCTGCGTCAGAGCGGAGGCAGTAGCCGCGCGCGCCACCGCCGCCGCCGCCGCGTCTGCGCGGTTCCTTGACCCTGGATCTGTCTATCTCGCTCTCTCTCGGCGGCGCTACAGCAGGGAGTGGAGGCTGTGCTGCGCGCCGACGACGACCAACCGGCTTGACGGACGTCGCGACGCCCTACGTCACCTTTATCGCCCGCCCGACGCCCTCCAAGCTCAGCCAGAGCGAGAGAGAGAGAGAGAGAGAGAAAGAGAAAGCTCAGCCCCGACGAACTGGCCACTTTCTTCGACTTTTTGCGAGCTGGCAACGTACTCTTTTTTGCCTTTTCCTCGAGGTTATACGTATGGATACTTTTGATCGAGTTTTTTGCGCTGGGGTGAGCGAGTAAAAGTGGAATGCTATTTAATTTGTTGAATTTGTGAATGAACTTCTAGCGCCCATTCTGTAGTTTAATAGTAGTTTATAATTGGGCGATTTAAAAATATATTTATTTGAACTATTAATTGATGTATTTACTGTCACATTGTTTAATTAATCATCAAATATATCTCTCTAACATCATTTTTTTCTATTCATTAACTTAATATCACATGAAGTTATGTAGTTATTGGCAACATAGTTTTATCACCGTTAATTTATTTTATTTTATTGAACGTTTACAATGATAGGTGCCCAAGTTGTGCTGACAAAAGTTTGAGAGAATGATCACATGATTAGCAAGCAAAAGTTAATAATTTAATAGAATTTCAGTAATTTTCTTTTCATTGATTTTATAAACGGTGATATATTACAAAAACTCAGAACAACGATGTACAGTGAGTTCCAAGACCTTCGTGACCTATGCGTAATATAATTAAAAGTTAATGCGAAATTGCATCTATTTTCTTTAGACTGTCTCATTTGCCTAATCGGATAATAATTACAGGTTCGATATTCATACAGGTTATAAATTATTTATTAATTTAATAATACAATAATCTTTTATTAATATTTCACAATAATATTAGTTAAGATTTTTAAAGATTTTATATATAATTCACGCAACAGATAAAACATTAATTTATTAATATTAGATTCGATTTCATTACGTAAGCTACTCAATCAACACACTTTCAACGTTAATGAAAAAAGCAGAACAATGTTTCAGAGTCATTTCACGGTTGATTAGTTTCCTCGCATCCTTTATTCCCAAGCAAACAACCGAGAGAAAAAAAGAGAAAAAAAATCCACCGATAGACGAGTAGATAAACAGCATTAACAGGTCAGACATCGTGTAAAAGGAAAAATACGGCATTATAAAAAGATCGTAAAAGGACAAAACAAGTTAAGGAGCACGCCATATAGTCGTAGTTTACCAAGATATAAAAATAAACGTCATAAAGGCCCTCGTTTCCGGGCATTTAAGAAAGCCCCGCGTCTCATCCAGATCCTCGCTCGCTCGCTCCTACTCTCCGCACGAGGGAAACAAGTTTCGGTTTCGTTTTCCGATCCGTCGGCAGAAGCCTTTATCAACGTCAAGCCCACTTGTTCGCTGCCAGTCTGAGTTCACCCCGCGGCGGGCCCGTCATAAACATGTCCGGGCTGCGGAGCGCGCATGTATATATAAAAGCACTAGGCCAAGGACCTCCTTACAACGACGACGATGACGACGACGACGACGACGACGACCTGCCTCAACGCCGCATCGTAAATAACGCCTTAAGTGTACGCGCGCGCGCGCGACCGACCGACCGACCGACCCTTTTACGCTTTTGGGGGGAAGTGTCGCGAGAGATGCGGAGCAACCCCTTAACGCGCTATACGTCTATTAACCGCTGAGAGGCTCGTCAATGGCGCACGCTGTGTGTGTTCTCGAGACTTTTTTCTTCGGCTTGTTCTCAGTGTGTTGCTTCTCACGGGTTATGCGTCGACTTATCGGTTAGTTTACCGCCCACTCATTCGGTATTCTGGAACGAGTCGAATTTTATACTTTGTTTGGGGCGAGGAATGGTAAAGGAAAGCTCTTTTATGTTACGAGAGCTTAAGTTGAGAATACATTTTTTTTATGAACCTGTAGCTGTGGTTTTATTTGAATGTAAACATTTTGATAGTTTATATCAGTATATTGAGTATATACTATAAAGTAATAATCAATCGTAGAATTAGAAGATTATTAAAATTTAATTTTCCAATTAATTGAAACCAGTCCACATTCTTTTAGCATAGAGAATATAACTGTAAAACTTGTAATTTTTATTCTCAATAAGTTATATCAATGAATTTAGTTCTTTTATTTATTTAGTATCTTATTCTTTAATTATGGACAACTCAAATAGAATTTTAGACTGCTTTTTAATGTTAAAAGAGCGTTTGTATTATAAATGAAATTGAATACAATTATATATTATGAATAAAATATCATTTGTTGATTATTTATTAATTATTTATTAATCAATTATATTTAATATGAAACTTTCATTCATTCATTCATTCATTCATTCATATATATTTAAACTGTCAAGAAAAATATTGGCACGATCATTACAATTAAGGTAAGCTAAGTGCTTATTTAAATGTATCCAACTAAAAATTAAAACCTTACTTAAAAATTTAACATCCAATATTTTTCTACACCGAAAGCTAAGAAACTTTCTTAATTAGCCAAAAACTACTCTAAAATAAAATGTCCAAACTGCAGCTCTTGTCGCTGCTACCTCGCATGCATGCGCGCGCTTTCGTCGCATTCAAGAGAGACGGACGAAGCCCAGACTTGTCCTCGAGACAAGGAGAATCGAGCAAGAAGTCTGCGCGCGCGCGCGCAGGAGCTGGTGCCTCGAGGAGGGGCGCGCGCGCACAGGGGAATTGCAGCAGCAGCGGCGTACTGCCGTGCAGCAGCGTTTAAATTTAAATATAATGCAAATCGAGGCGAGATAAGATGAATAATAATTGTAGCGACGACGGCGTCCGGCGCGGCTCTCTGTGCACCGTCGGGACTTCCATTGAGCTACCCGCGTGATAAGAGCGCGCACGCGCACTGCTCCGTGGGCTTGCAATTACTGTTACCAGCCGGGAGAGCCTCGAATATCTCTACCCGCAGTCAAAATTATAGCTGCTGCGAGCTGAGCAATATTGCGGTTACACGTGAATTGCGATTTTAGAGTCGAAAAACATTTTGTACACACTGTAAGTTGCTTCAAATTTGGGTTTAAGGGAGTGATTTTTGGGTACATAAAAAGAAACAGTTAAATTCGCATGATTCCGTTGGACTCAATGTGGTCAAAATAAAATTGAATCTGTGACAGTCCAGTCTGATTGATTTTTTAATCCAATAGGGCTTAATGCAAATTATATCTACACAGGTTCATTTGTATTATATTAAACATTCTAAATTATTAAAGAAAATTTTTAAAAGCGTTGTAAATGGGTAACGGGATTAAAGAATGTTTGGTTACTTCAAAGAAAGATTAGAAAATGACCCATTGTGGAATTGTAAATTCTATTACAAGAAATTTAGAATGCAAATAAGTTTAAAATAATTTGACAAATAAAATAAAATACAATTAATCGCCGTAAGAAATCCTTCTATGACCATACAATGCCTAGAGAAACACATACACGTGTACAACCATTGGCATTTCAGATCTGGGATCCGACACACGGGGAGCATCTCCATTGAGCGCGCAAAAAGCTCGCGCTCTCAGAGGCGCATTTGTCCGTTTACTCCCATAGGTAGCCCCGAAGTCTCGATAGATATCCGATTAATTCGCATCGGGGACGTCTTTATTGTATTAATGTCCAACGTACCGCCGCTACCACTGCGGCAACAGCGGCGGCAAGGGATAAGATAAGGCGCTGTGCCGCTGCCGGTGCGCTTCCTAGCCGCGGCGAATGGCCACCAAACTGAGACCTGCGCAGCTGCATTATGTGCCACTTGCGAATGCGACGGAGGAGAGGAGGAGAGGAGAGGAGAGGGTTCTCTGCATACTCAATGCGGCAATGGAGAGTTGCATGTATATTTAAGGCACATAATCGCTGATACGAATCTGCGATAAAAAAAACGGCAGCTTTATGCTCTCTGTAAGGTCAAGAAAACCGCAGCCGGATTTTAGCCGCTACTTATGCCACACTGGCCAGTGCCAGCGAGTATCGTTCGGCCACTCGTTTCGTGTATTTACTGTGGCGGAAACGCTATAAGAGCTTTAGTGCGATAAAAGCTTGCATCCGATATTTTACATGAATTTAAGATACGAATTAAAATAGTTATTAAAACAAGAAGTTCAATATATATATTTCTTTGAAAAAATATTAAATAAAATTTTAGATTGAATTAAATAATATTAAAGAAACAATAAGCAACTTTTAAAAAAGTAGTTCAGTTTTTCTTGAGGTTCGCTTTTCATTTAGATAGAATTAACGCTTTAGGTTACTAAACTTTTTATTGATAAATAAAACATAAAAATTACTTAGAAAAAAAAACAGTTTTTTTGAAAGGCCTGTGAATATATATTTTAATAATAAATTATAAATAAGGCACGCAACTACCAATCCATTATCGATCATTCAAACCCCATTTACTTCGAAATACGCCGGCGCGCGCGATCTCATAATGATAAACCGGAAATCTGCTCCCCATCCGCGATGCTCGCAATACATCCACCTCCGATCCATAAACTCTCCCCCTGCGCAACAACGAAACGAGCAGCTTCAAGAATCCCCACAGCTGCCATAAACAAAATATGCAGCCACTCTCTCGTCGCTCGCAACGATGACGATTCGCGGCAGCGCCGGAGCTCGACTCTCAGTAGGTTAGTGCAGGCACGCGGGCGCGCGGGTGCATCGTCGTGTCTATCGGCAGCGACGGGAGGGAGGGATGGAGGCAACTGCGGCGTAAGAGGAAACGAGCGGGGGAGGGAAATGGGGCCGACGGCCGCGAATGAGAGAGAGAGAGAGAGAGAGAGAGAGGGAAGGGCATGGGGTATTAAATCATAGAGCCGAGCGCCTGCCGCCGGTTTACTACCGGATAAAACGCAGTGACTGTTATGTTATGGACCACCTGTATGCCTCGACCCTGAACTCCGTCTCTCTTTCTCGCTCTCTCCAGAGCCGCGACTGAAATATATATGGCGACCGAAAACAGAGCTCGCTCCTTCGGGGCGCCCCTTTTGGAGGAGAGGAGCTGAGACGAAGGTTACGAGGCGTAACATCTTCGACGACGGATGATATGTTACCGAGCGAGTACGCGGCTGCTTGCGCCGACGCGCCGTGTGCATGTTTGCTCTGGAAGTGGAAAACTAGCGCGATAACGGGCCTCGACTGTGGATTTTAGTCAAAAAGATTTATTATGTATAGGTTACAGGTATATTAGGAGAACGAGAAAGTCACGCATACTTTAGAGGAAATGCTGATTCAATAATTATAAATAATAAAAATAAATTAACAAAGAGTGTTGTTAGAAGTACCTAAAATTTTAGCTATGCATTATCAGTGTTTCAACTGTTGAAATAAATGATTTCTTAAACTTAAAATTGTTTCACATATTTAAATCAAAACTATATTAATAAAGGCGTATAAAAACCTGAACTTCTTTAAAAGAAAGGTTACCAGAATTACTCTGTGACCGGGGTTACCTTTCTCTACTCTAAGTTTCGATTGCTTAGTAACATTTTCTTTTTGTACATATAAAATATTACATTAAGTTTCCAAGAAAAGATTTTCTCCATTGTATGTACTTACATAAGATTGAAGATAGTTATAAAATTACAGCAATAAATGTACGATTAGACCTTCAAATCACAGTACGACGGTGTATAGCTGATTCTCTAGAAACAACTCAACTCATCCTATAATGTCTTTACACCTGTAATTCCTCCGAGTAAATATTCCTCGAGTACTTATAGCCGTAATGAATAACTAATACACCCTTATAATAACAAACTAAACTATACACAACTCTAATTGCCTTACAGTCGCATTGTACACACTTATATTCCATGCGCCACACTCGCCGCGAAAATGACAAAATAATCAGCGCACACATAGGGCAGTAGTCATGCACCGCCGTACGAAATCAATTGAGTCTATACATACGACTATAGAGTATATTATAGGGGTCTGCACTGCACACAATGGCCAGAAAGCTTATTATGCAACTTGTACTAGCAATAACGGAATTTGCATAATCAGTGCACTTTAATCGTCGAGTACAAATTATCAAGTTTCCATCGAGAAAGACAGACTCGGAGAGAAGCCCCGACAAAAGAAGAACCACCCCCGTTCCCATGCTTTCTCTCTCTCTTTCTCTCTTTTTCTCTCTCTCTCTCTCTCTCCCACTCTCAATATGCAGTCTACTCCGTCTTTCTCTCTCTCTCTCTATCTATCTCACCGCTGCGCGCAGAAAACGACCAATCAACGAAGCGAGAGCGAGACGAGGGATCGCGCAGGGTGCGCGCGTAACAGCTCCGAAACATTTTCAAGTTGGTAAGCCGCATAACTCGCGGGCGCGCGCGCGCAGAAGCTCCGTAACTCTGTTAATTCATATCTAGAAAGTTGGCCTGACGATGTGGGTGCAGAGCGAGAGAGACGGACGTGGAGGTGGAGGTTAGAGGGCGAGGTAGAGAAGGATGTACGTATATATATATATATACGCGAAAGCGAGAGTGAGAGGGAGAGAGAGAGAGAGAGCGGGGGCGTTTCTGCCAGCGGCGGGAGCGGCTGTGCAGGGTAGAGAGACGAGAGGAGAGGGTTGCTTGCGCCTTTCGCCTTGGCTTGCCAGGAATCGATACACGACCGGTGGTGGAGAGACTGCGCTCGCGCCAGCGCCACCAACGCCTCTTTCTCTCTCTCTCTCTCTCTCTCTCTCTCACCTCCGCCACTCTACGTCATTGCAGCCGGTGCTCGCTCTTCTCTCTCACTCTCCCTCACACTCTGCCATTTCGAAATCCCGATTCACCTATGGAGCCAGACGCGACCAGCCTCCACCCCTCCCTCTCTCTCCTCTTGGCTTCTCTTCTCTTCGCCTTCTCTTCTCCTCGATGTGCACTTTCGCGGTCTTACCTACGATATATATACGCGGGGGATAAGTTTCGCTCTCTGGAATTGCCTCCTTGGGAGCGCGGAGGGCTTGTGCAGCAGGGGTGAACCGCGCGAGCGCGTTTCCGCGCGCTGACGCCGCCAAGACTTTCTGATTTATGCTCTAATTGCCGAGGTATAATCGCAATATTCGCCGGAGGCTGCCTGCCTGCTGTTGCTGCTGCTGCTGCTCCTGTGGTTCAGCAAGGAGTCGGTAATGCACCGGGCGATGGGACAAGTGAAAAAAGCTCCTTCGGTCGGACAAGTTGCCGCAACGGTGTCGGTACTGGATGTAGAATTACTTTGACGATAACTATTAAGTTTTACTATTTTATATTCATAATTATTACAATACTAATATATGTACAACAAATTACTAGTTCAGAATTATTACTTATATCTGTATTCGTATTCTGTACATAAAAATTATATTTAATTGTGTTTATTAATAATTATCAAATTATCGATTTTTTTACAAATATTCAGGAATAAGCTCTAAAGTCTATCAATTAACAATGAATATTTAATATTTAAAGCTAAATTTTATTGCACACGAATTTTTGTAATAATACAATTATTGAGATGCTTCAATTAAGAATGCTGGATATATCAGTGCAGGCTCTGATAATATTTAACATCATTCTACATTTAAGGAACACAATATTTGTTTTATAACAAAATTTATGTATAATTGGAGGGTGTTGGTTGAATAAGGGAACCAAGTCTATTTTCTCACATGTTGCAACTTTTTTTAATATTATTTAGAATCCAAAAATATTTTCAAGTACTATTAAAATTGATTTGGTAATAATAACTATAAAGTACTGATATTATAGTTTGCACTTATAAACAAATACATAAATTTGCTTTGACTTTTATTCCGCCAACACTCAATCAAGATTAATCAAATTAAAACTATTCAAATATTCAATTATCACGAGAATCATTGAATTCAAAGTCTAGAATCGCAAGCACCCATAGATCAGCAAGCTAGAGCTGCCTCGCAAGACACTGTATATACTTAAAGTTCCGCGCGGTTTGCCTCATATTCGAATTAGTCGAAGCGCTTAAAGAGACATCGAAATGACACGCTGCGTTAACTTCTGGCACTTCTCGATGCTAATGTCGCGCAGCGCCAACCCCTCCAACTTCGGCTCGTCCCCCGAGTGACTTTCGCGAAGTCGCGCTTATTCAAATCGCATTCATCTGTCGGCGTCATTTTGCCCTCAACCCCCCCCCCCCCCCGGTTGCAGCACACACTTTCTTTTTCCGCGTGACGCGACTCTTCCTTCCGGCTCAACGTTTCACGCGACTTTCGCGCGGCGCGAGCCTCCAGCTTTCTCTCCCCTCCTGGAAGAAAGCATCCGGTTGCAGTATGTATACGGTGGAGGGCGAGACACTGACGAATCGCAATCGCAATCGCAGCAACCCCCCTTCACTTGATTAATTACAGTCATGAACGTCTCGGAGTTGTGTAGCCGTGGATAATGACGAATGACGTTCGTCTACATCGAATTTTATGTACCAATAATTGCAATGACGGTGCTTTTTGCGAGGGAGCGTCATTGTCAGGGAATTGGGAATGATTCGGATGACGTCTTCCGGTAGTCATTTCGCGACTCAATGATTTAGATGATCATTGTGATTACGATTTTGATTTTGATTTTCTGTCATACTGGCTAGACTGAAATACACCTCAAGTGTCTTGTTACAGCCTGTCCTGTTTCTACTGATTTGACATAATTTTTCGATGTATTTTTTTATGTAATTTTGTGAAGCAAATCAAATAAATAATTCTTATTACTGCATTAAAAACGTTATAAAAAAAGAATACGAATCAGCAATAAAGTGAATAAATACAAACAATACAAAGCAAATGGCAAACTGAGAACCTCTGCGAGCGCTGAAGTGCGGGGAGGCTGCAGTAGCTGGAGAATCGGTTCTCGAAGGGCTCTCGAGCATTTGGCTTTGGCAGAGTCGTAAAAATAATGGAACGTCGTGCATGCGGACCTGCGCCGGTTAAATAGCATGTAATAGCGAAAGCAACTCGAGCGCCTCCCCCTCTCCCTCTCTCTCTCTCTCTCTCTCTCTTCAGCGCAGAATGAGAGACCGGCAGCAGCAGCCACCCCCACGATACCTTTCTCTCTCGCTCATTCTCTATAGGCTGCCGCAGAAACAATGCTGATCCTTAATTAATGTACCAACTAAAACTTTCATTTGCAAGAATGTCATTACTACTAGATTATACGTATTATAAAAGAATTTTCAGCGAATGGTTATAGCGAACAATTTTGTGTAAAAAATCTATAGCCTGTTGTTTCAGAAATATAAAAAGACATCCATGTAAGATATCATTCAATCGATCGCTATATGAGCCTGTAGTAGATTCTTTTATTTAGTTTTTTTTTTGTATATTTCATTTTGGTTGATTATCACCCATTATCTGTACAAATTTTAATCTATTCTAGTTTTTTAGTTATATATAGAAGACACCTTAAAATAATTCTAGCGTCTTCATCAACTGTGATATGAAAAAAAAAAAATTTTAAACTGTATGTCAATACCAGATTGAAAGACTTCCTTCAATGAAACTCATTTACAGTTACCGAGCAATTCTGCGCGCGATATACTTTATGGAATCGGTCGCGTGGATAAGCCAAGCTCGCCAATATGCACAATAAATAATGCTCCAATCTTGCGAGCTGCACGATCTCTCACGGGGAGAAGCATAAGAGAGACTATAGAGAGACACTCGAGCGCCTCTACGTTTTCTCTCGTCAACAGTCGTCCGCCTAGCAGTGCGGTAACGGGTCCTCGTGCACTCGTGCACTGAATAGTGTTTCACTCGCTGGCAACGATTGTCCCCGCGCGATTTTCCACTGCTCTAAACACCTGGTCGTCGACCCACTTCGGCCGATTCGATTTATGTGCCCACTGTATTATTGTCTCGAATTTATCGTTTTATAAAAGGAGAAATGACGCATGGGGACTGTATACGCCGCTTCGCCAGGAGTGCGTGCATATAATACTCAGTATTAATTGATCAATGCATTTCTCTGACTTACGAGCTGCCGAGCTTGATCTCGTACAAATTGGGTCTGCGGTAGACCAATCGAGCTGCGGACTTACCTGAAACATAAAAAAGAAATATGGATATTAGTTACAGTGATAGATTAATTTTGAAGTATTAATAGAATATATTCTAAAAATTCTCGTTCTTTCATCCCTCGCCAAATCTTCCCTCGATAAGCATTCCGCGCTTCCGCCGCCATTAAACTCGCCGAATAGCGCCACTACTCTGATCGAAACAGCGCGCTGCACCCTCGCGCGCCGACGCGTGTAAAAGCTCCTCGGCACGAAAGTTCGAAATGAAAAAGAGGGGCCGCCCTGGAAATTTCGCGTTATAACGCGCAGTTTAAACGGCCTTCCACTCATTAAAATCTGTTTAGCCCGCGCGCGCGAATAATAGGAGAGAGCCGCCCTCGAAAAACAGCCTGCGGGGGCTTCGGCCGCGAAATCCCACGAGACGCGGGAGCTGCTGCTGCCGAGGAACGCAGAGGCTGACCCCTTAGTCATTTGAATTTCCATCGTAAAATTATCAACTGTTTTGATTTTATCGCTCGAGGCGATGCCTCTTTGCCATTTTCTTCGGTAGGTTTTATCTGGTGTGGGCTTTTATAGGTTAGGTTAGGTTTTGGTTTATAAGGTTCGGCCTAATCGAAACTTATATTCATAAGATTAGTGAGGTATAGCTGTAATATACTTTTTCAATGATTAATTGATTATTTTGTAAGTATATAACTGAGGAAAGAGTTCCATTCGTTCTAATATAATAAAAAATATAACAAAGAGGATATTGCTACTAAATCTAATGCGAGGCAATGTTGATGATATCGCCAAGAATCCGTTAACTTTCATTTACGAAAATTAAAAGAGAAACATTCGTTTGGGAAGGTTGCTATTTCAAGTTATTTTAAGTGTGGGATTTGATTTATCAACTATCAACTATTTTATACATTTTATCTGATAAATGTTTCTATGGAATAGTAATTTGATGTCTCTACTTTACGAGTAGCACCTCTCTCTGCACTATACCGCACAGTAGGTAAACAAGACAAATAGCGCTACCAATATCAGTATTCCTGTCGTACAAATAAGTTACATGTTTCTTCTATTTAATATACAAATACGCAGTGCTACTCACGCAAGCAGAATTTCGCCGTGCGGACCATACACTTTTCTCAGCGTGCGATTCTTACAATAAAATACTTTTACCTTAGGCGAGTGCTCCATCAAAACACGTGCCACGACAAATCATTCCCAACGACGTACAATACAATCCCTCCTCAAAAACAATACCCCGAGTCAGGCCGTGACAATCAACGCACCGCGTGCAGGCCCCGTCACCTTTATCTCCCCGCTGCATTCGCGCTCTCGTCTACCTATATACACCGCGCGCTATACGACGTAGGCGTGTGTGCCGTGGCGAGTATGCAATACACATACACAGAGAGAGCGGTATATGGCGAAATCGGGCCCCCCTATGGCCCAGCCAGAGGTCCACAGCGTCGCAGTAGCCGTACGGCTAATAGCCGGGCGTTGCGCCGTCACGCGCCGGATTACGCCTGCGCTAATTACGTGGCAATGCTCTCGATGGCCGAGTATAACGCCTGTTTAAATTAGACTAATGGCCGAAGGCCCGACGTTGTCGCGCCGAGCCAGCGCTAGTTGCGGCCCGCGCGTAATACGTGCATGCAGTCGTCGTCGTCGTCGGCGGAGTCTCCCGCGGCGGGGTGATCCTTTCAAGGCTAAAGCAGAGCGAGCTAGCGGGCTTTGGATGAGAGAAGGCGAGCTGCCGAGGTGGAACGAAATATAACTGGTTGAGGTGTTACTGGGTAGAGTCTTTAGAAAAAGTAGGTATGCATGCCGACGTTTTGTTGGGAGTAAGTAGTAATAGACGAAACTACTCGAACTTGTCTTTTGCGTCAGACTTTATTTAGTTTTTAACCTGAATTTTAAATTATGTCTTTCCCAGGAGTTAGAAGTTACTTGGTGTTCTATTTTATAAAAGGCATAAATAAATCAACTATTTTATGTGATCTAGTAACTTTAGCTGCTGCGTATAACTTTTTTTGTGTCTATAGCTACAGTTAGAATAAATTAAACTTTTGTTGTGTATAGTGTTCACATACAAGATCTGTTAAGTTACGAACTTGTTTTTTAGTTCATTAGAACAAGTTAATATTTTATTAGATTTTAAAGTTTGTGCTATTTCTTCAATACAAAGACAAATATTGAAATAAGTAATGAATTCAAATTTTAAATCTACATTTAATGTAATGCCAATAATAAAGAAAGAATAATTACGAGGGTAGTTCAATAAGTCTTTAGAATAAAGTATAAAATCAATTTTTTTTGGGTAAATTTTTTTTTATTTTTCAACATAATCTCCTTGGAGCTCTATACACTTGGTCAATCGCTTTTTAAGTTTTTTTAATCCTTCAGAAAAGTGCGTTTTCGGAAGTTCCTCAAAATAAGCACTTACAGAGGCAATGACGTCTTCGTTGTCCGTAAATCTCTGTCCACCGAGCCATTTTTTCAAGTTTGGAAATAAGAAAAAGTCACTGGGGGCTAAATCTGGTGAATACGGTGGGTGTTCGACCAATTCGAATTTTAGTTCTTCAATTTTAGCCATTGAAACGAAGCATGTGTGAACTCGGGCGTTGTCGTGATGAAAGAGAATTTTTTTTCTCGCCAAATGTGGTCGTTTTTTTTTAATTTCTTCTTTCAGCTGCTCTAATAATGATGCATAATACTCACCAGTAATTGTTTTACCCTTTTCCAAGTAGTCAATAAGTATAATTCCACGTGCATCCCAAAAAACTGTAGCCATAACCTTACCAGCTGACTTTACGGTCTTTGCCTTCTTTGGAGCTGGTTCGCCTGTGGAAATCCACTGTTTGGATTGTTCCTTTGTTTCAGGAGTGTAGTGGTGTATCCATGTTTCATCCACAGTCACAAATCGACGAAAAAATTCCTCAGGATTCCGACTTATGCGCGCCAAAAGAGCCTCAGAGGCGACCACTCTATTGCGTTTATTCTCAGCTGAGAGCAAACGCGGCACCCATCTTGCCGATAGCTTTTTTATGCCTAATTTTTCATGTAGAATTGAAACAACTGCACCTATAGATATCCTTGTGGCCTCAGCTAACTCACGCACTTTTAATCTTCTATCCTTCAACACCATATCGTGGATTTTATTGATGATTTCGGGAGGAGTTGCTTCTACGGGCCTTCCTGAACGTGTTCGTCACTTATTGATGTACGACCACGCTTAAATTCATTTACCCAGTTATAAACCGTTGCTAAGGCAGGGGCAGATGTGCCATGAACTGAGTCCAATTCATTTTTTATCTCATATGGAGTTAAACCCTTTAAATGAAAATGTTTAATTACCGCTCTGAACTCGTTTTTTTCCATTTTTCTTAACAAGCAATTTTTTTTTTCAATTGGTTATAAAAACACGTAAACTCAGAAGATGTGGACTGTGACTGCACCATATATCTAGTCGGGAGTGGTGCTGACTGAAAACAGATGATTTGGAGCGATTCGCGCGCCATCTGTTGGTCATTCTAAAGACTTATTGAACTACCCTCGTATATATGATTTCATACAACGGAAATTACTTGGTAAAATTGACTAAAGTACTTTAATTTTGATTATATTATTGAATTTATCTATACAAACAACGATCACACAAAACATAACAATTTTAAACATCTCCAGAATTTCACCCACATCTTTGTGTATTCAATGTACACACAGGAAAAAAAGCTACCCAAAGCGGCAGCGACTATACGCGAGTTAAGTGGCTGTTTATGCCTGTTTTTCGTCGGCCCGACCACACGCCCATGCAGCAGCAGCAGCAGCAGCTCTCATTCCACTCCCTACTGCGGTATATATATGTATGCAAAGCGCGCGCGTCGTCTGCACATACACACACAGGGCGACTCAAGAGGAGTAGAGGGAGGAATACATCCGCGGGGTTTCGACGACGCCGACGACGACGACGAAGACGACGAAGGCAAATGTAAGCAGTAAGCCATTTTCCAGACGATGAGGTGCGAAGCCCCGGGGGTAATCCCTGCCTTACCGACCGACCCCAGAAGAAGCCACCCTCAGGTGCGACTGCGGGCTTCGTGCTCGCCCTCCCGCCCCAGCGGTATCGCCCTGTACATTCAATGCAGCTGTCCTGATTACATTTCGTCAGATTATCGGACATTAGCCCCCTAGAGCTTATGCTAGCTCGCGGCGAGGAGGTGGAGGCGAAAAAGAAGAAACGTAATCGCCTCTAACGCGATCCATCTTGCGAGGTGTTCGTGTATCGATTGACACGCGCCGCGACCCGCTGCTGTTATAAGCGACGGCTTATGATTGTAAAGCTCGTGCTCGAGAGCTGCTCTAAGCGATTTCTTTTGTAGTTTTATGGCTGTAGAGGAAGGTTATAAACTTCTATGATGTTGTTTACATTTAGTGCAATTACTAAGGGTGAAAGCATTTTTTTCTTTCTAAAAGTGAAGTTTTTTAGCAATGAAAAGATTTTGATGAATATCAATATCAAGTTTTTAAATCAAATTAAATATTATTTTTTAAAACAGTACAACATATTTTTCTTTTCTTTTGACTTTTTTCAATTTATCTATAAAAATATATATATATTTACTTTCAAAGGACACGTTCCTTGCATTAAAATTGATATTTTTAATAAATATTTGAAAGCAATTATTTTACAAATTAATATGATTTTAAATCTTGTATAAGGATTTTTCAATCACTAAATATTATTTTTTATCGCCGAATAAAATTGTATGATGTTCAAAGAAACCTTAAATTCCAATTTAAAATGAAAATCTTTTCTTACGATTCTTTAAATTTAAAAAGCAATCTACCAAAGCAGTCAGCATTCACATTTTCATTCTCTATTTGCGAAAAGCAATCTGCCAAATTTTCTTATCATATTCTATATCATGTCCATTACATAAATTTATTAGAAACGTTTCCATCTAAGCGCAAATACTTGACTCCCACACACACACACAGAGAACCTGAAATTCCTCGGTATAGAAGCAGTGTCTCTCGAGATGTAGGGTGGTCCCCTGAAAATCGAGTGGATGAAACTGCCTTGCGGAGCGAGCGAGCAAGCTAGAGATAGCGGACGAATAGCCGTGCCATTACGTAATATCCGAGTCTCGACGGGGACGTCCCGCGGAGTCTCGCGCTCTCGCGCCTTTCCGGATCCAGGATTTATGCGTCCTTGGCGATGGAGGAAGTGCGGGGTATTGGTCTTCCTATTCCCCGTAGGAAGTTTCGAGAGAGTATGAGAGACCCACCCACCCTCAACCGCTGCTTCGCTACGCTACGCTCGGCGTTCTAGTCGTCGCGCGAGAGATCGAGCCACCGCCGTATACCCGTTAAAGCTGTATAGAAGAGCAGCGAGCTTCCGAGTGAGACGATCGCTTACTGGCGCTCGCGCTGCTTCATAAAACTCGACCGCTCCCGAATCTTCCTTCCACCCCCCTGCCCCCCCTGCGAAATTGCCCTTTTTGTGCTGCCGATTCGAGAAAAATAACCGTAGCGTGGAAAAGGAGCGAGCGGGCGTTTCGCATTTCGTTCGGAGTTGTGGATATTTATTGTTTTTTTCTTATCAACTGTGTGCAATTTCTTAATGTTTCATTTTTTGTATTATTTAAAACAAAGCTCTATATTGATCAAATAAAATTAAAGAGAATAAAGCATGATTCGACAAACAAGTAAATTAAAATTCTCGACCGTACATTTTATAAATTTAAGAACATTAGCATATGTTTATGCTACACTGTTGCGATATCCCTCGGGCCCAAAATACAAAACTGCAATTATGAATAATGCATTGGCAGCACCTCGGCTACCAGTCTAAAGAAACGAAATTCAAAAACGTAAGAAAAAAGAAGAATCAAAGAGTCGAAAACTCTCTTTCCGCGCATAATACAGACGTCAGTCGAAAATCGCTGTCATTCCCGAGCGCGCGCGCGCGCGAAAAATCGATAAATCACCGTAACACATCGGCAAAATTTAACCTGCGCCCAAACAAAACACAAAAAGAGCACGCACTCCCTCCTGAAAAAAATAACACCGCACACATTTCCTATCCTCCTCTCGCGCCCATCCGCGTGTTGAGCGGTCCATTAGCGTTTTCGCAGGTGGGGAGCAATTAACGTTCGTGTCACGCGAGCTGCAGCCCCGAACACAACGAACGAACCAAAACAAAAAAGCAAAAACAACAAAAAATACCCCTGCGCCTAATTGCCAACGTTTACTTTCGAAAAACCAAGCTCGCTCGCGAGATAGCGCGCCTCGCATTATATGCAAAAATGCCCGCGCGATACTCGCTCTTTCTTTTTCTCCTCTTCGTTCTCGAAGCGCGCAGAAATCTTTCGCGCGGTGTACTTTGAAGGAGCTGCGGATGATTGGCCGACGTCACGCGAGCGGGCTATTTTTCCCCGCTGCCTATACGTGTATGTAGCTGAAATTTGCGCTGCAGAGCCCCGGACTACGGCGGGGTGGCCCCGTCCCTCATTATACTGCACGTGTATAGACGTGTGTGTGTGTGTGTGCAAAAACAAGAGGGACCTCCCTAGATTGTTGTGTGTAGTTTCCGCCCAAAGCGACGGCCTTGTGCCTAAAAGCCCCGGACTCGCGGTATATTTAACGAATTTGAATATCAAAGCGGCTAGGCGTGTGCGTGTGTATACGTGTGCATTTGCGTCGCGGGATAATGTAAACAATCGGTCGAGGCGATAATTTTTACCCCGTAATTTATTGTAATTTATTGCTACGGCCATACCTTTTTGCAATGCAGAAATTATTATCGAATTGACAAATACAGCTCGTTTTAGTTTAGCGCTCGCGTGTATAGACACGCATGTTTGTGCAGTCCCCGCTGCATTTAATGAAAGTATAGCGATGCACCGATTTGCAACTGTCCTCCAAAGATTATACCCGCTGCGGAATACTTATACCCATATTAACATATTCGCCGTTTTACCCAAGAATTCGCCAAGTTTGTTTCGAAGCGTATACAAAGTTTCAATTTAAACGCTACCATCGTTGCGCGAAGAATTTCAATCTTTTTTTCGCGTGGCAGAACGTCGTGCCTCAACTCGACAAGAATGAAAAAAGGAGCAAACACACACACACACATACACAATATCGAGTCCGCTCGCGCCCGGAGCATGCTTCCTATCTTATTTACAGCGCAGTCTTTCTTTTTGGCACTTCTTATCTAAATAAATGCCGGCATCAATTCCCGTAAGGACTGTTTTAGTGGTTTATTAAAAATTTATCTGCCATCGCGCGGAGTAGAACCAGCATACGCGGAACGTAAAGGCGCGCGCGCCTCTGTCTATAAGCGTGTGGCACTACGTCGCGAAAAACGCACAATAAAAGAAAAAAAGAAGAACCCAGGAAAAAATAAAATAAAAAAAAACAACAACAGGAGAGAGAAGAGCGAGGAACGAGGTGACTTTAATCGGTCTACACGAGCGCTCAAGCGCGGGGATGTGACTCATTTATTTTCTTCCAGCGTTTTAGCATGACCTCGGCCTTTGTCTTTTTTTCTCTTTCTCTCTCTCCATCTCTCTCTTTCTGTTACTCGTGAGCGCACGCACATAATTGCTCGTTTACTCGACTTTTGCCCGTCTCTCGCTTCTTTCGCGCAACGCGAGCAATTGAGCCTGTTATGTGCTTTCTCGCGCGCGCGCGATAGAGGATGGCTCTGACAGGCCGCTGTGCTCAGCTGTTTAAGGGGTCATCGTCGTCGTCGTTGCTGCGCGCACCGAGCGAGGCAAAAAGGTATATGGAAACGAGGTCAACGATTGTACACGAGTAGGAGGGAGGGAGATAAAAAAAAAGAAAGAAAAGCTACTATGAAGCTAAGGCGCTTGGATTCTATTAACGCACGCTCGACGTAATTCGGCGTAATTGGTGAAAATAATCTTTTATGAATATATTCGAGCTCCGTTGCTTGGGTGTCAGGGTGTTTAGAGCACGTCAAGCTTAAAGAGGATGTGGGAATAATTAATTTGAGAAACTGATAGCTACAATTGCAAGAACAACGTAAAAATACATTTTTCGCTCACTTCAAATTAGTAAGAATTAAATTATATAACTCATATTTGACGTTTTTAATATATCAGTAAAGCAGAAAATAAAAATAATCATTACAATTATTTAATTATTTCATAGGCTTATATGAAAAAATTTTAATTAGTTTTTTCTTTTAGTACATAAGTTAAACTGTACCATTTGCGCGTATATGTTAATTGCAGCTTTTTCTATTCTCGAGCGTCTAATCGGTGCGAAATATCTTTAACCATTTAATGTTACAATTCTCGAGGCGTGAACGAACAAAAACGTAGCCATAGTGAGAACAAGTTCATCGGGCGCAGCAATACTACGTCATAATTCACGTTTATTATTCTATATAAGGCAACGGTACAATGCACGGATGAGTTTTTGTATCATTATAATGTAGATATGTGGAAAGAATAAATACTTATTATAAATACAATAAGAAGCATTTATATACATTGTATGATATTTTAATTTTATAAATTTTACCTCTTAATTGGATAAAGTATCTGATTATCTGGTGATTACTATAAATATAAAGCGAGATATACTTAAATCCGTTCAAATAGAGGAATTATAACATCGTTCTTTTCTGCATTAAAGCGGCTTTGCTGTTTCAGTAAAACGCCTCCAATCTCCCCTCTCTGGATTTGCAGAAGGGACGTGCGGTACCATGCCGCGGCGATAATATGTAAATATTCTGTTATCTATGAATACCTTACTCCCCACGCTGCTCCCGCCACGGCGCACCGATGACATTAATGTGTTTAACAAAGTCACTGAATATTTGCACAATTATTACGCGCTGCACAAAACTGATGACTCATCGCTACATATATATATATATCGATCAGTTCGCCCGAGCAACAACAATCGATAAAAACAAACGAAAAACTTCTTCTAGAAACCAATAGAACCATCGGCAATTATTCCGCACGCGCGTTCACCGTTCGTCAATAAAAAGCGAGCAATAGGAAAAACTTTAATTAAAAACGATTCGCGAAAAAAAAAAAAAGAACGCACGCAGAACCGTTATGACCAATGAGTTACTTTTTTTAATATCTCGCAAGTTTGCGAGTACACGCGCGCGTTAAACGTACGATGTAAAAGTTGCAGCCGACCTCCCCCGCGCGCTCGCGCACTGGCTTAAAGCCATAGAAGTTGCGAGCGGAGGCGGCGGCGAGGCGACGAGCGCTTATTCTAAGCGCGTAGTAACTCGTGCAATTACGCAGCTTACGACAAATCGATGGTCTTTAATTGCGTCGCGGAATTTACGGCGGCCGCCGTCGCCGCCCGACTCGGTATTCCCTCTTTTTCCGAACTTCCTCGCTCGCCCCCCTGCTTGGAGCCGAGCTTCGGGGAGCGCGATCGTTATTTCAACCTCCTCTCGATTTTCTCCCTCGCCGTTCCATCGGTTTCGCTTCTTCCTTTTCTTTTTCACTCGCGATTTTCATTGCGCTTCCCTTATTTCACGGACTTTTTACGCTTTTCCTGGCTTCTTTAGAGCGAATAGCTCTGGAGTAAAACTATTCGTTTCCTTGGAACTGCAATTTTAATATGGGGAACTTGCGTTTTAGTAATTGTATATTTAATCGATAGTTTATCATAAAAGAGAAATTTTACTTCACAGTTTTAGTAAATTTAACGTATTTATTTTATTATTAATTGTTTTGTATGCCTCGAAATCAGACGTCGACGCTTCTGAACATAAAGTTGTGTGATTTGCAAAACATCGTGACAGTCATTTGTGTATTAGGACAACAATTTCCAATCATATTGACATTTCTTAAGTAGTCCTAACCTTAAAGTATACACGTGTTGCAGCACTTCGAAATCTGCCTTTATTTAGGAATAACTGACGCATTTTTTAGATACTTTTCATTCACGTTGTCATATAATTATTATACACGCATGGTTTTTCATTCAAGAATGTAAACATGATTGGAAATTATTGATGTATTCGAAGGATGTTTTGCAAATCACGCCACTTTATGTTCCGAAGCGCCGACGTCATATTGTCACATGATATCGATTTAAACGGAGATCCAATTTCGAGTCAAAATCAATATTTAATAATTAAATTAATAATACATATTTTATAAAGCTTTTAAGTCATTTTATATTCTTTTGAACTGTATTATCAATTAAAAATATTAGAATATTTTTACCGGACCAGTGTAAGTTTCTTATTATTCTCGTAGATAAGTGTAAGTGTCATATACTTTAATAATGAGAAATACAGGTTGCGAAACTTTAATAGCAACTTGGATCCACTTATTAAAACATAATAACATAAGCAAAACAAAAGCTAAAACTTGTTTCCTTAATGATTAAAACAATTTCAGCCAACTGAAGTTTCACATCGATATATTAATTAAAAAACTAATGAATTTACACAGTGATACTGAGTAATAAGTAATCAAAATGTACTGTGAGAAATATCAAAGCCTATCAATCTTAATAATAGACACGCCTCCTTTTGACAAAAACGCAATAATCAAGCGATATCGAACGACATATCCCAAAAAGTAAAAGAAACCAAAAACCCCTCACGAAAAAAGGGACAAGAAAACCTGCATCAATGATCTCAGAAAAAAAGACTTACAACGCGAAAGAATTTCCCCGACGAAAAGACGCTCGAAGGAGGCACGAGCGGAGAGAGTCTGCGCTTACGGTAGCGCTCGTATCGCATCTCGGAAGCGGCAACAGCAGCAGCTTCTCCGCTTCTGCAGCGGCAGCGGTCCCAAAATGATTAGTTATTAAAATGCCGATAATTATATATAATCAAGTGTCCCGGGGAGTGTCCCGTACTCGCGCATACAGCGTATCGACTCTCTCGCACACACACACACACATGCGCGTACGGCGCGCGAAACACGCGGGTATTATGAAAAAAGGGCAAGAACGGGGGAAAGAGTCGTCCCACTCTCTCTCCTCCTCTAATAACTGTTATCCGCAAGGATCGCTGCTCTCTGCGTGGACCGGCGCATGCTGCTGCTGCTGGTGCACGGTAGGTATACTATACATAATGGGTGGGGGCAGTGTGCCTCTCTTCGCTGCCGCTGCTGCTTCTTCTTCTTCATTATGGGGCGAGGAAAAAAGGAAGTGCAGAACGGGTCGCCGCTGCTGTTGTAGATGCGACGCCATCCGAGATGACTTTTTATATGAGAGAGGGCTTTGCACGATGATGGCAGACAGAGGGCGGGAGATTGAAATCGCCTCGTTTTCGGGGTATCTGATTGCTGATAGAGGATAAGAGTGAGCTTTTGGAGACGTTCATTGATACCGTTTTTCACGGTGATGATGTTGCGTAAGGAATTGTAATATTAACATAGGTTTGTCAAATCAACGAAGTAGAATTATTTAAAAGGTACAAAGTACTAGTAATTGCGAAATACTATTCACAGTACAAGACTTTAATATACTAATTTTAACACTTATAAATTCGCAGCTTTATAAATCTGCTGTGCCATAAAATAGTATTCAAAAGTCTCATTAATTTTATTCTCGGATTCAAATCGCACATCAATAAAATAGATAATTCACCGGCAGTAGTAACTAGAATTTTACAAACTTCTGCGGTTTTACAGCTCGTTAATATCCCAACTCTCGAAACTCTTAATCGCTCCTAAATCTTTCCCCTTCACTCCGTACCTTTTTTTTTCTCAAAATCAATAACCGAACGTTCGACTATTCCCGCGCGAAGAGCATAAACAACTCGCGATTTACCATCTTTTTTTCGCAACAATGGTCGCTGAGCTATCATTCACTTGGTAGAATGCTTAAAGACGCGTCAAATCGCACGAGTGCAGCGCATCGCCATTGAAAGCACGTAATTTACGATGCGTTACGCGAGCGGCGAGTTCAAACGAAGCGACGCAGTAGTTAAGCCGAGCACGAATACGACGAGATCCGCGAGTCCACGCGGTCCGAACTGTTTATCTTTTGCGACTGATTGAATTATCAGTGATTGCGTGAGAAGTTTATTAATTGGCTGTAATGAGGAGAGTCAATTCGCGCGGTGTTTATTTGTTTCATTAAATGGTTTTCCTTCAGTCTCGTAATTGCGTACGACAGTGACGTGTAATGTTGTTATTTTAGAAAGTTTAAAATACATTAAACTAATTTTAGAATCTTATAAACATTTTGTATTAATAGTAATCATAATGTATTAATAAACATACAGTTTACATTAAAAAAGATTCAAACATTTATTATTTCGCAACTGTTTCGGATTTTACGATTTTATGCCTTTTATTGCATCCATAAAAGCGAAGTTGTATTAATCGAATAAACCGCATTAAATTAGATAATAAGAATTCCCTGTTGCAGATATACGCGAGGCCTTCAATATTTATAGACGAGCCTTTTATTAAAAAATTCAATTATATACGATCGCTGGGAATCGTCTGCGCGGCCGCGGCCACGCTATTGGTCTACTTTCAATACAGCAACGAATATAGCCAAGATTTTAATGCAATTTTAATGTCGCAGCGGGCGGCCATAGACGCGCGCTCTCTCGCGGTTAAGATCGCAATTACTAATTAATTTACCTTAATAACAGCTCGAGAGCCGCGGCGGCTGTGTTACGATCGTCCACTCGAGATAGCCGACACCGAGAAAGCGTCTGCTAATTACGCGGAAATTAATTATAAACCTAGTAACCGAGCTACGCTCTGGATATACCTTTCTTTTCCGTGCTATACTTGCATCTGCGATAGTGCATTAATAAAGTTCGAAGAGCGTCGGAACAATAGGAATTCAAATAGTGAAAAATTAATGCATTCTCGATAATAGGTGCACTAATGATGTTGGTCGAACTGTTATCAAAAAATACCTATATTAACTTATTGTTTGGTTTCAGATATTAAATTAACTTTATTGTTGTCCAAGCCATTATCAGCACTTTTTCTAGAGCCGTTATACGCAGATTTCGTAGCGAATGATTATTTTATATTTATACTGAAGAATTTAAATTCTAAAAAATGAAAAGACCAACCCAAACCAATTATATGTGTCTGAAACAGCACCCAATAATAATAAACTACGTCACGAGGAAACAATGACAAAAAGCTCAAGATATATTTTCTGCGAGAGATTATTTTTTAAACGCATGCAGCTCATTTGATATACCAAGGATCCTAGATTTGAAGAAAATTATAATAATCCAGCTTACGTTATAACTCGGCGGCGCAGCATTTAAACATTATATACATCCTCCGCTCGGCCTTTATAACTTTTAACTTATCTCGCCGCGAGTACTTAGCCGCTCGCCTGCGTTTTAACTTCGCCTTTCTTTAATAAACTCGAGCGCCGCGCGCCCGCGAATTGCAAACGAGTCCTACATTTCTGAAATGGCGCTCCTAATTTACGCAACTCTCCTGCTCCTCTCTCCACACCGTTATACATACATAAAGTTGCGCACTTAGCGTTGGCGCGTCGCGTCCTTTGCATTTTCGCGCTGAAAATCGTCTCGCGCGGTAGAAAAAAAAAAATAAAGAAACCCAAAGATTGTGAGAACCGAGGCTCGAAGTTATTTCACAACGTCCCATTTTTTTTTCGCGCGTGCGCGTCTGCCGCTGCTTAGCATATCTCGCGATAAGAGTGGTGGCTAGCGAGTAGCCTATGCACCTCGATCTTTAATTGTGCATTCATTATGCGGCCGAGACTCCATATCCAACGGCAGCTGCTGCTGCTGCTGCGTCATGCGCAAAGTCAGCTTGTCTATCTTTCTCTTCCTCCCACTGTCGTGGTGCGCGATGATCTTCCTCGCTTCGGGCAAAGCGGATAGATAACTCGGCATGTGCGATGTGTGTTTGTGTGTATGGGCAGCAGCGGAATCGTACTGACCTTCGATCCTTGGCACACATATAGTCCCACGAGCGCTAGCTCGCAGGATTTCAAAGTCTTTGTGTGTTGCGCGAGCTGTAGCGCTTCGATCTACCGTGTTTTATATGCATTAGCGCGAGCGCGACGGCGTGAATGTACGCGTGTATAGCTGCTGCTAGCTCGTACACCTCGGATGAGCATTGTGCATACACGAGTGTTATTTATATGCATGAGCGTTGGAGGGTATGTATAGACTGTGTACGTATAGGCTTGGATAGTTGGTATTGAACAACCAGCAACGGTCGGGTTTTTGAGAAAAAAGAGAGTTTTGTGATTCAGAATGATAAATCAATTGGCATATTAGATCGATGCAGGATAAAGGGGGTTTTTGCGCGGATGAATGGAACTTGTATTGTAAGTCGGTTAATGGCAATGAGTGGATGATTGAAAGGGTTACGTGAAGTGTATCATGTAACAGTCTGACTAGATAAATAAGTATGAACAGAAATACATAATAATGGAAATAGGTATAATATGAATTTTTTATTATTATATGAAAAATTCAATTTTAACTCTTTCAGTCGCAACTTTTTACTATAAAATTTTTTAAACGAAGCAAAAGTTTCAACAGCTCACACATTAGATTATACAAATATAAAGTAAAAAAATAAAAAATCTAAAACAAATTTAAAACAAATTTTGTGGTTGAAATAGTCCAACAACCTTCAAAAGTACACGGAAAAAAAATTTGTTTAAACGAAGCAAAAGTTTTAACAGCTCACACATTAGATTATACAAATATAAAGGTAAAAATTAAAAAATCAAATTTAAAACAAATTTTGTGGTTGAAATAGTCCAACAACCTTTAAAAAGTACACGGGATTGAACGACTTGAATAAAATTCATATAAAAAAATTACAAAACTCAAATTTTCCGTTAAAAAAAGAAGTTTCTACAGACATTGACAACAACCGAGCGCAAACTTAACTACACGACTTTCATAAAAAATAAAACGTTCGTATCAAAATCCTGCAGGAATGCACTTGATCTCGCTCGGTGCATACGGGCACCTCCGCCAACGCCAAGAGATCGGCGCAGCGCGTCGAGGTGTGTGTGTATGTGTAGAACCGCATGCGGGTGACGTCGATCGGGTTCTCAAGCACGCAGCGCTCGCTCCGCGCAGCTGACACACACACGGGCCGATCTTTTTCCCGAGCGATGATTTACGTCGTCGTGGCTTTCCGCCGGCGCACACTCGCCCATCGCCCGATACACCTTATACACGAACGAGAACACGCATGTGTGCGTGTATATATAGAGGCGCCGCCGCTGGATTTTATACGCTTGTAAAGATACGGCAAAACGATATTCCCGCGTTTTCGCACGCGTAAAATGTGTTAAGTGTCAGCGGACACTAAAGTTTATTGAGTCGGACAGCGACTCGCGAGCGCGCGCACCGATCGTTAATCTTTCTAATGAGAGCTGTAAAATATTTTATAATAACACCTGCGGGCGAACGCACGCGCGCTGATGCTCAATAAATTATCAATTAGCCGCCACGGCCGCGTGAAAATTATGTCTCTCCTGTCTGCCCACCAGCGCAGCGTGCTGCTTTGTTTTTTCTTCCTCGTCGTTCTTTTATTGAGTCGAATCCCCGCGCGATATTAAATAATAACTGGTTCTAATACTGTAAATCACGCGGGAAGCCTACCGCGAGGCTCGTTGCTTCGATATTGCGGAAAAAAGGACGGAGACACGTGAGAGACGCTCGCACACCGCGCGTGAGTTGTGTAATATGCGCGTACGCGGTTATGTGTGTGTGTGTGCAGCGACTTTTACAAATTACGCCTTGACATTTTTACCGCGTTTTTCTCTCTTTCAGAATAGAAGTATACGTTGTTATACCCATAGCAACATTTGTTGCGCGGCACTTTGTTATCTGCGACGTGCGTTATTGTTGGAGCGGAGATGCGCGCTGTCGTGTTTTTCTATTTTCCTTTGAATGCGATATTTAGTTATCCGCGCAATTAGTCACGTGGATGAGTGTGTAATGCACATACCGGGAATCGTAAACGTCGTTCAAATTGTTGTTCGACGATTTTTACGAAGAGGTAAACGTACCCCGAACGACTGCCACTTTAAAACCTATAAAACCTCCTTGTAAGAACATGAATTTTATTATAAGCGGCTTCAGCGAATGTCATATTAATTTGTATAGATTGGTTGCGAGACGATACCGTGAATATGTAATAAAATTTAAGAATCAATAAAACTATAAAGTTGTATTCAATACAAAATATTATCTCGGTATTATCGAATACAACGGTAATATTTATAGGCATTTATTTTTATACAATTAATTGTTGCACTAAAACCCAATTATATTAATTCTTTCAAAAAGTTATTTTCCACGATCACTCCCGCAGAATTGTTCAGCCCAACGAACATCAAACTAAGATACCTTTCCCGCGTGAAGAATCCTCGCGATGGCTCCCATCGAATTCAACAGAGAACTCGATCCTCGCGTAACTTTTCGAGTCTCTCGGCTCGTGCGCTTGCTCTGTCACAATGCGCGCACAAGCACGGATGATGTCAAGGTATCGCGCTTGCATATACAACAACTATACCCGTAGACACAGCAGCGGCACCAGCGGCACTTATACATACGTGCAAGCAAGACAAGCTCGAGAAACGCACACGCGCACACGTTTTATCCACAAAAGCCCGTGCTCGCGGTGAAAGTGAAACGGGCGGCCGAGAGACGAGCCGTAGCTGCACGACTCGTTACTTTATTCTCGTCATTTGTGTATAAATAAAGTCTAATGGGGGAACAAGCGCGCGAGCGCCGGCCGCGGACCAGCTCGGAATTTTTATACCGGACGGGGCTCGCGCGAGCACGGGGCCTTGTCGCCGAGGTGTGAGAAAAGAAGCGCGGGACACGAGAACGGTGCGAAGTCCAGAGAGAGAGAGAGAGAGGGAGATAACGGCGACGAGGAGACGCGGACGGACGTGTCTCTCTCGTTAATTCGTCGATGTCGAATGCGCCGCGGCGAGAGGAGCTGCGTGTTTTATGGGAATGGACGTGAGGCGTGGAAGAGAGAGAAACAGTGAGAAACTATGAGCTGAAGAGGTGGAATTAGAAATAAAAGAGATTGCGACGAATCGGACTTTAGAAAGAATGCTTGAATTTTAATCGTTACGTAAATGAGAAGTAATTAGTTCAGATAGCATATATCATTTCATATGACTAGCTATATTCTATAGTTGACGTGTTTAATATTTATATAATAATACAGAACTATTAGTGGACTTGGAGAAATAAAAATGTTAATAATCTCAATCTTTGACGTAATAATGAAAAAACTTGTGTCCATTGAGCTAAATCTGAAATTATAATGATTCAAAAAGTGTCGTTAAGAGCCGAAAACGAAAAATCATTGACAGAATGCTCACGTCCGCAGGGAAAATATATTCTCACAATTAAGAAAGAGTAAAAAAATATGTCGTCATAATTTGCCTAGTGCGCACGCGAACATAATGAAGTCCATCACTCAATGGGTCTAGCTTCTCGGGCCGGCGCGAGGAATGTAGTTTCGTAGGCGAAACACGAGCTCCTATTTTTCCCGTAAATTCCGTCGTTTACTCGCTCGGCCCGTCCAAATTACCGAAATATAATGCCGCTTGCGCTGTAAATCTCCGCTAGAACGAGCTCGCACAATAAAACAGTGAGAGAGAGAGAGGGAGAGAGAGACGGACAACGAGACGACACGGCCGCGCGCAGATAGAAAGATAGAAGGGAAGTCAGATTGTGCCAAGATAGAGCGAGCCCGGGCTCTCTCTATCTCTCTTCACCGCCTTTGCTCCGTCAAAACTGGTAGGCCTTGAGAAATTATGCGAACTATGCCTCCGTCGGCAGCGGCAGCAGTTTGTCCGCGCGGCGCTGAATTTACGAACTTCTCCCGCGGATCCGTCCGCAGAATCCACACACCGGTACGTTATAGACCTATACCTGAGGTAGGCGAGGCGCGACCCGCGGCCTGTGTCTCTTGTATTTTCGATCGAGAGGCGTAATAATATCAAAAAGCCGTCGGACACGCGCGAGAGAGCGTCAAAGGAGCGTATAAGCTATGTGGAGCTGGACGCGGGTCCGGCGATTCTCGGAAATATCGCGCCGCTGCTGGCACTTTCGTAACGCGCGTCTGGGCTTTGACGTGCTTACTTAATACATATTCAATAAATCTTGTGTGCGCGGGCTGGATTCTCGCCGGTCCGCGTTTTGAGCGTTTTATAATGACGCGCGCGCGCGCGCGCGGTGATGAAAGTGAATTTCGCTATGAGCTGCATTCCGGATTTTGCCGGAGTAGAGAGGAATTTTTTATGGCATGGGTTCGCGAGCATTTGAGGCGTTGGACTAGTTGGGGAGGCTGCTGGCGCCGCGGCTGGACTTTTAGATCCCGTATGTTTGATAAAGTTCTTAATACGTGTCACGGGAATTCTTTCCTAGAAATTAATTTATGGATTTCTTGCATGTGTAAGTATTAAATTATATCGATATATATCTAAAAATCTGGTCATGTGTCCTGCATTGCACATTGTTCACAAAAAAAGAAATTAATTGACTCATTTAGTAATCCGAAATTCTAAAAATAAACAATAATAAATATAATTTTCTAAATGTGACATTCGAATAATTCTCAATTTATCACAGGCAATACAAATATTTCTAATTCGATACATTTGTAAAAGGGCATTAATACTTATATATAATTTTCGAATAAATAAATACACTTATCAATTAATTACTTAATTAATATCATGAATGAAAGGGAATTTAACTTTAAAACTCAAAAATATATGTTCGCCGCACACGTTCGAAAGCATAAACTCGAAGAATAAAAAATGACCACTCCTAAACTAGTTTACAGGAGCTCAAAGTTAATAAAAATAACACATAAGAGGCATACTGCATCAGCAAAGCATCAATAAAACTCAATAAAACTCGAAGAACAAAGACACCGAGTAAATAAAGACAGCCCACAAAACTCAAGCAGCAGCAACAGCAGCAGCTCGCATTCGCGCGGCAGCACCCGAGCGCATATAAAACGCGCTCGCGGATGCTAAGCACGAATGGCTCTAAAATGTCCATGAGCGAGCGCGGCGGCCCGCGAGGAAAATGCGAGAGCAACGCATGCGAGAGCCTGACCCGCGGAAGGAAAAAAAGAAAGATGAGAGAGAAACGCGACCGATAGACGAGGAGAAGAGAGAGAGGAAGAAACGCGGGAGGTAAAGACCAGCGGTCAGACGCATGCCACTACGTGAATTCTAAAGCGTTTGGGCAAAACCGCGTCTCTCTCTCTCTCTCTCTCTCTCTCTCTCTCTTGCTCCTCCGCCATTTCCCGAAATATATATACAATGCATAGTAGCGCGCACGCGTGTGTGCATGTGCGGAGAGCAGCGCGCAGCCTAACTTCCAGACGAGTTTCATGAATTTTAATGAAGGCCCCTCTGCCCCCCCAGAAAAAGTAATAATTGAGCCAGCGCCCAGGAGCAGCAGCGGCAGCGACTATATGTATGCGCGCGTGCGTGTGTCGGTGCAATCTGAAGGTACTATACAGACTCGTTTCGTAATTTTAATTACAATTTCGTGGACGTGCAGCGCACGCCTCGGTCTTGGATGTATAGGTATATGTCGCTTGGCAGAAATTTGGCATGTGTGCAGGCGAGCGTTTTAAATTCAGTTTTGGGGTAGAGGATGAACAAGACTCGTCTTCGTTCTTTTATCAATGAAATCAAAATCACTTTGTGTTAAGGCCTCAATTTTCCCTAGTCGCACGGAAAAAATAACCGACTATTCCTACAAGAAAGAACGTGGATACTCCAGACCGAGTCATATTAATTATGCAAACAGTGCCGCTTGTATCGCCCCCATGCGTGATCTTGGATACTCTCGTAAAACCTCACATTGCGATAATTTGTTCAGTTATATAATAAAACTATATATTAGTTGAAAAACAATCTACTTGTTTGGTTATTGTTAGTTTTCTTCGCTTTCAAATAGATTTAAGCAGATATACGTGTGTGATGAAAAAAGGTTAGGTTATTTGGACGCAAGCTTAGATTGGGATTTCTACAAACCGAGTCTGTAATATTAACAGGAATCAACATGTTGCGTTCCCAAATCACTGTCTTGTAAATATTACGAGATATTTTTTTAAGTGAACAAGGAAAAAAATTCTGTATTTTTTAGTTTTAACTACAATTTTACGTTATAAGCTCAGCATTGTTAGATCATCTAATCATTGCTAGTGGCTCAAATTTTCAGCTATATTTCGTATTGTTCTTAAATGAAATACCTTTTTTATAACCACAATTTATCTCCTAACAAACCTTTACTGTAATAAAATATAGATTTAAACTTTTAACTAAAATAGTTTTTAAAAATCATGCAAATCCACACACTTCTACTACATTAAAATTGATTTAAATTCATGAAAATCAACGTTAAATTAAAACAGGATGCCAGATTACAATTTGCCCAATTAGTATGATAATCCACGCGTACGCAAAAAAATGATGACTACGAGCGCAAGCAAGACTCATCTTTCTCCACCACTCGCACCTAAAATTCAACTTCTTTCGCGCAGGGCTCTCGTCGGAACGAGTCTATACACAACGCACTGCAGAGGCCACAGGAGGAATACACAAATACAGACCTTTTTCCAGGTGCTGATACTGCTCCGGCAACTCAGCTCGATAATGAGAGTGAAGGAATTTTCCCGACAATTAACGTCGTTTTCATTGAAGTATTGCGCAAAACATCGTACGCGGTTATATAGTTACTACCTGCTCCTGGCAGTATGTAAGTGTAATACGTATAAAGGCACGCGAGAGCACGTATATGCGAGAGCCGGCGGAGCACTTGTGTATACAGCGCGCGCGAGCTAAAGTATTGGCCATTGTATGTACGACAGGTCAGAAGCGCTGCCGATCGGCGGCGGCGGCGGCGAACATTTACATTAAAGCGGCCGTTCGATTACATCGGCTAGAGATCGAGCAATCGGGATTAATTACCGTGCCAGCGCAGCAGCCCTGCGAGACTATACAACCTTCTACTCGCTCTCTCGCTCTCTCTCTCTCTCTCTCTCTCTCTTATACGGATTATAATTCTACATCCAGATCCAGGCCTCTCGTTTTTTCTTCCGTTTCGCTTAAAAAAACTCACAATGCACTCCGAATGCATAATGCAACTGCGCGAGCATACGCGGCAATTAATTCAATTTAGCCAGGCACCGGTTTTTTCTTTTTCGCATTTTGACGTCGTCGTTCGCTGTCCGTGGCTGGCTCAAGCATTGTTTGCGTATGAAATCTGGTTTGAGGAAACGCGAGATTTATTTAAATCGAGTTGACAATGCCTGATTAAGTTATCTCTCTCGCGGTATCTTTCCCTGCGACTTTTGAAGTCGGAATTTTAGCGTACGCGACGTTTCGCGTTGGACTTGTAGTGTCGTTGGTGTCTTGTACGCTTATCACTATAACATGCTCCCATGTTCTATTCATGTACAAGTAATCAATAACAAAAGACATTCTTTTATTTTTCTGAACAAGCCTATTAAATTTAAATATTTCATTCATATATAATTATTCGAGTTTTCTTATTGATTCTAAAAGTAAATAATTGCACTTGATTACAACTGTCCACGATCGACTAACAAATCTCATACCTCGCTTACGACGCGTTAATCGCAACAATTTTTCTGTCAATCTCTATAATCCCCGTACTTCCTCGTAGAAAAAAAAAAACTTTTCCTTGCATAATTAATCGCAAAAAATACCCTCCCCGCGCACCGTCCACTTAAGCCAGCTAAATAATGAAAACCCTGCGATTAGAATTTCCGCGCACGTACATCATCCAGCCCCGCGTCCAGCCGCTAAATCGTGTAAAATTTAAAATCGATGCGCCCTTAATGATCCCCGTTTCCTCCTCTCTCTCTCTCTCAACCCATGGGGAGAAAACAATTCACCAGCCGCGGAAGGTGTCGGGTGGTCAAGCTGCTGGCGCCTCGCGCCGCGTATTCCCAGTACAGAGCGCGGGGGCGAAGCGATATCCCCGCTCATGAAATATTAGCGAGCGAGCGCTCTCCCTTTGATCAGCCCCGGAGAAAATCGTCCATCCCGCGGGTAGGTCCCGCGAGGGCTGGACGCTCGGTTGGCCGCGATGGGCTATATAGAGCGAGCTGAGCCCGCTATATTGATTTAATACCGCACCCTCGCGCGCCTACACCCTTAGGCGGAGGACGAAGCTTCGACCTTAGTCCACGTGTCTACGCGTGTACAAGGCGTAACTTTTTTTTTTCTTTATGCTGTCCGAGCTGCTTTTGGGAAAAACAAGTTTCAGGGGTATGCGTTGGGTTGTATCTAGTAGAGCGAGTAATAGCCAGTGGTAAAATGATTATATTTGAAAAAGGATGCCCTGGTAGGAATCCATCCGTTCAAAAATAGGAACTGAGTAGGATAAACGGCTAGTTCTTTGGTTGTGATGAAACGCTTTTTCTCCCATTTTATTTCCATTTAATATGCCATTTAATAAACAAATACGCCACATAACCTCAAAATATTAAATCTTGAAATGTTACCTTCTTTTTGTATTACATGTTAAAGTATTCCCTCGAAACAGATAATTCTCAAAAATACGAATAAAAAATGCAGGTTTAAGCTAAATTTATAATACTATTTGTGTAAATATTACAAGAAGTTTCTTTTACCCTCTGATTCAGTCACTCTTATATTTGTTATTTATTTCTTAGCCAGAAAACAGCTTATTGTATTTTTTAAAAGTCGCTCGAGATTATAAATTTTATTCCTCAACTATATAGCCAAAAAATGTTAAATTGAAGCGGTTCATTACAAGCCGAAAATGAGTCTAGTTTTTTACCATTTCGTTCTTGGACTAGCTATTTACTGGCTTGACAATGGAATCGATTTCTACCAGGGTGAAGATAACTGATAATTGATTATCTAAAATTTTAGTTTAGTACGATGCTTTAAACAAAGAGAATATTTCTAGATAAAGTGTTACCTACATAACAATGTATAGAGACACGGTTAACTAAAGATGAACATTTATCTAGATACATTATTCAAATTTTAGTGTTAAAATGTTTTTTAACCTTTATTTTAGCTAAATGTAAGTGCCATTATTCTGTAGATTTTTGTATTAATAAAAATACTTTATCCAGAATAACTTATCTAAATTATTGCCGTGACTGGTGAGTATTGCATATAATGCATGTGATCACAGAACTATATTTAAAACTCAGAACTTGAGATGTAGTTTAGAGGTCACTGTCTAATTGAATATACAAATTGACATGCTTTAGTTAAATATTAGTCTGAAGCACCCGAGTACTAATCTGTTATTTAACTTTGACTTTCGTAAAGGATTCTTTGTAGAACCTAATATTTGCTTATGATTAAGCCTGATATGCCTTTAAAATCCTCAAAGGTGCGAATGGGCACATGAAATTGATATATTTGCCTTGTTCAATGTACACACCGAAACACGAATATACGCAAGCCCCAATATACGATAATTTACAAAGCCGAGTTGAACGTAGTCATGACCAGCGTCAGAACGACGTTACGCGAGAGGCGGCTTCTACCGTTTCTCTCTTTCTCTCTCGACCTCCCGTTTCCCTCGTCCTGGCCGCTTATTCTTTTATTTGGCCCACGTGTCCGCCCGAGGAGTAGGTGGACGACGACGGTCATACCTTATGTACGGCACGCTACAGCATCATCCGCAAAGGGGCTAGCTGCGCAAAAGAGAGTGAGAGAGAAGGAGAGGATCGTCATTTCGTATTCGGCACTGACCGCTCGGCACTTTCGTGTGCGCCGAGAGCCTCTGACCCCGAGACGTGCGCGCACTGCTCGCTCGCTCGTCTACTTACTTTGCGGATACCGCGGGAAGAGCAGTTTACGGCGTCGGGAATACGAGAGCGCGCTTCTCTTTTTCTGCGCCGAGCTGACCACCCGGGAAATGTGCCTTTGTGTCCTTTTCTTTTTATCGCCCGTTTGCATATTTATCAGCTGAATTTGCTTGGCGAAATTTACGCGTGCAATAATGATCATGACGGAATCAAATGATGAATTACTGCGATGACGACTTAGTGATAATTAATGACCAATGTATTATATGAAGTATTGTATGTAAATTGTACTTTTTTTTCTTTTCACGCGCACAAAAATAAACACATATCTTATCTTATCTTATACAGGTATCAAAAATTGAAATTATGACGTTTGTACAGTAATTTTTGCGCTCGATCTATTTGAAACGTTCGCTAGGGATATTGACGTTCTCTATCATTCAAAAGTAATAATACGCGATAATTAATTACTCCGATCATAAAACCGGCCATGAATAATAATAAAAGTCACATAAATAAAATTAGCCCCTAATGGAACCATCAAAGAAGTTAATGCGCCCGTGCAATATCCCTAATGAATAAAATGCGGCAATGCGCGCGATAAAGAGGAAAAAGTCAAACGCTCTCTGATTTAAAAAAAAAAAAGGAAAAAAAGAAAATACAGCAGCGACAGCGATAAGTGCGACAAAACAGCAGTCAGCTCTTTGCCACACATGCATCATAACCGCTAGGCCAAACGAGGATTTATCGCACAATTAGCGAGGCCTGACGCGCGCCGCGCGACCGGTTTTTAACTTCCATCGCTCGCGCGGCTCACTGCAATCGGGCTGAGTAGCGCACGCGAGGCGACGCGTATTTATTGCATCTCGCGCGCTCGCTCTGCATTATCGCGAATTCGCGACTTATCCGGCCGCGAGGCGATGAAACTTTTCGCCGACCGGTGGCGTTCGCTTTCTCGGAGGAACTTAATAAGCGCGCGCTCGCGATTTGCGTGTGTAATGGGCATTGGCGAGCGCTGCACTACTCTTGCAGATTAGACAAGTGCGCGATTCGGTGCATCGCACTTCGCGCTGTGCATTCCGAGTACTGCTGGCTGTGCCGGGTGGATGACTCGCCGAGAGTATAGTGCATTATCGCCGCGCGAGATCGCGTATTGGTTTTGTCGGAGGAGCGAGAAAGAAAGAAGCTGCGTCAAACCTGTAGAATCGGGGTGCATGATTACACTGATTCTGATCCCTGTTATGAAAAATGTTGATTTCGTTGATTTTAGCTGATATTTGTATAAATTAGATTCTTTAATAATTTTTGCTAAAGAAAAATGTGTACAAATATGTGTTTCTTTTAAAAATATTATGTAGCTAATTTTATTAAAAGTACATTAATTTTAATTAAGCAATAGTTAATCATTTAAAAAGTGACTAGAAACATGTCTTTATAAATGCATAATATATGCCTCACCTCGTCTCATAGCTATTTTAGTTCGCTTCAGATATAGATATCGATTTTATGTTGCAGTTTTAGTGAGATAAAACAATGCCTATGTCTGACTTGTACGAAATTCTGTACAGTTTTCTATATTTACTTGATAATGACGAAGCAGTACATTTCCCGTAGGATAATTAAAGTATAGGCGTATATTAACTCGGTGGGTACCAAACAGGGATTAAAAGCGTATTGTGCAATATCGCAAACGAATTGTAATAATTCAAACAATACAAAAACGCGAAATCCCTAATTCTGCTCTTAAAAGTACAATGTCCAAAGAAAAAGCCGCTCTCATCCACGCTAACTTATAAGCAGAAACACACGCGCCACTTCACAAATGAGAGACGAGGAAGCGAGGCCCACAAACGTATTAATCTCAGCGTCTCTGGCTCCTACTCCATATCGCTCTCTACCTCTTGAGTCCCTTCAAAGTCCTCGGAGCCGTCGGCTGGTGCGGCTGCCGCTGCAGCTATACACACAAGACGAAGCGTTTCCTGCGCCGCGGGTAACCCAATAAGACGGCGCGTTGGATTACAAAGGGCGCCGAATCAAAGTCCGTTTCGTTTTATGAAACTATCAAAGGCCGCGGCCTCGTTCTCGCGCGGGTTGTACGCACGCGCTGCCACACAGGAGCCCGCCGCGCCGGCGAGCCTCCCCCCACGCGAAATGCCACGAGCAATGCCGCCTGTGCGCGAGTCTGCATAAACAGAGTACTACGGCGATTGACGGACTGAGCCCTTTGAGGGATACACAGAGAGAGAGAGAGAGGGTTAGAGAGAGAGAGAGAGAGAGAGAGAGCTATGGAGAAATTGGAATTCACAGTGGAATATGGTTGCAACAATGTTACTAACAAAAAGAGAAATTGTATAGTTAATTTTGAAAACGTTTTAGAATTATATTTCGCCACGGACTGTCAATATCCAAAATATTATCATAATTACTGGTAAAATTATTACAACATAAAATAATTTTGTAGCTTTTATTAGTCTGCAACCAAATTGCTTTACTTATCAAACTATACTAACATTCGGAGACTATTTTTATACTTTATTGTACAATTTTTCTCCGAGTAGCTCAAGCATATTTATAAAACAAAATTATATTATTGTTTATCCAATTAGATTGCTAAATTGCGATTTAATTATTTAATTACTTGCCCAATATTAATTAATGAATGAAGTTATTTCACGATTCATTTGACCAGAATGAATTTTAATTATAAAAATTATCAAGATTTGATTAAATATTAAACTCGACTTCGCATTCAACTCTTATAACCGCAAGTCCGTCCAGCTCGTTGAACGAAAATTAATTGCCGAATCAGATGCCACTTGATTGCCGAGGCAAAGATTACTATCATTATACACGACTGTCATAAGCGCGGGGCCGCAGAAAAAAAGTAAACAGATGGAGAAATGTAGGACAAAGCTGGTGGAGCAAAAAAGAAATCCGAGAATACACGAAAAGGACTTATAAGTAAGGCGAGTGGCGAAGTATATAAGAGACGCGACGGGCTTGTGGGGAGAGATGGCGTCTCCATAAATCACGCTAATAAACAGCACCACTCGAGAATGCACGACATGCATATGCACACACAGCCTTCATATACGTATTCCGGCCTTTTCCGCTCTTACTGGCCGCCGTCGCCGTCGCTTCTCGTTTTTGCGCAGTGCTGCCTCCTACTGTCCTCCGCCAACGCGATAAATACCTCCGAATTTCATTCGGCCGCGACACACGAGCTCAGTTGTGCTTATGCGCTTGTTTTTGTCCTTTCGCGAAATTTTTGCACGCACAATTTTTTACATTACTATTTTTAAAAACGTAATTTTAAAAGAACCCTCTTATTATACATCATTTAATTCTCGTGGAAGTTGCATTCGCCACTATTATACCAGACTTTTGTTAAAATTATATCACAAAATCTATTCACTAAATGTATCATCATCGATAAATGGATACGCCAATTTTGTATGTTTCAATTACTGACAAACATCTGAAATAATTACCGATACAAGACTTCAGCCGGCTTTGCAAGCCATACTAGTGCCAGACTAAAGTAAAATGAACTATTTCATACGGAATTTAACATACTTGTAAATTCAAATAAAATCAAAAATATTTCTTGGCTTTTGTAATTACCCGCACTTAAACACCATTACACCGCCAAAAACAAGTCCCAAAAAGACCTCCGTCCAGCAAAAATCGCACATCGAATCTTCGCACAGCTGTATACAAGCGTACGCCTGCATCGGCTCAGCTCTTAGCTCCTTTGTCAACGCGAGGCCGCTACTACACGCTGCGGCTATCGTCTCGCGTCATTTTAATCGCTCGTGACACAAAGTGAGCGCGCGTTGCTTCTTGCGCGCGCTGGCGACGAAAAGACAGTCGCTATTACGCGCAGCGCAGCGGCGTGACGGACGAGTGACTAAATTGTCCTTAAAATGCGATCGCTCACCACCCCGCGCAGCGTGTCCTTCTTCTTCTTCTCCGCGTCCGTCCCCCCCCCTCCCTTTCTTGCGCTATGCCGCGCGCCGCCCCGACAGAAAAACTTCGCGCCTCTGATCTCACCGCGCTGGGCCCCGGGATTTTTCAGGTTGTTTATCTACTTATTATGTCAGCCCGGGCTAATTGGGCATATTTGAGGAGAGAGAGAGAGGGATCTCGCCGCTGCATACTCGCACGTATATGCGCGAGATGAGAGTCGCCCGCGTGCGGCCTCTATACCGATCCTTTTTGCACGCGCCGATTCTCTCACGCTTTTCTTCGCTCCGCGCGCAGCTGATCGTCGCCCTTTTTTCTCTATCTCTCTCTCTCGCGCGCGCGTTTATCTTTCATCTTCGTTGCTCTAGCCGAGAGCGCCGTAGCGGCATGATGCGTCTCGCAGGGTTACAGTGGTTGTGCGTATAAGCGTCGCGCCCCACCGGCGAGCGCAAGAAAAGTCGCATAACTTTCGCGGACGATCGTCACTCCTTCGCCATTCGTCTTTTCGGAAGTACCTATATGCATCGCCGGGCGCGCGGGGAGTTCCTCCCCGCGGCACTCCGGGCTTTTTCTTCGCTCCCGCTTCTTTCCATCTTTCTCGTGCACGAGCTGCGCACGAGCGAAAGATGCATCGCTTCATTCCACGGCTCGGCTCGTTCTTTTTCTTTGCAAGTTCGAACGCGAGTTCGAGGGTTGTGCAGGAAAAAGCTGTTGCTTTTTATATTTGAAATATTTTCGAGTTGTTCTGAAGTATTTTTACAGCGGTTAAATTTGAGTGAAGTAGAAGAAGCCCGGTACGATTAGACATTCCAAATATCAATGGAAAATAAGCCAAGATTAAAATACGATATATATATATATATATATATATATAATTTTTAAAAAATGATTACTTAAATTAAGGACTAGATCTAATAGCTAGACGAGACTAGTCTAGACTAGTCTAGTTTATTGAAACTTATTAGTAATGTAGAATTAAGTTTCACGACTAAAAATGATAAATAGTGTTGGTATCCAAATTACTAGACTGTCTGATAACGATTATTATTGTTTCTCCGTGAACAATTGCCACAAACTTCGCACACATAAATAAATATCTTCGACAATTCTGTGTACTTTTTCTGTCCCAATCTACCTTTAAATACAAATATTATTATTCAGCCCCAAGCAACCAAGTAGCCAAGGAACGAAGTCTAATTCCAAACGTTCCACGCCCGCAGCAACAGCGACGACAGGATTTTCCATCCGAGCTTCTCCACCTCTATGTCCACCATAAGCCGAAATGGGAATAGAGCGAGTGCGGCGTGTACGTACACGCGTCTACATTCAAAGCCAGACGTACCTGCACCAGCGAACGAAAAGAGAGACCTTTCACCCCACAGCGGCTCGACCTCATCCTCGTCCTCGTCGCTCTGATTATTCCCTGGAGAATAATTAAAGCCCGCGGCCGTAATTAGAGGAGGCTGCTGCTGCTCTGGCCCTTGCCCTCGCGCCCATCGCGAATTAAAATCTTACACGTATGCGTGCGCACACATTTGAAAGTTAAATCCGAGAGTCGCCTCTGAGCGAAAGAGGGACGATGAGACGAGATCGCGTCGCAGACGAGGACAAAGCCAAGGCTCTGATGTAGTTTCTCTTGCCGCGTCTAGGGTCGTTTGCGCTCTCAAAGATGAATCGCTTTTCCGGTGGGCGACAAAATTTGCACTCGGATTTTTACCAAAGTCTTTGAATACATGTAGCGAAAATACTTCAGTTTTATAGATATTTTCAATTGAGATTTTATTAGTAAATATATACCTGAAGGGGATGTGAAAGATCCATAACATATCTGGCATTATAAACTTCTTAATAATACCTTTTTATACAAATTTAAATCATTTTTCGGAAAAGTGTTGTTTTATGCTGTTCGAATTCATATGCCAGAATTTTTCAGTTAAGTTTTCGAGCAATACCATTGACAGCTGTATAGGAGAAAGACGCATGAAAACTGTTCTACTGTATATCTCTTTGCTATTATTGGTGAGATACTTTCAAAATCTAAGATTTCTGGTATGAATTCGAAGCACTATAATTTCTTCAATATGTTTCTACAAGTTTGCATAAATAATAAGATTGAGAAATAAATAAAAATGGGATTTATTATAACCCTTTTACATTTACATGAACCAATGTGTTGAATCATTCGATTATCAAACTACCTTCAATACGAAAATACTGAAACTAATCGTCGAAACTTATACTTGTAAATGTACGAATCAACGGAGCAAAGGAGGGAAAGCAATAATCAGGGATCGAGGGGCTATAACGGCAATCTAATCGTCGACGGAAGAAGAAAATCGTGCGGTTAATCCGAGGCCTCTCCATCTCTCTCTCTCTAGTTCTGACATTCGCTCGTCATACACACACGAGATCCGCATACACAATGCGCCCGCAGCCAGGCTCCGGGACGCCGAACCCCGGCGTCGATTTAATAATGGAATGGTTAGTGGATTCGGGTACTAGTAACGCGTTACAATTTTTCCTCCACGGGGCACAGCAGTACCAGCAGCGGCAAAGAGAAGGGTCGCGCACGTATATAGAGTCCTGCGCGGATCCTGCGATGCGCGCCTACGTGAGTGGCATGTGCGAGAGAGGAGACGCAGGAAGGGAAAGAAGAAACAGGAGAGCGGAGAGAGGAAACCCTATAGGCGGCACGTAATCTATTTGTCGGGCGACCGCCGCGGCGCGCCAAATTCAGCGGGGGGGCTTGTGTTGCTCGCGCGCGAACGCGGAGACGAGGAGAATCGCACGCGGAGAGCGAGGGTCTCTGCGGTGGCGTTTAATGCTTACAAGCAAAAGAGAGAGAGAGAACTGAGGGCGAGCCGAGCGTAATTGCATTGCGCCAAGCGTAGAGCGAATGCATATTCAATTGCACGGAGTGAAAGTGCCTCGAGATTAGGTGTGGCGGAGAGGCTTTTTTCGGAGCGTTTTCGCGACTGTGGTGGTAGCTTGGGATTGATAATTGTTTGGCGTTGTTTGACGATGTGCACAGCTGTCGTGTGTAACGATTGAATTGCGAGCAGTAAGTGACTAGATCAAAAAGTACAATTTCAAATGCAAAGGGCTCGTTCTCAGTGAGGGAGCGTGAACTCCACTCGTGATCCTGAGAATGGGGCCTTAGCAACTCAGCGTGAAACGTCATCCATTCTCTAATTTGGCTTCGAGAGAAAAATCGATCGGAACCTAGAAGTGAGAAGTCTTATAGATCTATAGTCTTATAGTAAATATATTGCTTAAAATAGAAGGGTGAACAAATTAAACATAACCTTAATTTTTGTAACTTTTTTGTTCTGAGCAACATATCACTCGATTAGAGTGAAATGGTTACTGACCCCTAAGACTAGATCACGTTTGACTAAGCAATGAATGAATTTTTAGTCGAAGCCAAATTACAGCAAAATGCTGCCCGACACTAAATATAAACTAAATTGAATAAAAACAAGGATATCGTTGTCCCGATTAAATGTTTTACCGAAATTCACGTACATTGAATATTAGTAACCATCCGAATAATTCACCATCAACGCTACAAATCCAATGGAACACGGCTAATATATACAGACGCAGCGAGTCCAGCCCTTTAATTATAAACCTTAAAATGAGCACCATCCAGTGGCTCTCGCGCGGGTTACGGGCTTAATGTCGCTGGGGAAAATCGGCGAAAAATGGCTCGATAATTAAGGCAAAATTTAATGTTTTCGATGCAGTATCCAGCGTACGGCTGCAGCAGCAGCAGCAGCTTCGTATACATATATACGCGGGCTGCGGTGGCAGCGGACCGGTTCGCTCGCGTGGAAAAAATCATTAAATCGTGGCCGCAGCTCGCGCGGCTAGCTCACCGGTTCCGCAGGCTACCGCGATTCGCGCGCGGATACGAAAGCCTGTATATAGCTCCATACGTGTGCATACAGCAGCGTTCGCGCCAGTAATACAGTGCATACATATTTATGGGGAGGACGCGGCTCGGGCCGCTGCTTTTACCGCTTATATATTAATTACCGACGCCCGTTAACGATCGCTCGAACCCTCGCGTGAATATACGTGTGTGTGTGTGAGTATAGGTACAGCGTGTGCAAGCGTTGTGTGTGTATACAGAGGTGTATGTGAGAGAGCCGTAGGAGGATTTTGCATTTTTACGGAGGGATGGAAATTGATTGATAAGTTTTGTAATTGGCGTCTCCACGGTGCTCCTGGCTCCTTTGGGCAAGCAATTTTTGCTCGCGTTTGCGTCACTTGACTTAAAATTATTCTTCTGCGCTGTCATTTCATTTACATGTATATTTGCCGTTGTGGTGAAAAATCGCGATTATACCCTACGATGGCGTTGACGGTTTTATGATTTATTTCTATTCTCGATGTTTGCAAGTACCTAACCAGCGCATTAATTTCTGACAGCTGATGTTTAAATTAGTTTCTTTTCAATAAAAACCACTCCGTTAAAGTAAGCATTGCGTTAGCTACTTCAAATACTTATAGTTTTTGCCACTACTCTCAGCCAATTATATTGCATTTTAAGAGGCTTCAATAAAACCCATCAGCATTTCTTTATAGAGGTATTTAATTATTATAAAGATAGCCTTACCATTGCCACAATTATATAGATGGAAAACTAATTTAAAAAACGACAGTACTAATGGTTGAATAAAAATTTAACTGTGAAATAAAATTGTAATATGTAAATTCTAATAGCCAAAGGGAGAAACAAGAAAGTATTGCCGATCTCACCGAAACAGCTGACCGGAAATCGTTCGAGACTGTACACGATCGCGTCTCGAAGAACACGGCGCGCGAAATATACACAGCGATCGGCGCGTAAAAGGCGAGAAAAAGACCTTCAAATACTGCAAAATAGCTGCAGCGAAGAAAGCCAGAGAGCCGCACAAGAACAAGAAGCACAAGAGGAAGAAGAAGAAGAAGAAGGCAAGGCGTCAAAACGAATGTCGCGCGTCGCGTGTAAGCTATTAAGCCCGAAGCGAGCGAGCGTGTCGCGTCTCGCCGCCGCGCGGCCAATGAATTGCATCGCGCGCTCACTGCTCGGTCGATTAAATCGTCGCCGATATGGGAGCCGTGCGCGCCTTATATTCCGGCCGAGAAATCGCTCCATACACGCGAGACGCCGCCGCAAAAGCTGTCTCGGGTCTTCATTACGCGCTCGCGCGCCGAGGCTCCAAAGGGGCGAGAGGAGACGTAACGAACGACGGCGACGATCGCCTCGGTTAATTGCGATCATTAACGTCCTCCTCGCGCGCTAGGCCAGGCCTCGCCGATCCTGCGCTGATTTCCTCTCGCCGCTATACTGCGCAGCTCTTTCTCTCTCATGAAAACGATCGCGATTGGCGCTTACCGTCACTTGGCGAGTGAACCGCCGCCGCTGCCGCTGCCACTGCTGCTGCCGCCGCGGATGGTGAGTTGGGAAAAGGCCGATTATTCCACTTACCCATGGCATCTGAAACAGAATGGAGAAGAGAGATGGTTAGTCTGTGCGGTTGCGCGAGTGCGCTTTTTCGCGGAAAAGCTTGGGAATTGACTCGTCGGCCAATTCCCTGCGTTCGAGGGTAATTCGTCGCTTTCAATCGCTTTTAATGGATGCACTCGCCTATTTTGGACTTGAAACTTTACTGCGCGTTGGAAGGAATGAACGTCTTTATTTTATCTTCCCAACAATGATGTTTTCAACTTGGAGTTAAGTTTTTTATTACAATTGCAGTATATGTTCGTAATTTATTGCACTTGTGTGGTAGTTGGATTAAATTTATTTGTAAAAACAATAAAATCACTGTAATATGAAAGACTGATCGGGCTTCTTCCTGTCAAGGTATGTACAAATTTTGATTCCATGAGAGTCAAAAGATTTACCTTGCACACGTTGTTTTATACATAAAACTCATCCAATCTATAGAAATTCAACAAATACAGCTTATTCTATATTCACATCCGTTCTTATGTTTCATGCTTCAAATTTAAATTTGACTCTCGCGATATTTAGATAAAAATAAAAAGATTTACATTTATTTATTTATTTATTTATATACGGGCATTGCTGCCCTTTTACATACAAAATACTAGAAAAAAAGCTTAATAAAAATCAGGAGTAAGCAATTTGCTCTAAAAACTGCAAACACAGAGAATGGAAAGTCGTCTTATCAAAGGCCAGCAACGGAAAGCATTATCTCATTAAATTAAATTTCCCCATATGGAATTATTTACATGTAATGGACAGGCAAGCTCGTAAGTAAAAAACTTTAAAAAACGAACGAGACTAAGAAACATATATAGAAAACTACGCGGAAACATCTCGGGATTCGGCGAATCCAAGCGAGCGAGCCAGCGAGCAGAAATAACGAAGCTGCACTTCGCTGCTCACTCGTTGACTCAAATAAGCCGTGTAATTCAGCGCGCGATAATCCGCCGCAGCACAGCTTCAACTCTTTCCCTCTCGGATATCTCCGCTCGTCTATCTCTATTTATTATTCCTAGGCGCTCAAATACGTGTACAAGCAAGCGCGCACGTAGGCGCAGTTGACTTTTTCGCGCGAGTCCTTCTCCACTCTCTGCGCCACGCGTTCCACTTTGCCGCATGGAAAGACACTGCGAGCCGCAACTCTAATCATTAGGGAACCGGTGCTCGGAGAAGCCGATTGACGTCGCCGGAATTTATTGGCCTGAGGATTCCGCGGCAGCTGACTTTTCCAAAGCGGCGCAGCACTTATGCGAACGTGGGGGACTCGACTCGACCCTTTTTCTCTTGCGCTCGTGTTGTTCGGAAACTTCGCGGATTAGCGCGAATCGAGGAGAGAGAAATTGCACGTACGACAAGATTTTTGCGAGGAGCTAGGTGGAGTAATAAGGAATGTATCTCGAGATTAATGAATTTCCATTCGAAAAATCGCTAAGTGCGAGATGATGAATATCGACGCTATATTCGTCCGTGATCGCGATATCGCGCTTTTGCAAAAGAATATACGCGGGCATAATTGATTGCCGCGTGCACTTGAGCAGTGCGATTTCAAGGAATTCAAACCGTTTGTACATGCACGCAATAAATTATGCAACCGGACGCACGAACGATCAAATTTAAATTTATTGTAGAAAATTGTGAAATTTACGGTCTGCAGATTAAGGGATAGGCTTGCGATGTAGAAGATGCTGACACGAACGGGAAAATATTTTGGTCCATTCTTATTCTCCGGAGATATATAGTTTGTTCTGATGCGTAATTAGACCAATCAGAGGGTCCGATCAAAATTCAGCGAAATTTTAAGTTTCTCACGACTGACGCAAAGGAATAATCCGCATTCGCGAATCGCACGAAGATCTCGGTTCAACAGAAAAAGGAACTGATGAACCATGACTGAAATACAAATGATTCTTATTTCCCGAGTTATCTCGCATCTCCTTTTTTAAATTATGCATGCCAATGACGTGCAGCAAAAACATGCGTATGCTGATCAAACAATTCCTCTTCATCTTCAAAGCAAAAATTTGTCAAAATCCCGCTAATCTCTCGATAGCCCTAATTTGCTCGTCAAAAACGGAACGACCGCGAACCAATCTCCGCCATCACCGCGCTCCCCTAATCTCCCCGCGCAGTCTATACGCGAAACGTCAACTCGACAGCTTCGAGACATCCGATAAACTCGAGTCCCCCGCTCGATCGCGAGCTCACGATCGTCGCAGATCTCGCTCGAGAGTCCGCGAAACTCGTCGCGTACATATAAGTGAGACGTTAAGTGGGCGCTCGTTTCATCTATATAAGCATCGCATCGTGATCTGACAAAAGTCCTCCGTCGACGACAACGACGACGATCGTCACACAAATCCCCATTAGGTCGTCGGCTCGGTGCTCGGCTTATAAACCAGACGGGCGAGCTCCGGTCGCCCTGGTGTTATATACCCACGCGGATCCTTTTTTTTGCGGCCTGTAGGATAGCGCTGCTGCTGATTCGTCGGATTCCGGGGGCCCCGCATTGTCAACGCGCGACGACCAATGCTGCCCGTCTCTCTCTTTCTCTTTCTCTTTCTATATCTCCGTCTTGGTCGGGTCTGGTCGGCGAGGAGCAGTGTGTGCTCGAGATTAATTAGGGGCCGTGTTTTAGCGACAAAAATGGTCCGCAAGAAAGTAAGGCGCGGAGAGGCTAGACGCGAGCGAGGCAAGAACGTGCTACAAATTAAAGCCGGATCGCGGACTGACGAGGAGAGCCATCTCTAAAATTCGATGATGCGCTGGAAGTAGAGGATCTGATACGTTTCCGAATTCCGCTTCGATCTCTCGTTATTAGTGGCTGATGAGGGTTTTGTCGTTAGTAGGGATTTTTGATGGATAGCTATATCAGTCCTTTCCATTTTTAAAGTACAATATTTAAGTTTCATCTTTCATTCATTATAATATAAAAAATATTTTTATATTAAAATAAGAAGCAGCAAATTTAATAAACATTTTTTTATTGGACTAGAAACACCCGATGTTTTTATTACTTTAAGTAACTACTGTCCTTATTATTAGTAATTTTTTTATCAAAATATAACCTTACAAGGTTACCTAACGTATTCTTGAATTAGTTTCTATGGTAACAAATAGAGATAATACCTAATTACGTAACTTATTCGTGATTATGGTACAGATTTCTTATAACAAGTAAAAAATCTTTGGTTCTTTAAGTGTTTCAAAGAAAAGACTTTTAAGAAGCAAAAATTATACAAATAATTTTATTTTACTGTGTTTTAAATAAACAAAGTCAAAATATCTTAGATTATAATGCGGCAATCCCGTGACGAAACAGTTTAATTGATAACAATGTCAATTAAAAAACAATTGTAAATAAAAAATTGATTAAACCCGTTTTGTTTCGATAAAAAGATATCCGATTCCACTATAATCATCAAGCACTTAAGTTTGGTAAAAGCTCTTTTACCCTAACTAACGATTACAATAAATTAGAGAAGAGGCGCAAAAAGCCGAGGCAGCCCGCAGTCAAAAAGTTCGTCAAAAATGTAAAAACGCGCGCGGCGCCGACTCCCTCCGCGCGCCGGAATAACTGGCATACTCGTCGCGTCCGTCGTCTAACCGATCCGAGCGAGCGAGAGCGCGATTTTCGCGCAAAAAAAGCATCGCCCTTGGATTACCATTTAAGAAGCGCTAAATTAGACTCGCGCGTTTCGGGAATTTGACGTGGCGCGTATAAGCGCGATTCCGTCTCTCTCCGACAGGCGCGCAGAGAAAGACGAAGGAGAGCGAGAGAGACAGAGGACAGATAAAACGAGCGAATCCCTCTACATTCCTCTTAACAAATTTCGACGCGCGGGGACAAAAAGTGTTGCCATGCCCTAGCCGACGCCTCGGCATTAGAACGGCAGACGACGGCGAATGAAGAAGAGGCGCAGACGACGCGAGGACTATAATACCCCCGTCGCGATTCTCTCTTTCTCCTTCTCTGTCCCCTCTCTTTCTCGATGTCCTTCCTTCCTTCCTCCGTCGTCGATGCATCGATAATTTTTGCTCGCTGCGGGACTTCTTTTCGCGCGCCATTGCGCAAAAACTAATTACTTTCGGCAGATATTTATTATACTTCGCTCTCTGCCTCCGCGGTCTCTCGCTGTGCGCGCGTGGATCGCAAATAATGCTATGCGAGAGAGAAGAGACTATACTGCTGTACAACGCTGTGGTATTCGGTTATTTAGAAATTTCCGGACAAGAAGTTCGCGATGAACTCGGGGATAATAAATTACCATAATTGGAGCGAAATTAGTAAAACGCGGTTTGAAATAAAAAAGCGTCTGCCAGAAGTTATTTAGTTTTAAACGGTTCGGACGTTGACGAAATTATGAAAAGAGTCGCTTCAATTGTATATGATAAATAAGCATTGGCAGGTTCATAATTTTACAATTATTAGTTCAATAACACACTTTCGCTTCGTCGCACAAGTTGACAGCTCCACATGAATCAGAATCGATACAAAACGGACTCATTCATTCGACAATAAAAGCGTCGTTTATTTGCCAGAACTTCTCTCGGCACTTGTTTTTTACGCCCGCTAAATCTGTGTCAAGCATTCACCGCGGTGCGTCTCCATGTCAAAATCACAAATACGCGCTGAAAGCGCTCAAAACCGCATCTCTGCGAGATTTTCGACTGCGTTGGCCCGGCACCAACGACTCTCTTCTCAGTGGACACCATCCCAGCAAACGCGCTAGACAATGACGATTGTGATCGACGCGACAATTAAAACCGGCGTGAAATTCGCAACAACGACACATCTTCTCTTCTACTCCCACGTTCTCGGCGGGGATCAGCATCCACGGCATTCTACCTCTTATATATAGAGTCGTAGAAAGAGACGTTTTATCGTCATCGGTGATGCACGATTCCGGAGAATCGGCGTCGTCGTCGTGGGGTCTTTTATCCGCGGAAAAATCGCGGTCTCTCTTTCCCGTACGTGTCCGTACGTCTGTCTTGTCTGTCTTATAATCGTCGTCGGTGGAAAAAGACGTCTGGCTCGCGCACGTGTAGTAAGTGTACGCGTACGCGCGTGTGGGTGGCGAGATGATCCATTGGGAGTGCGGCCCTAACACGTGTAATTAATGCGATCTAAGCAAGGCCTGTCCGCATGAACGCTCCTTCTATCTGTCATCTCGTTTATGTACACTCGGCAAAGTTAGACTCTCGTATGCTCGTGCTATTCGCGGTTCCGAGTTGCGTTTCACTGCGTCGTGTCTGCTTTTTTTCTGAATGGTTATACGTCTGAATAATAAATCAAAACCTCATAGAACGTAATAATTTATTGAAAAAATTAATATTGGACTATCAATTCTCTGCTGAGTAAATGTCTTCAATCATATGCGATGATTATTATTATTTCAGAATCAATATTTTCGAACCGGTATATGCAGTTTATTAACTCTAACTACTGTGATTTAAGAAATATGATCTTATCATTCATTTTAAAATAATTCATTATGTAGTCGATTAAATAATCGTATTTAATTATTTTTAATTATTAATTTATTCATTGTTTATACACAATAAAGAAAATGAGATGAAAAGTAAATACCTATAAATTTTAACTTTAACTGTGCAAAAGTAGTTATCAACTAAAGTTACTTAGTTACTGTTAGTTATTACTGTGTTTTAAATTTAGGGAATTGACAAATTGTTCAATAAAATACTGTAATCGAATATACAATGTTAAATTTGACTAACATGTGCAATAACACTAAGATATGATATGACAAGTTATCTTATATTTACATATAAATTGTACAACTTAGCATAAATGAATAAAATGAATTAATAAATAATCGTTCTACTGACTGACTTAGCCGACTAAATTAAAAAAACATAAACCTAGATATAATCGATAGAGTGAAGTATCAAGAATATGATTAATTTAACTTCAATCTAATTCAGTATTATACATCCATAAGCAACGTAGCTTCATTTCTCTTCGACATTTTTCGAAGCACGCAAGTCAACTTCTATTAATAGATCATCACGCAAGACGAGTACAAGAACATCTTATCGACGCTACACGAACCCCTTAGTTTATACTTCGCTAACTTCAGTCCAGTCGAGCAAGAAGAGCCGTACAGCACAGACGCAAAATCCGCTGTACGAAGCGCGATCCTGCATGCGTATACACCATCCACCGAGGCTGGGGAATTTCATCGTTCGCGCTCGCACGCACTCGCGCGCGCACTAACGTCCAAAATAAACTGTCGCGCCTCGTAATCTTCGAAAATAAACAGCGCGATCGCGAATTCCGGCCCCTGCTGCGGCGGAGGAGGAGACGGACGGACGGACGTAACGGAGAGAGAGAGAGAGAGCGAGACGAGACGAGAGCGACAGATAAAATAAAGTTTCGGCGGCGACGGTGGTAGAGCTGCGAGAGGCTCTCCGAGCTCGAATCGTTTTGAAATTCGCGCGCGAGCTCAACGGCCAGTCGAAGCATTTATTGCGCGAGGCCCTCGCGCGATTAATCAACAAACAGAACAGTATTTTCGAGAGGAGGGTACTGCTGTTTCTCGACCCTCCTTACTTGCGCTCCTCGTCTTCGTCTACAATTATTTGGTCTTGCGGTTCTTTTTTTTTTCTTCATCTGGCGCGTGTGCGTTATTCAAGAAATGAATGATTTATCTCACAAGTTGGAAAGGGAACGCGCTTATGCCGTTCGTATTTATGTCTGCGCAATATTTACGTAAATTGCTCGGTTTACAGGGTTTTTATGCAGGGCTCGACAATATATAAAGAAAATTCGAGTGGCGGACGATCGCATTGAAATTCTTTGCAAACACCGACGTTTCTTTTTCTGGATAATTTAATTATAGCGTCACCTGCAAATTGAATTGAAAGTGAAAACAGTTATGACGTCGGCACGCAGATGTTGCGCGCTGGGGCCGCATACTGATACGCATTCGGCGGAATGATTCATCATTTAAGGGCTTACAATTATATCCGAGTTACACAAACAAGTGTATTATAATTGTTAATACAGGAAATAAATATGATCCGTGCCGCTGCCTTATAAAGAAATGAGACAGTTTGCTAAGTTATTCCTTTTAAATTTAAATTCGTAACATATGGATAGCCTTTATTATTTCGTATTATTTATACCAGAAAGAACATTTTATTCATTCAATTATACAACGAATAATTAATTCATAACAATGAATATAAAAACATAATATTATTGCGTCTATTTTTACACAGAAAGAATTTTCTGATACGAAATTATCATGAAAATCACACTAAAATATGGCATTCTTACCCTTCATAAAGTTAATTTTTCCCGCTAAGTCCAGTATGTCCCACGTTTACCGAGGATTTTCCCCGTAAATTATATTAGAAAGTTCTCTGCATAAAAGTTCTTATACTTCTCACGAGTACTTAAGAAAAGAAATATGCCATTAAGGAAGAAGTCAAAAAGGGTCAATCAAAGGATGCACAACCGTCGACGAGCAAGCGGACAAGAATAAATATTATGACCCCGAGTTCGGCCCTAACGGGGTCTCCATTAAGAAAGTGGCGCGCGCGATTAAGAGAGAACACGAAGGGAAAAAGCGTCGAAGGAGAGGTGGGGAGGATCGGCGCGTCGATGAGGCCGGTTAATTGGTGTTCTATGAATTTGACAGCGCTTACCGCGAAAAGGAATCGGGGCCAGACAGCGATGCGCGCCTCGCGCTTCTTGCGCCCGCGACCATCAGACGGACGGGGACGACCGACCAAAGGGGAAGGGGGGAGGGGGAGAGGAACGACGCCGAGAAGGAAGAAGAGAGGAGCGAAGAGACAAGAGTCGCCGCCGAGCATCGAGGAATTTTAATTATAAATTAGTTGATTAACTCAATAGTGTTTTTGCCCGTGGCGACACTGTCCCCGGCTCTCTCTCTCTCTCTCTTTCTCGTCTTTCTCACACAGGAACGCGCTGCACTGCCGCGATACGTGTGCGTGTATGTGCGCATGTGCATGTGCGACTGGGGGCAGCAGCGGCTCTCTTTTCTCTTGTTTGGCTGCACTGCACTGCACGCGCGCGGCAGCCGAGTCGTCATAGGGGATTTTGGAAATTCGCACACGAGTCACGATTGATTGATCCGTTTTTGCGAGAGGGCTTCCTTTTTCTTGCTTTCTTTGTTTATATATGTATATATCGTTATCTGGCTCGCGTCCACTTCGGACTCGGTCTGGTCGACATTTAAATGCGCTTAACTGTGAATGAATTTTACATGTTTTTAACTGATGAAGCGGAGGGAGAGAGAGAAAGAGAGGATCTCCCAAAGATACACGGATACCGGTTTTTCGACTCGGAAATTTATGTAAAATAAGAAGAAATAACAGATGCGTAGACGACGCGAGTCAAAATGGATTGTGAAGTAGTTGCTTTTTTTTCTGCATTAGCCGGATTAATGGAATTTACAAGTTTCATTGTATCAGTTCGTAGTTTTTTTCTCTCGATTTTCTGTAAATATATACATGACGATTGCAGATGAAGCTTGAAATAAAATTATCATGGCGTCACCGAAGTCGACAGATTTAGAATGACAGTAATTCTCTGAATCTCGAATGCGAGCGAAAAACGGAAAACGTCTTAATGCCAAATAAAAACATCTCTTGACTACTGAATTATTCGTTTAGCGAGTCTCTCTTTCACTTTGATCCGTATAGTTGTAAGGCGCGTGTTACAATTTAAAATACAATTGTGTAGAAGTGTCGCTCCGCGCTAAATGAATTCCCGCCGTTGTAGACTGGCAGAGGCAGTAAGAGAGAGAGAGAGAGAGAGAGAGAGAGAGAGAGAGAGAGAGAGAGAGAGAGAGCACACGATCCTGTAGAACAAGTTCTTGTGTCCGATTTGCTTGTACGTCATTGGCGTATAGCGAGGAGAGAACGCGGTCGCAGGATCAGTCGCGAACGAGAATGTTGCTATACTCTAAATCATAATTCAGGATTTCCGTCCCAAGGACGCGGCCTTGATACTAAAATATGAATTAATACAATTGCCGAAACATATTTTAATTGTCACTTTGATATTCCAGATGAATAAATAACCGCACCAAAATCGAGTGGTAAATTTATTTTTAATAATAAAAAATACTAATTTATGTGGAGCGGATGATCATTTATAGTTTTGAAGTCAAATAAAAATAAGTGAATGTTGAGTTATGAAGAAATTTATATTGTTCGTGTGTAATCTGACGAAAGACGAGTTGAGAACCGCCTGCGGGCAGAGCGAGATGCATCGGCATCAGAGTGCGCGGCAAAGAAAGAGTCGAGCGAGTCGTTTGGCACGAAGGTACAATGGCTGTCAGAGATGCGCGTCGGCATGCTCAATATTCCAAATGCGTTCCTTTTGATATTAAATACAATATGCGAAATCGTCAGCGAGAGAAAGAAAGCGCAGGCAGCCGGAGACGAAAGGAATGTGGAATGGCGAAATTCCGCAAAAATGTTTTAAGATTATTAAATCTTTTGATATTTTCTTTTAAAATGAATGGCAGTGTTTCGTTATTTAATACATTTTTAGCAATTTATTGTTAAAAAAAAAAGTTTCTTCGCAATAAATCAATAAAAGAGTTAATAAAATAAATAAATGAAAGAAAATTTAAGGATCATATTCATTGCAATTACAATAGCCGTTTCTTCGAGGGAAATAATCCGGTGCAACTGTATATATAGCGAAGCAAGTGGCACGCATTTATTACGCGCACCTGCTGTCCGCTCTGCGATCTCTCCAGGTGTCGGATGACAAACTCCAAAATCGCGCTTTGTCATTTAATTCAGAGCTTGACTCATTTGCAATTCAAATGAAGGAATGAAATATAATTTCAAGTGTGCCGCGGAAACTAATTTATATCTTTTAATATCATTTCGTGTCAAGTCATAACAATTATATTTCAATACTACGCAAGGTTAGTCCGTTTAATGAAGTTTATGAGATCTGCATGTCTATCGATAAAACTTGAATTATAAAAAAGATTCCGTATCAATAAATAAACTTAACATAAATACTCTTACATTCTTATCCGAGATCGATTAAAAATTTTAATGTAAACTTATAGTAAACTACATCTCAAAGAAGTATGAAGCCAAGAAATGAAAAATTATTTGCTTATAATTCGTTGAGATTACTATAAATGACAAGAAGATAACAATATTTGTAAATAGTTTGCAAGATCATTTCCATATAATATATTTGTGTACGATAAGGTACAACGATCCTCAACGACTCCCACTCTCTCAAGCCAAAAAGCCCATTCTCCTACGACAAAAAATTGTGAAAAATTCAGCCGTCCCCCGGGCAAAAAGCACCAGCATCCGCAAAAAGTCGTTCATCTAGCATCGCTTAGAATCCGCGTTGGTGTCTCCCGCGAGCCGAAAACTTGTCGCGGAGGGTCGCGCGCTCGGCGGCGGCGTCTCGCGACTCGCTTCGTCACATACCGCCACGGAGAGCGAAATGCTGCGCGCAGAGAGCCTCGATGGGCAAAAACGCTGAGCGCTGCACCGGACGACTATGTGACCCGCCGCCGCCGCCGCCGCCGCCGTATTCGTTTTTTGCCGCGACACTGTCGCGCACGAACTGCCCGGCGCGCGAACGTCAGCAGAATTTAAAATATGCAACTCGCGGAGAGAACGAGCGACCGCGTATGTGTATGTGTGTGTGTGTGTGTGTGTGTGTTTGTAGGATGTGGGTACAGGACGCCGCTGGATAGTGGTAGTCCAGATGAAGCTGATCGAGGCATGACTGACGAAAACAGAGTGGGACTGTCTAAATACGGTGGAAAAAGAGGGAGGCAGATTTGTAAGAGCTAATGGTGCGCTTTGGTTATTCGGGAACAGGCATGGAAATAATTAGCTGGAATAGCTAAAAATTTGTCTGAAAACGAGGAATGAATTAACTAGATTAATATAGCGAGGACATTTATCGACTGTATTATTCTTTCTATGGTAATTTTCGTTAGAGGTTTATATTCGTAAGAATCAATCAACGCATTTTTTTATTAAAGACAGTATTGTCAGCTACCGTTCATTAAATTAACGTCAATTTAATATAAAATATAACATAATAACTTTCAATTATAAAATTAAAACTTCAACATCCAAAAATTACCCCGAATCCGTAATTATTTTTCGCAACGATTATTGCAGGCACTTCAACTCGTCCATTATATGCTTAATCAAATTTAGATGATTCGATATCTCACATCGAGATAAAGACTCGCTCGAGCAAAGTGAGCGCGCTCCTCCCTTTACGACCCTAACCTTATACTTTATAATTGCACCTGTCGAATCGCGTTTGAGGAGTGCGGCGGCGGTGGCGGTGGCGGCAGCTGAATCCACTTTAGCGGCAAACTGTATTCCCTGAGCACACATACAGTTAGTTTTTGCGGTTGTAACGCGACTCTGACTCATAAAAATCCTTAAAAATAGAAAAAATTTTGACTCGCTTTCAAAAGTTGAGAGGACAATGTCCGTATGAAAATAATGATTCATCGAAATAAACACGAATTATAAAGGATTTCTTATTTTAAGGACGAATTTTTCTTGAAATAAGATGCACCAACAAAGTTTTTTCTTTGAAGAAATTTTGTCCTATTTTCGTCAAAATGTAATACCAGAAAGGTCACGTAGTTACGCTAAATAATTTAATGTTCACTCTAAAAATAAGGATTATTTCTTATTTTTTGTGTATTTTTAAAGTAGCAAAATGTGATAAACTAAGTAACTTATTTCTTGTGTTTTGTGCATATTTCATATAATACAACATAAATAACATGTATAAGAGCATTCATTTTCCATTAGTTATATTTTAAGCACAACAAAAATAAGCAATCTTCGTTCCTGTGAAGCTAATTGAAATATTTTCACAAAAAATGTTTATACAATAATTCTTTTTTCGAATTAAATACAAAACATCCTTTTAAACGTAAAATGTTTTACAAATTTTATTGCAAAAACCGACTGCACGCGCCGCACCTTGTCCTCGCAACACCTTATACAGGCTCGCGCGCCTTAATGGTTCTCGCGCCTAAGAAAACTAGCTAAGTGTAAAATCGCTCGCGAAAAGTAGTTAAAGCGACGCGCGGCTCGGCGTGTCGGCGGAATGTCGCGACGGCTGTACGCAGCAAAACCAGCATTACACTCGCGCACCGCAGCAATCGTCTGCACTGAGCTTTCTCTCTCTCTCTCTCTCTCTCTCCCTCTTCCTTGGCGTCGCGCGATTGTCATCCCCGCGAGAGCGCCGCGCGCTTTTGTCTCTCGTTTTCCTCGGCGATCTCTCCGGTAAACAACGATTAAGGCCCAAAGCTGGAAGCTGTCGCTTTGCGGCGGGTCGACGTTTATCCGCGACAGCAGCAGTAGCCTGCGAGTGAGACCGCGTTGTAGGCACGTGCGAGTTCCTCTTTTCTTTAGCAAGATACATACCGTGCGGCTGTTGGAACTGCGAGGTGTAGCGCGCGCTTTTTTGCCGGTTTTTAGTGGCCGGGGGAAAACTTACCGCTTGATTGTTCGCGGAATAAGCTTATGTACAGGTGTGAGTATTATCCTGGGAGCGGGAAAAAGTGCTTGACATTTTATCGATATGCTGCTCGAGAAGGAGACGAGGCGAGGCTACAGGTGCTAAGATTCTGTACGCACTGTCGTCAGGGGCGTCTACAGTCTTTTTTCTTTGATTCTATGTGCTACTGCTTGTTTTTGTAAATACGCTCGTGCAAGAAGGGCCTTAATATATAAATGCTTCAGAGCCCTCAATATTTATTTTATGTACACAATTATTAATTTTAAAAGGAATCATGAGTAACTTTGTATGCAACTCAAGTCATTTGATAGACTTATAAGTTCCTTATGTGAAAATATTATATGTAATAATATTGTTAAAAAATTAACAATTAAAATTAAAAATTTTACACCGTTATTAAAAATGTATAATTTAAAAAATATATTTAAAATATTTGACCACCATATGTAAATAATCTTTTATGTTTTAGATTATAAAATGGATGAACTGTCCTATAATTTTATATACAATGGTTAAAAATTTTCGTTAATTATACTATAATACCTGCAATCCAAAAATTTCAATCAATTCTACGCTTTTTGTCGCGTACAATATCCTCCTTAAATTTAATTTAAATGTTATAATCCCAATTAGTAAATAAGCATAATATTATCAAGAAAATGACTTAATTATAGATAAACAAACGATTGGTCCCTTATAAGAACAAAAATCAATTACTCCAGGGCTACATCTGATTTTCATTTGTTTATAAACAGCGTCCACTTAATTATTCTTTCAATAAGCAATGAGCTTCCCTCCTTTCTTCTGCTTGCTCGCTCGCTCACCTAACCGTTATATTGTCGTCCTTATCGCGGATATAATGTCCTCTCCTGGGCACCATATAGTCGCTTATACTCTGTCTGCGCGCTGCGTTGCTGCGCTATACTCAACACACATACAACCCACCCCCCCCCCCCCGCCCCTATCCCCCCGCTGTGCCATTACATGAGTTTTGATCGCCGGTCGTTAAGTCCCGCGAGTACACGCGGCCGCGGCCGACATTTGCATAGCTACTTTGTCAATGTTGCGTCGACGGCTCGCGGGAGAAAGAAAGAGAGAGAACGAGAGAGAGAGAGAGAGATCGAAACGCGGGACAAGAGGAGCCGAACCGAACGAGGATAGAAAAATTAGAACGCCGCGGACGTGGTACGTTAATGAAAAAGGAGAGAGACAAGGGAGAGAGCTTGTAAATGGAAAATATGATAATTGAATGTTTGTAAGAGGGAATTTAGCTTGGTCGATGATGTTTCATTGCGGTATTTGAGATTTTTTTTTAATTTATATGTTTATAAGGATACTGAGACTTAAACTTGTAATAAAATAAATTGCTATAATTTAAGTATACGTTGATAAAATGTGGACACATTAAAGAGTATATATATTTGAAAACTTAATTCTGAACAAAAATAAAAAAATTAAGTAGTAACAGACATACATATTCGCCAAACTCGTAAAACAGATATTTAAATATTGAATAAGTGAGCCGCTAAATACTAAGAAATACTTAATTTCCACATGCTTTCCAAAATAAATCACAACTGAAATAAAGTCTTTTGCAGAAGAAGAAAACGCATCGCAAATTAAAATTCAACTAGGCGCCCGTTACAGCAACCTCTACCAAGAACATCCCAACAACGAGCTTCACAGGAACATCTAAAATAATAATAAACGGCACAGCGAGGCAGAAAATAAAAACGGCCAACGACCCGCTTTTTCGTAAAATAAACGACAAAGGAGAGCCGTTGCGTTATTGAAGAATGCACAATGCGCGCTCGCGAGCTCGGCCGAGGTTTCGCCGCAGTCGCGCATGCAAATTTTCCCTCATTTTTTTTTTTGTTGTTGTTCGTTCGTCCACTGCCGCTGCTGTGCGATGGGAATGCGGTATGCGCGCCGTGGGCTCTCGCGTCTAATGCAAGCTCTCGCAGCTCTTTCTCGCGCCGAGTTGTGCGCGCAGTGTATATAGCGTAATACGCAGAAGCAGCGGCAGTTTTTGCAAAGCTGCTCGTGCGCGGGCATAAATACACGGCGCTGCTTATGTGCCAGCCGTGGGAAAAATCGCGGAGTGCAGCGAGAGCGGCTTCGATTGACGCGCGCCCATTACATAGGCAAAGAAAAACATGGGAGGGGTGTGGGCAGTTCTGGAGAAAAGCTTCTTTTTCGAGGTGGGAGCGTTTGTATGAGGCTTGGAGATGAAGAGATATGGAGTGCGAGATGAAGGGAAATTCAATTGAGAGGCTTGAGCTATCGGGCTAGGTGTATTCTTCAGATTTTATAAGTAAAGGCGTTGTGTAGTATTATTATTAGGTAATGTTGTTAATATGCTTGTTTTATCGAACAAACGAGTTTAACAATCAATTATCATATTTTATGGAATTAGTAAAGAAATATTCAATATGCACCCCTGGGAACAAGAGTATGACAACAACAGCAAAGAAACAAACTTTTCAATTATATTAAAACGCTTCACTTGCGTTTTATTATCACTCTCTAAATCTGAATAAATGAAATCTCACTTGTTCTACGTTTAATTTCCTTAATAATAAGTTGACAGTCGCTTATTGCCATAGCAACGGACGACTTTTCACTTATATTCAATTTTATATAGTGCATTATAAATCTGTAACCTATTTTTATTAATTGTCAAGGTACACTCGACGTTAAAAAATTCTGGTCGAATTTATTTGAATTTTTTTGAAATACTGCAACCTCATTGAATTGAATGCTCTTTTTTCTCTAACCTCATTGAAGGATTTAAAAACATTCAAACAAATTCGACCAGATATCTTTAACGTCGAGTGTTCAGGTACAACTTGAATTTTATTCCGAGTTTTTTAAAACATTGCTGTATGGGTCCTATGTTTTCTCATAAAATGAAACAAAACAATATCAACAAAATGATGGGCCCGTCTGCGCACTTGTACCACTCTCCGTAAAAAAGAAAAAGAATACCAATAGAAAGATAAGGAAGGATTAGCAGGACAACGCTCAATAATCTCATCCGAATTTTTTTCTCACAGTAAAGAACGTCACGCGCCAATAGCAGTGTCCGTCGCGCCAAGGACAATTCGTTGGCGCCCCTGCAAGGCCGAGAATCAGCGATAAGAGTAGCAGCAACAGCAGCAGCAGCAGCAGCAGTGCGACTCTCAGTCAAAGCACTATACTCCTTTATCTGCATCTGCGCGCGACGAGTTTTCGCGAAACAAGCTGGCAGCAGCGGTGCGACGCATCAGGAATCGGACTACGACGCGCACGCAGAGCTCGAGAGGAAGGTGAGCCAGCGCGCGAGAGAGCGAGAGATTGGTCCGAGCGATAAGGAGCAGAGGGAGAAAAGGAGAAGTAAAGAGCGACCGATCCACGCGTATATGAGACGAAGACGACGTGGAGAGAGAACGAGGACGACAACGACGAGAGGGAGACGAGAACGATAACGGCCCAAGAAGTCAGGTTATCATTAAGTGAAATGCCTTGTCCGCTATCCCCCTCTACTCTCTCTCTCTCTCTCTCTCTCTCGACTCTCTTATTCTCTCTTGCTCTCCGCTCTGTCTCTGTTTCGAGGACGATATGGCATATAGAACGAGGATAATCCAAAGAGCTCATGCCTAAGTGCACTGTTCTCAAGGAAGATCTTGTCTTACTTTTTGCGAGGCTTGAAAAATAGTTTTAGTGAGGTTTATGAACTCGACAATAAAAATTCATGTTTATTCACTGTTCTCTGATGTAACATACTGCTATAACTAAGAGAACTCTGAAACTCTTACGATGACACAATGAAATGAAAACGAATGCATAATTTGCGTAAGCCAATATTGGCGAACAACCATATATTCATGCAACCCAATCGTTTCGATAATCCGCTAAAACGAACTCATAAAATTAGCTTCTTTATAATCCGAAAAAATACACCCTTCCCCTCAAGCAAATTGCACAAAAAAAAGGCATTAGCGTGCTCCTATATACAACTTATGCCAATATAAACTTGGCGACTTTAAAATAAAGAAGATATCGCGCACGCGATGCCGGGGGCTTCTTATATGCAACCGCGCAGAATCAGAAAAGGACGAACGAGAAAATACGGAGGGAAAAAAAAACAGAGAAATCGCAAAGCCAAAGGAGGCAAAAGAAGCGATCGAAAGTGGCGTGCTGCTGCTGCTGGGGTTATTAATAAGGCAGGCGCTATCTAACGCAATTAGAGGCCGAGGTCCGAGGTCCTCTCCTCTCCTCCTCGGCGTACGTGAACGAGATAGCCTGCGCAGAAGGGAATAGCAGCAGCAGCCTCTCGCGCACGAGAGAGCAAGAGGGAGGGTGACAAAGCGATCTTATATATACTTGGTGGATGGCGGGGATATAACTTGCCGCGTAATTTGTCGGCGAAACGGGCTCGTTCGTCGTCTGGATAAGATCCATTGACACTCCCGCGAGTTTTTGCTTCTTTTTGGGGATTTTTTAAATGGAGAGCTGTACTCATAAAGTCATGATTATGCGAAGGAAGTTCAATAGGATTTTAATTCGTCAATATTGTGAATTTTGTATAGAATAAACTGCGTACAGTATGTACAAGTTGACATTTTAATAGTACTCGTTAAATTAAATCAAAATTTATTTGCTAATATTTTAATAAACATATAGAGTTACTAAAATGTAAATTATTACTCGATTTCACAAAAATTTGTTATTGGAATTTCATTGGTTATATAATTAATTATTCACCTTATAGTCAATAAAGACTGCGATATAATTAAATAAGTATGAATTGCATAACCTGTCACCATCTATTACACGCACAAGTACTTTTCGATATAAAGCAGTAAAATCAACATACTTATAAAATTACACAAATCAAACCTTCTAAATAATCGGAAAATAAATACAAAACCAAACAAGCGCCAACAAAAAATAACCATATCAGACAAAAAACTAACTTTCTGTATTAAAAACATAATAGAAATCGAACCGCGATCGCATAACAACGCGAATAAAAGCAGAAGAGCGCGCGTCGCGCGAAAGGCGGCGAAGTCAGAAAAGGAGGAGCAAGAGGCCGCGAGGAACACGAGGTATATGTACAAGAGAGGAGGAAGAGGCAGAAGGCAAGAGAGAAATATTTCTAGCGTATCATTATACGGCGCGCGGCTGCGTTCGTCGTCGCGACCGCCTCGCTCTCTCTCTCTCTCTCTCTCTCTCTCTCTCTCTCTCTCTCTCTCTCTCTCTCTCTCTCGGCTAGTTACCCGGGAGGTGTCTCCTCGTAAACACTCGGACATTTACATAACGAGTGACATCTGCCGGCCAATCATATGTGCACACATACACAGCCGCACCTCCGAAGCATATAAGCTCGTCTCCGTGTGCGCATCGCCGATGCACCTTCTCGCGCACACACACACACACACATGTATGTTATGCACGAGTCGTGACGAGGTACCAATGCTTCGCTCCTGCTGCTGGCAAGTATTATACCTTATATCCCTCGTGCGGTTAACGACGAGCGCGCGGAGAGGGTTAACAAGCGAGCACCTTTGATCTCCTCCAGTCGAACAGTCCGAGCGTTTTTAAACACAGTACTTTTCCTTCGGTCGACCTCATTGAGAGAATAGGAGAGAGGTTAAAGCGATAATTATACAGAGGGGGAAATATACACATATTGTGGAAGCGTGCAATTGTATGTTTAAACTTTAAAAGACCCATTGCGCACTGTGGATAATTCTTTTCGATGATCGCACTTGCGCGAAATTGAGTAGATTTTCGCGCGATTGGAAGCGCAAGGGAGGTGCGGCTTATCCGATATCACTGATTAGGGCGATAATTAGCCGTGCGAGTAATTAATTAGGATGGCACGTCGTTTGTTACTTCTACGGGGGTGCATTTCTACGTACGTACGATATGTATGTGCTCGTGCGTGGTCAGGCAGATTGCCTATCTAGTGCCTCGACAACTGTATCTAGATCTTCGTTATGAGTTCTTATGCGCGGTTTTGCATCGCGTGTTAAGTGATTACATATATAAAATGTTTAATAATATAATAATAAGTTTCGTAAGATTATTATAATTAAATACGTAATTATATACTGAAATACTAAAATATGTAAATGTAACTTGCACGAAATTAACGCTTCCTTTTCTTATATATAACTCTCTGTATAAAAAATGACACCTATTTGAATTTCTCTAATCTAAACATTATATTTCAAGATTGCTAATGAATTTATAGTACAATTAAAACTGTATTTAAATATATAAGTACTAGATATATTATACTTATTTCTATTTATAATATAATTAAGTAGTGCAAATCACTATTTTTATATTTCTAACATTCAAATTCAATTGTAGCAATTATCATATATTTTTATATTCAAAAAGATATTAGAATAAAACCTTTGGAGTTAATAATAACGAGGAATAATCCTAAGAAATGAAAAGCCCGTAGCGCATAGAAACTAGCTATATCAATAAAAGATCTTACATGAAAATCTAACTATAAAACGTATCTTCGTCATTCCAGCTGCATCTCCACGACACCAAATCCAAAGCCAATGAATAAATCATCCATAGATCGTGAAATCGACGTGAAATCACTTGAAAAGCAGAATCGAACGACCATCGACATGTGGAATAATCGCCAAGCGTCTTCGGCGTCGCGATCGTCCTCGCGCCGAGTGTCGCGTTCACGTAGGCTCGTAAAGATCGTCACCGCGTGCACGAGAGCAGCATCGCGAAGCGCCCGGACGAATGTTTCTCGCTGTCTCGGGAAAAGTCCCCCCCCCCCCCGTGGCGTGTACAAGCGAGAGAATTCTCTGCATATCGGGGCATAAACGAGAGGCGAACAAGCGCGACGCGACTTGATTTACACGGAATTAGACAGGTATATCGCGCCAGCTGATCCGCGGCCTATGCCACGCCCTGCAAATTGCCCGGCGCGCGCGCGCACACGTGAGCTCTGCCCGGTGTACACTGTGGGTTATAAGTTTACAGGGTAAACACACTTATAGGTTTTAAACGGCCTGAGTCGATGTAATTAAACGATTTATTGGAGGCTATTAAGTACGTTCGATGGGCTTTGTCGCGAATTGTTTGCTGGTTTTTGTAAATTAGTGGATATTGGAGATATTTTTAGAGCGAAAAGTGGACATTGCAACGATGGTACCCAAGACGTTTTTAAAAATATTTATTTATATCATTAATAATATTATAGAAAAATCCATATTTTGTATTAATTTGAGGCACAATACTCGATTTCTACTGTATTTTTACTCATGAAATATATTTGTATGCTAAAATCTTATTTACTTTGAATTTTTAAAGCAATTATTAATTAGTTTCTTCACTTCACGTATAAACCAGTCTGTATTTGGCCATTTTTAGTTTAATACTTTCCTTATATTAATTCTAGTCATAAATTAGTTTATTAACCATTTAAAATATTCAGATTTCTATTAGGGAACAGCTGTTTGAAAGATATACATAATAAATTTATTGTATAAAACAGAATGAAATTAAACGAGATGCTTTTGAAGGTAAAATCAGATTATAAAAGCTTTCAATGCGAATAAGTTTTCCTTTTATAAATTCAAATTACACTTTCAAATTATAATACGCTTTATACGAAGGTTGCATATCACATGTTATCAAAAGTTATTAGCGCTACTTATTCAGCAATAAATATTTCAAATTAATGTTAATTAATTATTTTGAATAAAAAAGTGTTTCAAAATACATAAGAAGAAATATTGTAATGCGCTGCACGCTCGATAAAGTAGCGAATATACAATGCTCGCCAGGAGAATCTAGTTTTACAGCTTCTGTACGGCATAGAAACTTTTAGCGCGAAATGTATTGACTGGCGATTGTGGTGGAGGAAAATGAAATCGGTAGTTTATGAATTCCAATGACGCAAGGCGATGGCAAATCGCAATAATTGAACAGTTCGCAAATCAGCCGAGCGCACGAGCTCGATAGCCACGCGAGTTGCGCGGTATTTAGCCGGAACTTCGAGAAATCGCACTGTAAAATCGCGCACCTAACAAGCGCAATAAAATCTATCGAGAAATCGAGTTCTATTAGCTGCTTTCCACGTGTAACGCCACGGCGTTGTAAAATCTTAGACACTTAAATACACATGTTTATGGGTAAATATCGTATAATGTTTTTTACGAAAACATTCGAGTTATAAGAAACAATAAAATATCTAATTTTCTTACAATGAAAGCTACCGTTTCGAAATACTCCATAGTGCATAAATTAGCATGCCTTTTTTATCTCATTAGCATTAAAACTGTATACTCCACTAAGCAAACGATATCCAAGCAAAATCTCGCAATCCAGAATCAATAAAATCACCTTCCAACGGCAACACAAAACTCGCCCACATTATCACTCACGAGGCTCTCGCGCACTCGAAAAAACCTCATAACACCCCGGCGCAAGAGCAAATTCGTTAAAGAGCAATTCCCGCGGCTGCGGCGTCGTGCGCGCAGTGCATTAAGGTCCCGCATAAGTGCGAGTCGCGCTGCACGCGCGCGCATAAATTCGCGCTACAGCTCGCTCTCTCTCCGCGCACTTACCGCACGCAAGCGCGCCGAATGGATATGCAAATGTCGACTGTCGAGTCGTCGGCGGGGGGTACGTTCGTTCGGAGACAAAGTCGCAGCGGGACGCCGCCCTCTCGCGTCGCGTTTGCTCTCTCTCTCTCTCTCTTTCGCCTCGCTCAAATGAAATTTTCCACAACATTGCATCCGAATGCGATTAAAGCGCGAACGACACTGCCGTACAGCACGGAAATAGAGAGACAGAGGGAGGTGCCGTGTGAGCTGCATCCCCCTCCCTGTGTAGGCACAGTCAGAGTCTTCTTCCTCTTCTTCGGCAGGAGTTCTGCTGTCTGCCAGCGTGGTACGCGCGAAATCGAATTGTATGGGCTTTGAGAGGGAAAGAGGAGAGGCGCGCGCGCTCCCCCTCGGTAATGTGTCTCGTAAGCTCTTGCACGCCAATAGTGGATGATATGGCTTTCCTGGATTTTTAGACTCTGATGGTAGCCTTTTTGATAATAATTTTATGGCGCGCATGGTTTTACAGTGAATCTACAATGAATGCATGGTGAGAATTTTATTATGAAGATTATAGGGAAATTCAATGTAAATGTTGCTGTGCACCATTGTAAACATGGAATGTTGCGTTATTCCGGCAATTTTTATTGATTTTCGCAATAAATTGTATCGTAATGTAAGGTAATTTTCTAAATTTATTTGCATTGTTCCTAAATTTTAGTGACGTTTACTTGATAGAAAACAGCTGATCGAAGGTGACAGCTGATTATAAACAAATTTTGGAATGTCTCACATAAATGTATATAGAGGTATTTCTATGAGAAACAATGATGCTGCAATAACAACCGGAAGAAAAACCACACTTTTAAAAAATATTTCACACAAGTGCGACCAGTTATTCAGTTATATAACTTCACATATTTCATTGTTTTGTTAGTTTTCTCCACGGATCATTTACTTGAATTTTTACTCTTCAGCAAATAAACTCCGAGATACAGTGTCCTAAAATTTATTTAAATATCTATAAAAACTATTGAAACGTCACAACATCTCACGTTTACAATGGTACACGGCCACTTTTACTTTGAATTTCTCTATAATTTTTATTAGAAAATTCTCTCCGCACAGTTGAAGTAGAATATAGTCGGATCTGGTCAGACGCATGCAAATTGTAACTACAACGCGCATTGAATAGAATAGCATTCAGTAAAGTGATATTTGGATGATACTTTTCACCTGAGCTCTACCGCACAATAAACAACACAATATACGTTATTACCCAGAAACAAAATGTCACAAGGAAAAATAATGAATTCCCAAGAGTCGCACAATAACGTGGCAGCATTAAGTTATTGTGGCAATATTTTGCAGGTACACGCGCGTATATCGCGGACCGGCTGCGCGACAACAACGCTGCAGCAGCACGCTTCGAAGCAAGAAAACATTTCAATGCAAATGAGCGTTGGCGCGCGCGCGCGCGAGCGAGCTCGCTCGAGGAGCAAAATGATACACAAAACATCGAGACAGCACACGAGAGAGAGCGATTCGCACGCGACAGACGACGTGGGAAATTTTCAAAAAGCAACGGAGCACCACCTATACGCAGTGAATTACGTCACGGTTATGGCCGTCAGTCGCGTTCGTATTCTCCGCTCCTTAGATCATCGATAAATCCAGGATTTGCTTGCGTAGATCAAGGATCGATCGAGAATTATATTATACATCGCGTGTTGGATGTATGTCGGTGACATGACTCGACCGGTAGAGATAATCATAAAGTAGGTGTATATTAAAATGTGGAATAAATCGACTCATTCAATACCGAGAAAACAAGACAATTAAAAATATTACTTACAAAATTTTTTTCCAGTTCTTTATCCGAGTAGACAATTAACAATGGTTGTTGAGATACACAGAAACAGCGTGAAAAAATTTTCGATGAAATCGCGTTAAATTGAGGGATTGAAATCGCGTGTAACAGCGTATACACGAAACGTGAAAGGTGACTGTCAAAAGTCTAAGCTCTCTAATGTATATTCTCAAAGCGACACCTTGTCAACTTGGTTTCGTAAGATAGGCGTCTTCTCATGACGCTTGACAGGCACGACAGACAGCCGCCTTCTTTCGACAACGGAGAACTTGCACTTTGTCTTCGTAGCGATACATTAACCCACCTCCGTAATCTACCTGCCTAAAACTCATTCTCCTCGTATATAGATAGCTTTATATTTGACTAATGACTTCATAGATTTATTTCTTTTTAATATTGAATCTAATATTTGAAAATGTAAAATTTCAGCTACAAATATATTCGATTGAAAAACATTAATATTATACTACAAATAGTACAATAAATTATACCTTGGTATAGTTTTGCTTCTGCGAAGTTTGTGAAAATTTGTATTTAAAATTCTACAGGTAAATAATAGTCGATTTATAATAAAAAAGATGTATTTAACTAAAATAAAACTAATATTTATTGTCCAAACATTTTTATTTAAAATAACTAGCTATTTATCTTTAAATTATGTAGCCGCTAACATTTATGTCTTGGAACACTGAGTACTGAGTAACCAATTATTTTATGAAAAAAGTTTAATTAATAAATGTTTATTGTGTTTCTCTTATTTCCCGCAGAAGATTTTCTAGCATTAAAAAATGTTTTCTTTTTCCAAAATTGAACGTTTTTCATAAAACTGTCGAAAATCTGCTAAGAAACACCATTCCACTTTACGACCAGGGTACGCTAAGTACCATAAGAAAAAACTCAACCTTTCTAAGATTCTACCAACTTATCGTCCAACTTATCATCACCCCCGTCCACACTTATGATTTATCCCCCTCGGCAAGCCACAAAAAAGCCCATCCAACATTCAATAAACGTATTGTATCGGCATCGTTTATCTCGACCTTTCACGCCTCGGCGCGAAATCATAAATTGGCCGCCGCACGCTTGCCGCTCTCTCGCGCGATCGGAAAGCGAGAATCGCTTGCGCGCGCGCGAGATTCTAAAATGCGGAAACCCTCAGCGCGCGTCTACCTAGCTGCCGTTAAGAGCGGCACCTCGTTCCGCAAACCCTCTCCGCGTCTCTGCTCTCACTCGTAGATCACGGCTTCGAGGCCGGCGCTGGCGCGTGTGCGTGCTAGCCGTGCGGCTAGGCTATCTGGGCGCCATAAAACACTCGCGCCGGCGACCGTTGCCGGCGAGCAAAAGGAAGAGGAGGGGGGGTGTAAGTTGTGCCGAGGTGTCACCGCAGGTGCGGACATTCTCATCGTAAAATAGCGAGCGAGAAAGAGCAGGAACGAAACGTTCGACCTAATTGGGGCGTGGCCCCTGCGGTTGCACACCTTTGAATAGCACCGAGGCGCAGATATAGTTTCCCTCTCGGTTCTGCTGTAACTCTTTCTTTCTTTCTTTCTTTCTCTTCTCTGTGGTCTGTGCGGTCGCCGCAGCCGGAAGACCGAGCTCCTCGATAAGATCGCTGATAAGCGCGAGCGCGGCTTGTGTACGAAATGAAAAAAAAAAAGAGAGAGAGAGAAGAGAGAAATAAGGAGCGAGGGTATGTGTATACGAGGCCAAGTGCGCGCATTGCGGCTTTTAAGAAAGTCTTAATGAAGTGGGTGGAACATAGGAAGCAGCATTTTTCGATTTTAAGACACAAACACCACGCCGATGTTTAAACCAGTCAAAAAGGGATGAAATTTGTAAAATTTGATTTTCTTTTTATAAATTAGCTTTATTGCAAGAAACTTTGGTGCTTATAGTTATCTGCACTATTATATTTTGTAGGATCTAGACTATCGATTAAAGAGAAAGCAATTTGCAAGTTGATATGAGCGATTAAAGTGTCGACGTTTATTTTAGACTCAGAGTGACGTTAACACTACCTAAAGCAGCGTTACGTTTAAAACTAAGAATGTTGAAACATTATAGAAGTTATTTCCAGATTTTAAGGATTTTAATCGATGTTAATTCATCGATCACATAAACTTCATTCTGGTCTAGACAGCGCATGTAAAACCAACGAAATTCAAAAGACTAAAACTCCGCGATAAGCCGCTTTTTTCTCTGAAGCCAACCAACGCGAAAAATATATGCGCCATCGAACGTCATACATTTGATCGCGCCGTCTTTTTTTTTCATCATCCCGAACGTCTCGCGCGCCCGAGAATAAGAAATACGAATGTATATTCATGAATCGATCGGATCGAGAGCTTTAAATACACACGCGATGCGAGCCGCGCATCTAATCGATCGGAATCCTCCTCGACGTTCATCAGAGATCTTCTTTTTACAGCAAGACTGGTGCGCGCACGCATGCATAAATATGCGCCTCGCACGCGCACGGAGGAAGGAAGATACATCTGGCCCGGGGGATGACGACGACGACGACGAGGACGACGGAGAGGACGACGAAGAGGACGAGGTATGGCGTGACGAGCGGCAATGATCGGTCGGCGCCGATCGCGCGCCCGCGAGGCACGAATGCACGAAAACGATCATCGGGCCGAGAAAAGCTGTCGCCGGTAATGACCGCTGCGTGCGCGCACAAGCTCTATCTCTCTCTCTCTCTCTTTCTCACTTGTTCTCTCGAAGAGCAGAAACAGATCGTCTCTTTCTGACTAGGGTTGCACCGCCAGTGAAGCGTTAAAAGGTGGGCCGGTTCCGGCACACCTCCCTGTTAACCGATTGGATCGTTTGGTGAGCTGCTGCTGCTGCTGCTCTCGCTTTTCTCGCCTCTCTTCTCTCTCCTCTCTCTCTTTATTTTGCGAACGAATTTATTGCGCCGGCCGGCCTTAACTGTCGGTTGGCATGAACCTGCGCAACGCGCGCGCGCCCCGATAACGACCACGTTTTCTCCGGCCCCACTGTATGTACAAACGCCGCTTGCTTTTCCCCATATCTTTCTCTCTCCCTTTCTCCGTGTGCCGTTTCGCAGTTCAGACGGACTTCGAGTGTATGTAGAGGAACACAAGCGTGTAACGGTACAGATGAGAGGGAGGAGCAATATTCGAAGGATTCCACGTTTCTTTAATCGTCGTCGTTAAGAGCAAACGTTAACGGCAAACCGTGAGTAAGCTGAGGCGCATTGCGTCATTATTCGAGTGAGTTTCGGAGATCGGCTTACGTGACGCGGATGAAACTGCTGAATATATCGTGAATATGGTTGGAGATGTTTTCTTCTCGAGAGGATTATATCTGTACAATAATGCAAGGCTCGCTGGTCGCTCGTGTTTATTTCTTCAACAAGTGCATGAATGAGAGAACTTCGGAACTAAACAAACACTCGTTTAACACGGCGACGTGTTTCGAAATCCTTGGTAAAATTTCAGTACACGGCTCGAAATTTATTACAATCTCCGCGCGCGAGTTTACATTGTAAACAGTGCCAGCTTCCGTAGAGGAATTTCCAGACTAATTTCATACGACTCATTCTCCATTGAGTAAATGTTCCCACGCCGCGAGGGACGATAAGCAGCAGCAGCAGCAGCGGCGGCGCCGGCGGAGGAAGTATTATCCACTTCCTGTACACCTCGAATCTCCGGCCACATTCCAAACACCGCGCGCGTGTGTGATAACACAAATCCAGCGGGCCCCTATCAGCTAAAAAATGCAAAGCAGAATTTCCCAAAATGTGGCGCACGTTAGCGGCGCGCGGTACCGTGAGAAATACAAGTATATCAGGATGAATTCGTGCACTTCTGTCTCTCTTTACATAATTTCCTTTGTAAGACGAGCTCGGTCTTTCTAACCACTTCTTCTCGAATCATCGCGTCGTGGCGCAACAACAGCTGATGCGATCCAGCGTTGATAAATATTTGTGTAGTCGCTTGGGCGCGTTATCTCCGCGGCACCGTGCGACAGCAGGTTAATTCACCGGCCCAAGTGAGGGAGAGGTAGAGAGAGGTTATCCATTAATGAAAGACGCTCTTTCACGAAAAAGTCCTGGGCTTAGTCGCGGCCAGCCAGTGCGCACGGGAGACCGTAAAAGTGCGTCTCTTGGCCACGCATGGATACAATCTAATCTACGACTGTTTGAATCTCGAGTGTTGTATGGACCTTCTTTCGCTCTCTCGACCTTCTATCAGGCTCCTCTCGTTTGGAGAGGTTCGAAGCCACGCATTTTCCCATCTAACTCTATCGGAGAAGTAATGACTGCGCGTTTTCCCTCGATGAATCGACCGCAGGCTAGCAACAGCCTCGTACGAATATATTTTTCTAAACGCATCGCGTACGCTTACGCGCGTTCATTGTGTTGACTTGTTCGAGTTTCCTCCTCCGAAAGCCACAGTCATGATTTTTTTGTCGATATATTCCAGCTTGCGTGTGTAGCTTGCAGTACGGTGCATCCATCTCTTGGGTATCGCAAAAGTAGAAAAAAATGCTCTTCCGTTACAGCGAGAGCCTAGAGAGGCACGATCAAGCGTAAAGGACGGAATCCTAATCGTGAAGTTCGATCGTCAAGGAAGCCACGTAGCTCTCTACGTTCCCACCCTCAAAGCTCGAGAAAAACACAAGAGGGGGAGAACGATAAATCGCGGTTATTAGCGAGAGATTACGCGCGTGGGTTCTCGCGGATTGCCTGCAAATCCAAAATCCATACAATCGGAGTAGCGAATACGAGCAGTAGCAGCAGCAGCAGAAAGACGGACGCGCGCGAGGTCCAGGGAGAGAGAGAGAGCGTGTAAGAAGATTCCGACGCGTGCGCATTGTTAGGGGAATCAGATTAGCCGCAGATCCTGATGTATGTGCTGCTGTTGCGAAGTGCTAGCTCTCGCTCTCTCTTTTTCTCTTGCGCTCTATACACCCCCGAATGCGTGCGTGCGTTGTATTTTCTCTTCTCGCCTCTCTCTGTCTTTTCTCTCTTGCCACAGTCCGGCGTGCTGGGTGATCCCGTGAGTTCGGTCCTGAGTCGACAAGAGTGCCGGAATCTAATCCCCGATACCGGAGTAATACTACTGTTCTTGGATTAAGATCGATCTGACGTTAAGTAACTGCTTGGCTTAGCTACTAGTGGCTGCACGAAGGTGCGCGCGAGGGAGCACATATGAGAGACCGGCAGAGATTTATTTTGCTTTCAGGAGTTGTGGAAGTGCCGTGATAATGAGGTATGGATTTTCTTGTGAAAGTTCTTATTGAAGAGAGTGAAAATAAGAATTAAATAAGAAGAACAATGTTAAAAATAGGCTTATTTCAACCCATCGCGAGAAACATGCATTTTCTTAAAGATTTTGACCTGATGCATATGATGAGATTAGAATTTACCAAAAAGCTCGGAAAAGTCAGCATTTTGAATTTCAACATTATTCGTAGTAGTCATCGTGATATACAAAATAAGAAATGAGAAATGAACTAAAAGATCGAACGACGATTATCTATTTTAATGAGAACGCAGGAAATTCAATAAATAAAAATAATCCGAAGAATCGTAGGATATCAACCGATTCGCAACATAGTATCCTATATCCTATATGTATATCGATAAAATCAGTGCACTGTGAGGTAGACAAATAAAACGTAAACGATAATTAGCTGATTATCGGTGCGCAGCAAACGAAAGCGAACAAACGAACTTCCTTCCTCATCCCCCGTCTATATTCGAGCAGTGCATACGACACTCCAATTAATTAGCGCTCTCGATATATTTTAACCTAATTAACCGACCGAGAGACGATAATGAGCGGCATGAGCGGCGGCGAGAAGCAAAGAGACACGCCGAGCGTACGTACATTCGTTCGCGAAAGATCACCGATGAGCACTGAGTGGACACCGCCGTGTATGTACACCGATCGCGGAAATATTCTTAAGCGCGGGCATTGCGAATTCAAGAGGTGCGACTTGTTGCTTTTAACGCTACTGGCTCTGCTACTGCTTCTTGTCATCGGTCGCCCAGACACTCTCTCTCTTTCTCTCGTCCTAGCGTGCGCGCCGTTTTAATTTGGACGGTTATTTCGGCGGCGCCCGGGACACCTCATCAATTTTTCACGAGCGTTCGAGCTCGTCTCTACCTGACTGCGGAGTTAGAGGGAGAGAGAGAGAGAAATCTGTTCCTTTTAACGAATCAACGTGTCGAAACATTAGCTGCTGCATTTAACGCTACGTTTTTATTATAGTGCTAAAATTTGGGCTTTGGTTTCTTTTTTTAATCTTATACCTGTATTTAAAATATCAATAACTTCAATGAAGCGATTGAGTAACTTGTTAAAAATATCCTATTAGATTTTAAGTTACATCGATAATTAAGATTTTTCTGGGCGAGTTAATGAATTTTCATTTACACTGCAATTGATATTTAAAAATTATTCTAACGAACATTTTAATTGATTACTAAACATTTAGGTACAAGTATTGAAATTTACGTAGATACATTTGTGCCGTAAAAAGTAAATTAAAATTATACTTGTATCCTAATTCTTCTGTTAATAAATAATGCATTTTAACACTCATAGACGTATTTGGTTATTTCAAATATATTTGGTAATAGTAAAAATTAAAGAATTCTTTAACAGTATAATTTCAACATGATTCGCTCAGCAAAAACTCGCCCAGAAAGCGTTAAACTCATCGAAGTACGACAATCCATAAATTAGCATTCGCGCGAGGTAACGACTTAAGTAATCGAAACACCTCCGCACCGTGCGTATCCTTCTCCCCCCCCCCTCATTTCTTCCCCATCATCCGTATCGACTGCAGCTCGGCGCGGGGGCGCGGCGTAATCGCGCGCTATACGCGTTCAGGTCGACGGGTCGCGTCCCCGATGTAATTATCGCGGCAGTAACAGCAGCCCGGGTGAGTAATGTCTTTTTTATCTGGCTGGGCGCGCGCGCGGCGGCGTCATTACGCGAGCGACGCCTCGCTCGCTCGTCGTTAATGCAAACGCATCTTGAGCGCGAGCGCGTTTCTCTTATTCTCGTCGTCGCCCAGCAGCCCCGAGACTTTTCTGCTGCTGCCGCTGCTACTGAGGACCCCCTGCGCGTGTAATTTAACGCGTTCTGCACCCTTCGTAGAGAGCGAGACTAGTAGGAGATTCGGGCACGGATGTTGAGTATCGGTTAATGAAATCAGTGGCTCCTGCCGCTGCTGCTACTGAGCGAGCGTAGGTCGAATGAGATCAAAAAGCTCTGATGCGTCGGCTGTGAATCCACCCTGATTTATTTTCATGCTGGATTTCTTGCCAGATTTGCAAGTTACGTTTGCTGGCTTTTATTTTGGAATCAGGGTAGTGTGATCGGTGCTTGTGACGCTTTCATTTGTTTTGAATCTATTCGGAGTATCGTAAGAAACTCAATTTCTGATATAGGGACCTAATCCGAATAATTTTGTTTACTTATATTGGAGTTTCAAACTTATACGTCCAAAGGAAATCGTTTTATGATTTGAGAAAATTAATTATTGAATAACTAGTAATGTGGATTTAAAGCATAAAAAAAATAAAATTATAGTTGTGTGTACTATTACAAGTCAAGGTTATGACTTATAATTTAAATAACAACAAAGATTACAGAATATAGCTACAAATTTATCAACCAATGACAAGTCGTATTTAAGAATAATATTTGCTATCATAGAAACATAAAAATATGAGCTGATCAGGAATTATACTTTCGCTAAGAAAAAACTGTGTTCGCGACGGTCAATAGGTCCGACAGAAATCGGACTTACCTAAAACAGAAAAAACAAAGAAGCAATTACAATAAAGTTCAATAAAGCGCAATCCATCATTTGAAATTGAAATCACGGAGTAGCAGTGAACGCGCCTCCTCCCCTGACAGAGAGAACGCAAAAAAAAGGAATCAAATAAAAGCGGATAACTCGCGTAGGACGAGAAAGTGTAGAGAAAGCATCGGCTCGGAGTATCAATTATAGAAGCTAATAGAGGGCGTAGCCTCCGCCGGTTGTAAAATTCAATTCGATTCGCAGTCGCGCGCGCCTCGTAAAGGGAGACAGAGCCGCGTACACCTCGAAAGAAAAGCCTCTGCGCGTGTACACGTCGCGGTTTCCCGTCACTACCGAAAGAAAGAAAGAAATCGAGTGCGATTTGACTGCTCGTAGAAGGGGAGATCAGCGACGCGACTCGCAGGAGCAAGAAGAAAGGGGGGGAGTCGAAAAAAAGGGTGCCGCGTTTAGCCATCCACGTGGGGAGCACGAGGAAGGAAGAAGCCACGTGCTGCTATAAGGTAGGTACTTGGTGGCGAGAAAACGGTATTGTCTTTTTACGGCCTGCGCAGGCTTTTCTCCCAGAGGGAGATCGCACTCTCTCTCTCTCTCTCTCTCTCTCTCTTTCTCCTACGATCTCGCGCGGCCGTCTCGCTCCTTTTCCATCTCAGTCCTCCTCGTTTCCTTTCCCTCTTTCACTTTTCTATTTGTCTATATCCCCATCCTCGTCGGCCGCGACGTCCGTCTCGGTCGAACGGGCGTTTATCCAGCCCGGGGATCGGCTTTTTACCGCTCGTTGCGACCTCGTCGTTCCGCCCTTATCTCTCGAAGCTAGCGGGCGCGCGCTACCCACCTTCGGACGCGAAGAAAGAAGCTTCAGCTTGAGCTTCGGCTACGTGCGCGGAGCTGAAGGAAGGAAGAGCGAGGCAAGAGCCCGTGACGAGGTCGTCAAATCCGAGGGCGATTGAAAATTATACAGGGATCAGCTTTTACGAGCGCTTTAGCTGCCGCTGACGTGCCGCCGCCGTCGCGCGGGAGTCTATATTTCGCTCTCGTGTCCTACAGCGATGCAGCAGCAGCAGCAGCGTCTCACTAGTCGTGCGAGACGAGAGCATGAGCTTCGAGTTGACGTCGCGGACGAGTTAGCGTACGTGTGTAGGTGTGTGTAGGTACGAGGTTGAGGATCGTGCGGGTTCTTTTTTTTGGGGGAGGGTTTTCTCTTTTATGCGCTTGTACCCTCGCGTTAACTCGTTCTAGTAGGGATTTGCCCGAGGAAATTGAATAGCCTTTCTCTCGTAGAACACATTGTTGGCAGATTAGATCTCGCTGTTATGGCCCGGATTCATGTTAAATTTTACAAATATGTATCATTCAATATTTGCACGTGCTCTTTTACTCTATAGTACTAGATGATTTATATACGCCACGCGCGACCTTATTCTTTTTTATATTTATGCCTTGTTTCTATTAGATAGATAAACGTTAATTTTTTATTTTCAAGTAATTTGTATTACCACGAACTTTATGATACCTCATAAATAATAATTAGATTGACAGTAATTAGATTCGAAATTAAGTACAGATTAACAGATGCCACATTTAAAAACAAACTATATATTATTACATTCTTTATCAAATTGCTTAGATTTTTCAAATTTCAATAGCATTTATTGAACATTTTATTGAACAGCTTCTAATATCCATTTTTAGGAAGCTTTACTTCTAGTAATCAACACTTTTTAGAAAAGGAGAAATTTTAACACAGTTTAATCTACAATTTAAAGCAACATGACCATAAAGATGTTATTAGATAAGTTTTACAAGTGTTTATTATCAGTTTGCAACGTGTCAAACAAAACGAGCACTGCAACACAACACGGAAGTCTAGTAAATCTCGTGCTTTACTCGCAAAGTCCCAGCGTAAATAATTCCGAGAGTCGCACCTGGACGCGTGCAATCGTTTCCGATATCCTCTTACTCAATTAACCGGGACCCGCATATATCGCCAATAAGCAGGAGAAGCACCGCGGCGTCTGCTCATCGATGCGCACCTATCTGCATATTCCCTCCGTGAATCATCTCGCTTATAAAGCACGCTCGAATCGACGCTGCACCTCATGGGGAAAAAGATGACGTTTTTTACTCGGCTGAGCTCCGCTGCAGCGCGACTCTTAACGAGAGAGTTGCGCGACGCTTGCGCGAGGAAATATAAATAAAAATTTGTATCGCCGCATCTGGTAAGAGTGGCGCAGCCTCGCAATAAATATGTGGATGCGGGGATCGATTCGACGAAAGAAGATAATAATTATAGCCACGGCCGTTATAAGGCCCTTAACGCCGTGACGTTTTAATTGAAATTTATTTCCGATGCCACCCCGCGCCTCGCGTCGCGTATGCGTGTTTCATACATAAAGAGTCCGCAGCTCTAATATTGAAAGTTCACTTCTGCGTGCTTTGACATTTCCCGGATAATTATTTCTGTCTGTGAATTGATGACTAAATTTAAAATATTTTAATGTTTGAATGCGTAATGACAAAACAAATGCTGATATGCGAATTAAAAATACGTTTAATAACTTAAATACGTAAATTTTATTATTTTACTTTCTCTTTGAGATTGTACCAAAACTCTCATCCAGCCATTATCATAACAAAATATACTAAAGCCATTATCTCGGCCTCGTATTTCAAAATCATTACACAAGCACTGTACGCTCTCAAAACCGAAACTCGTTCCAAAACGCTACTATCCGCGCAAAACTCCACACAGCCATCGGAGCCAAAAACACACACAAACACTGCCTCCAACAACATCAGCATCGTTTTAACCCACAACTACGCGGCGGCGGAGCGTCGAAAAACTTGGACGCAGAGGAAAGCCTCGCAGCATCCGCGCCAGCTCTTAACCGCGGGCGATTTTCATCGCGTAGTCGCGTTACACCGCCGCAGCGTAACGCGCACACGCTCGCTATAATAATGCGGCGCAGTGTACGTGTACAGTTTCCGGTGCACGCCGAGCCTAGCGCAAGTCTAAAACGCTGCGGCGCGCTATTACAAGCAGCGCGGTGGTGGCGGCGGCTTTTCCATCCCTATACATAGTCAACCAAGAGAGAGACAGAGAGAAAGAGAGAGCCTGCAGACTCCATACATTACCGGCGGAGACAGCCTCAAATTGCTTCATTAGCCGCGAGATATTTTATACAAATTGGGAAGTAAATTACGGCGCTGCTGGCGCAACGCCGTGCCTCCGGGCTGCCATGGCCTCTCCGTTAAAAATTCGTAATTGGACCAGGTATAACTGCGCGCGCGCCCCGCGAAGAAAAGGGCTGCTGCTGCTGCTGCGCCCCCGGGCTGGGCAAGGACACGAGAGTCGGATAGAAGAGAGAGAGAGCTGCGCAAGAAAAACGAGCGAAACCTGCGCGCGCCGCGGGGACTACGGTAGACGCGAAGTCCAGAACTTCGACGATGCGGAACTGAACGCTGCTGCGGGAATGGGGAGGGAAGTGCCTTTGGCTAGAATAGCTGAGAAATAATGTATATGCAACGCAATGAATAATATAGCTTGGGTGGTGTTCGATCTTTTCATTTCCGGTTAGAGTGAAATTTAAGAATAGAAATTTACAGTTACTAAGTAGCAGCGAAATGATTGTAATTGTACGAGAAACGATTGAGTCTTTGAAAGGACTTGATATATGTAATATATATGCATTAGTACTTATCGTAATTCCCTTTGGACTGATTATCAATATTATAAATAGAATCTTCGAATCACTTACGATTAAGTAATTTTGTAAACTCGTCTGAAAACTAATCTACATTTTAATCTCGAATTTAATTGCATTTTATGGGCTTAATCAAATACTGCAATGAGTATTGCATTTGGTAATTAGTAGAGTAATTAGCACTCGCCAGTAGGCGCATTAGTCTTGTCTCATTAACCAGAGGGAACGCCATCAATGAGTTGTCGACGCTCTTCGCTTGATCAAATTTCATCAGCCATTGGTTTATAATTATAATATCGAACAATTTCGAAAGAAACATAGTGAATGTCAAAACAAAAATTCATGCTGTACATTTTTACACTTAAAATTTGATTACAAAAAGAGAAGCTCATAACATTGAATAATTCACACCGGAGAAAAATAGCGGGCGAGCTACATCATGCACACCGTGAAAAAAAAAAGAAAGAACGACAAATAAATTGGCTGATGCGCGGCGGGCCGGCGCACCCCCGACAACTCGCAGCGCCGTAACGAAGTAATTCCGCGTCGTCATTTCCATAACGAGATGATTTTTTAGCGGGCGGCAGCGGCAGCAGCACGTCCCCCTCGTTTAAAAACACACTCGTCGAGACGAATATCGCGCTTTCTCCCTTTTCCAACGCCGGAGTCGAGAGACTCGCCCTTAATTTCCTCGGCGACACAAACTTCTTATTATCTCGGACGTTTGCCCGTCTGCCGGCGCTATCTTTTTCCAGCCGCCTCCTCTCGCGCACGTTTCTGAAACAAAAGAATAAGCCGCGCGGCCACGGGGTGTGAGAGACTAGGTTTCTGCGGATCCCGTCGAGGGAAAGAAAAAGAGAGAAAGAGAGAGCTGCAGGACTGGAAAAGTCACTCGGCGAAATGAATCGGCAAGTTTTAATTAAGATGCTATCTGATGGCCGATGTTTATTCTTTGATTTTGCTGCCTTCATGCTAATATTGCTCGAATTCATTTACAAGTGTATATCGCGCACCCAGAACTAAACCACGACAACTCAACATTCTTTTAGTCTATTTTGAGTGTAAAAAGCAATTTATAAGAAAAAAGTATTTCTATCTTGAAAATCAGTAAAATTAGGTTAAATGTCTATAATGACACAATTAAATTCAAGCAAAAGATTTTAGCTCATGAATACATCGATTAATATGCGAATTAGAATTGATTTTTAAATTAACATTTTTAATGATAAAAATCTACTCAGGCAAATATAAATCCGCAATAAAAACGTCTTATTCCCGAAATCATAAAGTACGTCATTATACATCCCGCACGATTTTGGAATAAAAATAGAATAATAGGCCATTATAATGGAAGGTGCTTGGCAGCGCGCTCGCCGCGATCGATTTCATAAATTGAGTCTCTCATTTTCGATAGGAAAAGCTCTCTCCGCCACGGAGAGGAGGTTAGGTCTGAATAAGAAACAGGCGCGGAATCGGAGCCCGGGGGGGTGGAGGAGGTCGGTTAGCATTTCTTTTTGTTCATGCCAACTATTCATCATCGGTGACATTTTTCGAGATAGAAGCTCTCTCTCTCTCTCTCTCTCTCTCTTTCTCTTGCTCGCTCTCATTTCCCTTCGTCTCTCTCTCTCTCGTCGGCAAAGAGCCCGCGAAAGACCCTCGGGGCCTCCTAATGGACTTGGCTTCTTCTACTGCCGCTGCTCCCTCTTGCGCACCCCTTCCTTCTTCTCCTTCTCCTTCTTCATCTCCTTCGTCCTAGCTTTCTCTCTCCTGCTCAGCGCAAGACAGAGAGAGAGCGAGAGAGAGAGAGAGAGAGACTTCGAGAGATTTTAATTTCCAGCCAGCGGTCCCGGGGATAATTCGACTTCTCTGCCGATAAGGGTCTCTGGCAGCAGGCGGCGGCGGCGGTGGTTTGGCTTACTCTTGAAAAATTCTTGGAAAGCTCGCGAAAAATAAATTGCTCGGGCGTCAGAAACAATTTAGCTCGGCGCTCGCGCGCATTTTCCTCGTCCTCGTCTTCGCGCTTGAAAAAAGCCGCGAGTGACTTTAAAATCGAGGAAAAGTCAATTACGGCATTAAAGGTTCGTCGTTCGATGCTCGCGCGCCGAGAAATTACCGCCAAGTATTAAGGCTGTGCTACCAAGCAAGAGCTGAGTCGGAGAATTGGAAATTATTCGCGGGATCTCGGGGTAATAATGGCCCCAGCGTCGATGTGCTATCGGATTCGGTTGTTATATTCGACTGGTCTTCGGTTGACGAAGGAAGAGCGCCGAGAGGTTGGGATTTTTTCTTTCATTTGATATCTGCGAACCAGAGCAGAGCGTTATCTTGTGAATTACGAAGGAATGAAAACGACTTTCTCCCTTTCTCGACTAATTTCGCCTGGGCGGAGCGATGGACGTTTTGAATAAAAGAAGGGTGTGAATTGAATGGAATTAAAGATAAAACGTTGACAGTGAAATCCTTTTCTGATTTGCCTCGTAAATTTATGCTTGTAAGGGTGGATTTCGAGGGTTCCGAGGGATTGCCATAACTTTTTACTAAAAAAGACCTCTTCGAAATGTAGCGAATCTATTAATATATAGTATAGTAAATTAATAGGTAATACGTCATTTACTTTTACGACTTAGGATAAAAGTTCTTCATCTATTTGAACAAGTTTACTTTTCAGTTATTCTTTGTGTTCAAAGATAGACACATAATGAAAGCAATTGCCAATATTCTTAAAGCAAAATAAGAACTCTCAACATAGAATACTTCGAGCTCGATACCCTGAATTGCTACAGTGTTTAATAGTATGCAAATTAAAATAAGTGAAGGAAAAGCAGACGAAAAAATTTAAACTCCTGAAATTAAAATAAGCAAGGTATCACTATAATCGTATATCGTTATCCGTATATTTACTTTTGTACGCATTTTTTCCAAAACGATTAACCTTCATTTTACATGTTAATAACAGTAGCGCACCTTCAACATCTGTCTGAGATATTTGTACACACACGTATTTCGGGTAACCACAAAATCCATCTGGCGTACGAGAGTACATCCCTCAAATTAGACCGAACCGCTTAACAATGTACGCGTATAATAATATGTATACAAGAATTGAATCGTCCAAATAAAGACAGCTGTTACGTGCTGCACTGTACATAATAAGAATGCGCGCACCTTCCCAACTATATATATTCAAAAAATATTTTTTCAGCTCCTTTACCTCCCTTCGTAATCACCCTCGCACCACAGCCGCGCTCTTTTACAAAAATACACGCAGGAGAGAAGTACAAAAAATGAGAGGTTTCGCGATAATAAAAAAAAAGGGCGTCGGCAAAAGTCGAAAAGCCAGGGCAGGATTACGCGTATGCCGCCGATGCTTTTTCAACATTGTATACGCACGCGTAAGTCCACGTGGTGCGCGACACGCGAGCAGCCAAGTCTGCGGAGAGAGCAGACGACGCCGAACAATACGAGCACGCGAGCCGCTCTTATTAACGTGGCGGCGGCGGCGAGCATTACATGAAAAAGCTTCGTTATACGGGGCTTACGAGGAGGGATTTCGAACGTATACAGCGGCCAGCCGAAAGGGAAAGTCATCGTTGCTGCTGCCGCCGCCGCAGCCGCTTTGTCGCTTATCTGCGTGACGCTGCGAGAATGAGCTGTTTTATGCCGCGATGTATATTGGACGCGCGGAGGCTCCGCGAGTCTGTATTATGCGAGACAGAAAGAGAGAGAGAGAGGAGTCATTGTAAAAAGAAGCGCGCGCTAAATACGTGCACGGAGACGCGAATGAATCGGCTACTCTGTGAATATCGTAATTTTAGAGGAGGAGCTTCGTGAAGGATAAGAGTCGAAAAGTAAACCGAAGCTAACCAATTGAAAATATATTTTAAGGATGTGTACTGTACAGGCATACCCTTTATTTCATAGTTTAAATGCAAATTCAATTCTAAATACAATTTGTTTTTAATTTCGAAGAGCAATAAAACTCTTGTGTAAATGATGTCTATTTCGATCAATGAATTTCAAGAAGCATTCAGTACAAATAGGATTATATATATCTACATATTATTAGTTAAATAAAAGTATACGAGACATACTAAACTTTTTACCCTGCTTTAAAAATATATTCCACACTTTCTTAATATTAAAAACGATACACCATTAACATAGATTTGTTCGTAGCTCTAAATAACTTCAGAAAACGTAACACAAGCTACAAGCCTCATCACGTATTAATGAGAATGTCCGGGTAACTTCGCGAGCATAAGCCATACAGAAAATTTCAAAATTCCAGCGAGTCTCGCGGCGCAGCAGCAGCCCTCGTCCCCGTAAAATATTTTCTTCGACACGAAACACACACAAACACATACACCGCACAGCACTGCGCATAAATAATAAATGCGTGTCGCGCGGCGCAAAGTAACGCAATCATAGGGCTCTCTCCTCCGCGCGAATTTCTTCCTGCCTTTTTTTTTCTCCTCGCCGCTCGCGCGCTGCTACTCCCGGAGGATCGCGTCGTCGCCAGACCGACTTTTCCCGCAGACGCCCTTCCCGAAAGCTCCGACGCGTCGTCCTTCCCTACCCCTCCTGCGACACGCTGATAAAAACAAATGGCACCGCGAGAAACGTATAAGAGAGTGAGAGAAGCGGGAGGAGGGCGGCGGTGGATCTCCCGTGGGAGGAAAAATAAAGAAATTACCAAGGACGCTGCCGTGTAAACAGACTCAATGAATTCCCAAGGAGAGCGCGAAATAATTCCTTTATCTGGCTTTTTCTCTCGTGTCTTTTTATTTTATTTTACGACTGCTTTGGCGCGGCCGCGAGGATTCTGCTTTCCTTCTCTGCTAACCTTTTGTTTCGCACTCCATTACGCGGCGCTCAGTTTTTGCTTGGTATGTTATGATTTTTATTTTAAGTAGATGCGGTCGGCATGCGTCAGACAAGGATAATAACATTTTAACAATGAAATATATTTTCCTTAGTAAATGAATTATCAAAATTGTATTCTCATGGCACTAGAACATAAATACGCATTGTAGTGGCATGGCGTTAGAATTCGATTCGCAATCATGCTGTCTGAATGAAAAGTGAAAATCAATATCGATGTTCGCAACAATGTAGCTATATATTGGTAGGTCATTTTTCAAAGCAAAACGTATTATTATTCAAGTCTCGGAAGGATCAGTATGCATTGAGCATTGTTACTTTTAAATATCAATCATTTGACGCCTAGCTTATCTCGCGACATCGTGTATTTACACCTACGCGAGTAATTCTTACCGAGGGAGACGAACCAGTAAACACGCTGTAATATACATTTATCCTTTCATCTACGATATTAATCTTCATTACCTATGCAAAACTCGGCATAGTCAAGTAGCATAAAATAATATATTATTAATTCCTCAATTTACCTACGATATTAAACATTCAGTAATTATTAAAGACAAGTACAAATACTTTATGTTAAATGAAAAGTATCATTAAGAAACATTTTTCAAATGGTAAATGGTTTTTCCATATTACTAATTAAATTTAATATGTTTGTATGTATATTTAAATAAAATTCTTTTTCTAATTGAAAATAATAATTTTGTTTGCTTTTGACAAAATGAAGAAAGCACGAACCACCAGAATAAAAGAAAGCCACCAAAGAGGATTACACCACGTCGGCGTTATAGAACAATCCACCTGCAGCAACGACAATCCACAAGATCAATTTCACAAAGAGACAAAGACGCGTAAAACGCTAACCCAAGGCGAAACGAACCACCTCTTCCCCATCTCACCCCAGAATCGCCATCTCAACATAGAATATTCAAGCCTCAATTTCACATCGTCGCGCCGTTATAGTCGCGGCGACGCGCCGTCATCTCGCGCGGTAAGGCATATTAAAAAAAAAAAAAACGAAGAGCGAGAGGATGAAGGAGGAGAAGCGGAAGGAATTACTATACGGAGCGCGGTCCTGCCCCCGATATTCAGCGCATAATGGAACGAAGGCAGTAGCAGTGCCACTACCACCACCCGCTCGAAGATTGGGTGTTCGTTTTCGCGCGCCCCGAACTTCCTCCCTCCGCGAGTTTTTTTTTTTTTTTTCTTTTTAAAGAGGGCCCCGCACGCGCATTACGCGCGATTATTATTCATTATGCGGCTTCTCTCGCTATTTTCGGCGCGAGAGACTTCCCCTGCCGAACAGTGGCTGGCTGGCATGGCGTTCGACGAAGAAGGTGCATTATTCGCTTCTTTTTCCTGCCACTACGTGCTGATAATATCATTTAAATGCTTTTAAGTACTCTCTAATTTGACTTTGACTGAAAAATCTCTCGTCAACTGTAGAAAAATAAGTTATCTCTTAGATGCGAGTGGTATATCGCTCAAAGCAAAATAATCGTTACAAAAACTGAGGTCATGTTTGATTTGTTTATTCTTTAGTCTTGAGTGATACTTGACTTGAGTTGAGTAATTTTCTACGTTATCTGCATTGCAAAAGTAATTAATAATACGTCATAAAGCAATGCATAATTTGCAAGGTGATAATTCAATATTCAATATCAATATCAATATCAATACATTTATTCAAATAATTTCGATTTATCAGTTTGAAGCGTAAAAATAATGATATAACTAATGCCTTCGCGAATTAAAAAGGACAGCGAGTATGTTGTGATGAAGAGAGAAAAACAGAGAGAGAGAGAGGGGGGAAGAGTGAAGATATCGATTCTAAAAGCTGTATAAATCAGAAACAATTTGTAAAGTTTGGTGTGCCCGTATATCGAGGGCACTTTGCGAATGCCCGCGTACGGCCGGTGCGCGCACGTGATTACCCGTTGGCCGCATCTCTGCGTCCGCGCTTGCATGCGCCGTGCACACAATATATATATATATATATATATATATATATATATATATATATATACATATATATGTACGTGTGTTTGTGCGCGTATAAATACGTTTAGCCCGAGCTCGTATAATACGTGCGGTTTGCGCATATATTTATATGCAGACTTATATTATGAAGGCATGTATGCTCTCGCGCTCGCTCGGCTCTTTGCATACGCGTTGAATTGCAAATGGCGCTTCGCGAAGAGAGGATGCAGAGAGAGAGAGAGAGAGCCGAAAACCAGTCAGAATTTCGCATACGAGGACGAACGGGCACGTCCAACCCCCGTCGTCGTCGTCGGATATTTCGCTTTCGCGCACATACGCGCATGTGCGCCTCGTCGTTCGTGTTTCTCTCTCTCTCTCTCTTTCTCTTTCTCTTCTACCTCCTTCCTCTCTTTTGCTCATGCTGTTACTGCAGCAGACTTTGAATACCATCAAGATTATTTAATTTAAATTTTTTTTTGCCTTACGAGTTTATGTTCAATTAAATATTTTTAAAATGAAATTTAACTTAAAATATAATGAACAAAATTTTGAGCAAAATTTAATTAAAAAATATTGCACGCACTTGTCAGACTACATTTGTACTTTAACGTAAGCACTCTAAATTTGAATATCTCAACTTTATACTTTAGACGTGATAAGTGAATCCTATACAATTTCGAAAATGATGCATAAGAGATTTTATCACTGTATTACACTTTTTCATCTCGTGCGCCGTTCGGTCCGCCACAATGCGCGTGCGAGTGTATGAGTTTCGAACAACCCGCGAGTATCTTCGACGCCGCATGTGTATATGGGAAGAAGCCAGGCTGAAACTCTCCTCGTAATACCAAGACGCGCGCGCATTCGCGAGAGTGTGCGCGTATACGTACACCGCGATGGAACGTAAGTCTTCGATCCCTCCCTCTTCATTGCTCTCATCTCGGAGTATCGTTATGGTTATGGCATCAGGCAATAGGGCTACGTACAAATAGTTATTCCGAGAAAACGACCCGGCGTGTCGCTTTTTACCTCCTGCTTTAAGATACTTTCGCGTAACCCAATATCGACTAAGCACGGGAAAATGAGTTATACGGCTGCCGAGGATAGCAATTTTTTTTTAAACGACAAACTTTAAATAATGCTATATCTTTCTACAATACTATGAAAAATAATAAATTTGTAATTTGTTGTGCTTAATCATTCGCAAAAAAAACTAAGTACTTAATTATAGTTAAAGACCCGAGTATTTAAAATTCGTGGCAGCTATATACTCCCATATAGGCGTGCTCTTAATGACTTGCCGACTACGGAGACAAAAGGGTTCATTTGCGCGCGACCGCGCTGCAGCAGGTGTATCGAGCGAACGAGCCTCCGCGTGTAGTACATGCACCTTTCTTCGCTCTTCGGCTCTTTTCTCTCTTTTTTTTTTCTTTCGCGAACCTCTTGCGCTTTGCCCCGTGCGCCAAACGAGTTCTCCGCGGCTGCTTCGTGAGCTGCCTTGCCCGACTCAAATTTCATCTAATACATAAATTCACGTGGCGCATTTTTATTAATCATTGCATATTGAATATCCCGTTATTCAAATATTTGGCGGTAAGACTGAGTTGCGTAACTTAAAATTTAAGATAAGAAATTGTTAAAAAGAAAGTAAAATTTCGAAAGTAGTAATAGACGAAATAGTCAGGCAATTTTAAAACTCATACAATTCAAATCTATAGTTAGACGTTAAAATTAATATACTGATAAAATTACACGGCAAAGATTACAAATTGCATAACAATATTTAAGCACTTGGTTTTGTATAAAAATTACTGCGTCATGTAAAAACTGAAATATTCATAGTAAAATTTAATATATAATTCTACTGTACAAACATAAACAGCAACGTTTACGACACAATTTCTCTAAATGTAAAGTTATTAATATCTCGCTCAAAAATCTCGCTTATTAAAACTACGCAAAAGCTTCCATCCGCTCTCTCACAACCGCAATACCGCAGCGGCGTCGGCGGCGACGGCGGCAATCCGCCATAAAGCGAAAACAAAGCCGACGGTCCAATTACGAAACTTCTTCATTAGCCGCGTCGCCCTCCACCAGCGAACGAAGCAAACCACCAGCAGAACCGGCGCAGCAGCTCTTCTCCTGCGACTCGCGGGTGCGGTGGGGGCGGCCCATGCATTTAACGCAAATTTCGCAGCGTCGTCGTCGTCGTCTTCCGTCATCGCCTCCTAAATGCCTCTGTCATACATTTATGTATATTCAAAGCTTCCCTTAAGTCCCCGACGCTAGTAGCTGTCACCGGGGGCGCCTCTTCATCAGATACCGAGACGCTCGGGATCCAGCGCCAACCAGCACCCCGCGCGCCCTCTTTACTCTTCTCTCTTCCGTCCGAGAGAAACGGAGCAGGAGACGGAGTGAGAGAGAGAGAGAGAGGCGAGCGCGTTTCTACAAGGCCTTCCTATTACGGAGCGAGCTCGACCTTAAGATATTAAGTACTTTACCCGCGATTAGATCTCTCATTGTGCCGCGCCGGTGTCAGACAAGCGCTTCGGCTTGCGAGAGCTATAGACCGAGAGAGTGAGACAGGGAGAGAGAGAGAGAGTGAAGGAGATCGAGGGACACGGAGATATATACACAATGAGAGTGAGAGAGAGAGAGAGGCCTATAGACGGCGCGAGTGAGCCGGAGCTTGCTGGTACACGTGCACGTGATCCTCGAGAGAGACTCTGCAGCCAAGGACTAGGAACACGAGTGCACGCCTGTGTATACGTGTGTAGACGATACGAGAATAATAGACAACGATTAGAGTTACATAAAATTACAGTTCCTAGACTTTTTCTTTAATGCAGAAAACGATTGGCGTTTGCCACTTTCTTGTGTAAAGGTTGAGAAAAGGTGCATGTTGCTTTTTTTCATTGATTGAACGGTCTAATTAATCCATTATAAAAAGATACATTACGGGTGTGATGTTACCATGTGATTGGAATTATAGAATTTTTTTCGATAATTCCAAGAAAATAAATGACAAAATCTTTTTCTTGGATAAAGGTAGAACTATCAACGACTGAAATAATCTAGACACGATCTGCGTCTATGTTAAAGTTTATTTCTGTAGTTAGAAATTTAGAAACTTTTGTAAAATATTGTGTGATGTTAAAAGTACACTGGTTAACAGAAACGTTGCATTTTCTAAAAACGATAGCCAAGAGCGTACGCAATAAACTTCAGGATAGCCATGGTGGGACCAGCTAGCAGAGCTTTTAGCGATTCACAAAAGAAGACAAATAAAGCGAGCGGCTAAAAGTCGCTCTGGAAAAGGAATTACACAGAATTCTGGATAAAGTGCGCAGCTGCAGAGCGAAATACGCGGGGGATAAAAAATCCCAGTAATGTAAAAAAGAGAGAAAGCGAGTGAGAGAGAGAGAGAGAGCGGGTTAAACTGAAAATAAAAGCCAAAAGAAAAGTGGGGACACGCTGGGGAATGAGAGATAAGGATAGGAGAGAAAGAGAGAGAGAGAAACGGAAAGACAATGCCCAAGCCTGAGAGACAATTGCTCAGGCGAGCGACGAAGCTCCTTCTAACTGCTGTATAATTTCCTGCAACGACACCTTCATTGTGCGGCCGCCCGTTTTCATTCTTATCTGCGCAACGACGAGAAATAAGGGCTTGAACGGGGTCGTGCCTGCCTCGCAGAGCGAGAGAAGATCTCGAACGGAGAGGGAAGCAGCAGCGCGACTCTTCGAATTCGCCCGCAATTTACCCGGAAGTGCACGAGGAGGAGATAGTCCCCCCGTCCTCCCGTGCACGCGAAAACCCTTTTATATAGCCCCGCCGCCGACGATGTACCTTTTTCAGGCGGCACAGAAAATTAGCGTTTACAGATGTAGGAAAAAGCTGCGAGCACCCGATAGAGAGCCGAAGAGGGTGCGCGGAAGGAAATTGAACGGGAGTGTTTTTGTTCGATGCTACTCACGTGGAAAGCGAGCTAATTGCGGCTCTGCTCTGCGATAAAACTTTGACTTACCTGAAACAAAAAGAAAGATGATTATTAGGACATTGTGAAATTAAAAGATTTATGAATTAGATTATTTATGGAAATGCATATTATTAAGAAATTCCAGTTCATTTAAATTTACATAGGTGGATGAACATTTTTTTATCAAACAACCAAACATTGCTGCTGCATCGTTTTAGCTGGTATATCTAATACATTAATGCGAAGAAAATATTAACAGTCATAGCAAAAATATTTACTGTAAATATGTGCTGTATCAGTATTAATTCAGTTCCCCCTTTCATCAAAATTCCAGCAAGATTGTTAGCCAGTAACTTAATTCGATCTACTTACATACAATTGTACAATAAACTTTTCTTGAAACGACCCTATCAACAAAGCACGCTTTCAACCCATCGTATACAATCCCCAAATCAATCGAAATCGTCAAGCCACGAGTCGCACTGAATAGCCTCAGCAGCGTCGCGACAATCGGCAAAGAAAAGACCCCGAGCTCGCGATTCCACAATTGCAGCAGCACAGGGCAATCGTCGTCTCTGTATCCCTTCTTTCGAAAAATCCACGTCGAGAGGCACGAGTATAAGCTGTAGCAAAGAGAGAATGAAAGGAGAGAGAGAGAGAGAGAGTTCCGGGGATTCTCTCCCACGATCCGAATCGCGCTCGTTCTCTATCTCGCTCTTTCGAGAGCCTCAATAGAAAGCAATCACACACGAGAGCAAGAAGAAGAAGGAGAAGAGCCACAAGCAAGGGTCTCACATCGAGGAGGAGGACGATCCGGTATATCCTTTGCTCCTCGTCCCCCCCCCCTCTCTCTTTGCTGCCCTCGAGACCCGATGTACGGAGCATCCTCTTCAAAGACAGTCGTGCGTCTCCCCTTTGCTTTCTTTCCTCTTTCTCTCTTCGCGTGCGGAGTACATAGGGTCGGTTTGTTTTTTCAAAGTCACCGAGAGACCGAATACCCACTCGAGCTTTGCGCGCGACAACAAACACATGTGCATTCAGAGGGAGAAGGTATGCGACGTTGCGGAAGCCGCTGTATACACGCGCGTGTACACAGAGAGACGGAGAGAGAGATAGAGAGAAAGAGAGACACGGAGAACGAGAGCGAGAGAAGGAGAGAGTTGATCATTGCATAATGGGCGATGCCGACGACGAGCAGATTTTATCGCCCTGCCGATTCGTAGTAAACGCGACGAGTATTCGCTCGCGCGCGCGTCTGTGTGCGTACGTGCGAGCGAATGCATGAATGGAAATTTTACGGCTCAAATGAAAACATTCATACCAGCATTGTGGACGCGACTCGTGTCATTGTGTCGATACGCAGGGGCCGCGCTCTCTTTCCCTCTCGCTCTTTCACTCGCGAGTGGCTAAATTGCTCTTAAGGATTCGTATTTATTGTGTCGATGCCCCGCTATACACAAACGCGCGTGCGCTTGCACGCGAGCGCGCGCGCGGCTTTCGAAATTCAACTGCATGTGAATTAGGTCGCGCTCGTTTTGTCGAATTGAATTGTTGGCTACTCTCTGCGATTGGCATAAATCGCTCTCCATCCCCCTTCCGCGGGCTCTCGTCACGTGAACTTGTTTCATTAAAATGCACACTGGCCGCTGATTAAACACTGATTGAGCCTCTCTTTTACCGATAAATTAGTTCAACGTCGAGCTAAGCATTTAATTTAAGATCAACTCTTTCCGTGGGAATAAGAAGTTTTTATGAAGAGCGCGAATAAAGTACGGGCATGAGTGGGCGCAAAAATTCGATAATAGGGTCCATAAAAAAAACACCAAACGAACAAAAGAAATGCTTCCTCTCGATCCAAGGCACACGGGCCGGCCGAATAACGCGAAAATCGCGAAATGCAAAGCGCGCATTGCGCAAGACCCGGCTTTAATTAAGACGCAGCTCTGGGCCGTAAATCGGCGCTTAATTCGCGCGTTGCGCAAAAAAAGGGAGACGGCCCGCGCAGCTGTGGGGCCCTTCCTTCCCTAGATCGCTGAGCGGGAGAGGCGAAGCGCGCCTCGGAAATCGCGCGTTCGATAATTCTCATCGGCTGCGATTATTTTAATTGTCCTATATATAGGGCTCACCTCGGAATTCCCGCGCACTCGCTCGCTCCTGTTAATTGGTCGTAACTCGGCGAGATACGCGCCACTCGCGTTTGTGGTCTCTTTCTCTCGCTCTCGCTCTCTCTTTACCGAGCTGTCGCTTTCGATGATTGAGATTTAATATTTTTGCATGTCATCGGCTCTATTTCTTATTTACATTTTAAAGGAAAATTTGTCTTAGCGTGAGAAAAGTGTACATAGTAAAAAGGATTTCTTAAAATAACATGCAACAAATTTAAGAACACTTTTTTTCTTTTTTCAAGCCATGCTGTAAAGTTTACAATCGCAAAATGTGAGATTAGGTTTTCGCCTTTATTGTTTCTTTTCAGATTCTACAAAACTTCAAGTACTAAAATTTGCGTAAAAATGATCTACTATACTTTGAATACCATTTATTTTCTTATCAAAATATCGTATGGTCTTGGTCTCGCGTAGCTCTAAGAGATTTGTGAATTTTGTTGCGACCACGAGATCGCGCGAAATAAGTAAATATTATTTCTTAATATAAGTAACTATGTTTCTTACTTTCTTATTTAAGTAAAAATTGTTATTTTAAGTAATTTATTATTTTTAAAATAAGTAATGCTCTTCTATTTCAAGTACATATTTCTTAAAATAAGTAAAATACGCGATTTCGTTACTTGTATTAAAAACGAAAAAATTCGACAAAATTTTAAGATGAAACAGAAATAAGGAATTATTTTTACTGCGTATATGGTAAATAAAGGATATTTTAATTCACGATAAAAATTGCTTTGACTTAAAGGAAAAATGACCACGTTGTGTGGTGAAAATGATGATGAAGTAACGTTAATTTTGACCGCATACCTGAGTAATTTTTATCAGAAAAATCTCTGTGCGTAATTAAATACAAAGCAGTTCCTATAAATTGTATAAAAAGAAATATTTATATCGCAGCACAAACGTTCGAATTCAGAAAAGTCGAATCAGAAAGAAAAAGCATTTCTATAGACGACATAATTCGATAAAGGAAGTAAGCCAAACAATCCAAATAAAAAGCGAACAGCCATACATAGCCATAACAGGCGGAAATTCCAAGTCTCGAGAAAGATCTCGAGCGCGCGAAAATGAGAATCGCTCCGCACAAAAGCCAGGGAAAAAGACACTATACCACTATAGGACAGCGAGAAAAGGAGCCCATCACATGTAGGGGACGCGCGGAAACAGAGTGAGAGTCGCTACGCTTTGTACGCATTTGCTACGCAAGCCGACCGCAAAATCAGCGTTTGAATGAAGAAGTGACACAATGGCAGAGTACGCGCGCGCACCCCAGCGTGGCGGGCTGTAGCATCATCCCCCTTATTCCTCGGCAGCTCTTCCTTCGGCGGCGTGCGTCGGCTCCATTGACGGACGCGACCGATGCGTGTGTGTACGCTCCGCGTGTTATACCTACACGCAGCGAGGGCTACATGCGGGGCCGAAAAAAAAAGAGAGGCTCGCTTTAAAAGACGCACCGATGCGTGATGCGCCAGCGGCCAGAAGCACAGCGGCTGCCCTAGAGAGAGAGAGAAAATGCACACCCCATGGACATTGTGCTTGTCTCGGTGTGCGCGTGTATTGTGTGCGCGCAGTGCGCATTTCTATGGACCCGCGTGGAACGGATATTTGCATGAGACGAATCGAGAGGACGAGATCACCCTGCGGATGGATGGATGGATGGATGGATGGGTGTTACATGGCCCGCGCGCGGTATACGGACACTTCCGTCAAGAGTCAGTCTTTTTCTTTGCGCGCTGAATCGATTGCGTGCGATATTGTGCGCACGTGATGCACGGTCCAAAGCTGTAGAATTGTGTTATTGCTTTTGATTTTTGGGGTGGGAAGGGTGCGTTTGACGGAAATGTTACACGCTGGGTATGTATCGTTTTGTACCGTGCGAGGCACTGGAACGAATGACGTTAAGAGTGAGGCAGGGTGTGCGTCGTAAGAGCATGAATACATTTCATGTAACGTCCAAAACAAACAATTGAAATTCGTTTCGCTTGAGTTTAATTTGAATATAAATGGCTACTCGGATTTATTTTACTTTCGTCGGAAAAGCATTCCTGAATTCCTGGACTAAGTCTTACATTAACTATACGCTTTGATAAAGATAAAGTAAAACACATCGACGACCGGTCAGATTGGAAATAGTAAATTTTCAATTAAACATTCGGTATCTCTGATTGCACGCGCTGACTGGGTTTGGAGCATGGCCACCCACACGCGTATTCTCACACACGTACACACGTTAGAAGAGCGAGTACAGCACGGGGAGAGGGAGAGAGAGAGAGAGAGAGAGAGAGAGGTTTATCTCCCAGGCGGACTGATCGGCACAGGCAGATAAGCCTCTTACGTGGTCCAATTGGCAATTACTTATCGCATCCAGATCGTTACATAACCTCTAACAGCTTCGTATGCCGGCCGCCGGGTCCAGGCCGCCACACGTGCAATTAGACGCCTTACGTCACATTATCCGGCGCAATGTTCACACAAGTGCGCGCCGCCGTCGCCGCAGTCAACCGACCATCCCCGATGGGATTCTCTGCGCTCTCCGGCGTTATTAAACTCGCGCGCGAGTACCTATACTCGCTGTATTATGACCGTTTCGTAGTCAGCCACGTCCGCTTCGATGATCGTCGCGCTGCTCGCCGCGGAAGTGGACGCTTATCGACTTGCTGGTGTATAATAGTAAGGAGTGATCGCTGCGCGTGGAATGAAACGATAGAACGACGTTTCATGCGGAACGTGTACTTTGTCGTGCCTGATGTGAAATATATTAGCGTGTATCATTGGCATTGTATAACGTTCATTGTCGTGTAAACGATTTCCTTGATTTCAATACTTGGTCATACTAATAATAGAATTAAAATAGAAAATATTCACTTTTTATTTTATATTTCCATAAAAATTACTTTTAATTTCTTTCTTAATTTAAAACTATTAAGTTTATTTCATTTTAATTTTGATTTATTAATAAAATTGTTATTTATATTTTTCATTTTTATTATTTATTTGTTATAATGGGCATTAATAACTTATTATTATTATTGAAATAAAAAAATTCTCAATTAATTTTTATTATATACCTTTCAGGGTATCTTGTAAGCCACTTTTGGCTATTTTTAATTGCAATATTGTAGACATTTAGCGCTGTCTTCATTAAACATAATAGTGAAACTTGCTTAAAATGTTCTTCTAATATACTGGAACATTTTCGAAAATTTACACACAGCTGTATAAAAGATGTTTTGAAAATCATCAGAGTCACTTTAAATCAAATAAATCAGTGAAGTCAAACAGACACGTTTCTCTATCAAATTAAAGTAGCCTAACACTCAGTTGTCAGGACTAAGTTGTTCTCTGAGCGATTAAGTCGAGTAATCGGGCAAATTGACGATTTCTCAAGATAACGTCTCGGTGACTAGTTCTCCTCGCTCGAGTCGGAAATCGTGAGGATTTTGATATTCGCGAGGTAGATACAAGGGAGAGCGAAAGAGAGAGAGAGAGAGAGATGTCAAATTGCAGCCGAAATTAATTAGTATGTATTACGCTGCGCCCGCATGTCCTTTTACGGCCCATTCAAATTTCCGCGTAATGATATGCTGGCCGCGTAGTTTCAACGCGAGAACCCGAACCACCACCGCCGCTGCCGTTCAGCAGTAGAAACGCAAGCGCAAGCGCGCGGTTACGCATTCCGGTACCGTCGCCGCGTTTTCGATCATACACGTCGCTGGATTTCGTTATTACCGAATTTAAAGGCGATTTTATCTGTTACCTCTTTCGCCCAGAACGCTACTAACATAAGTAACGATCGCCTACAAAGCCAATAAGACGTTACATTGTATGAAATTTAAATATCATATTACTGTAATGCCATTAATTATGTTTTTATAAACGTATTTTATTTTTTATAAATCGATTTAATAACGAGGAGCATCGCGCATAAAAATAACAGTGTAACTGTAAACCTGATAACTCTTGGGCATTTATATTTCCATCAAAAAGCAATTAAAATCCACCGGCGGACATTTAACGTCAGTTTTATTGAATCTCGTACTCGATCATGCCGATGCTTGCCGGCCGAGCACTGCTGCCGATTTCAAATCTTAATTTCAACGGCATCGACAACGTTTCATTAAATTCTTCATTACCGCCGCATAAGAGAAAGATTATATCCTCGCTGAAACTTTCAATTCATCGCGTGTGAGCCGAAAAACGAGAATAAAGAAAGATTTCCGGAAGCCCGTCGATCCAAAGCCTCGAGGTCAAGGATCTCGCTCGCCCTTTTTGCTTTCATTCATATTACACATACGCAAACAACGTGCCACGTGCTGATCGCTCGCACATATAGCTATTTAAACGCGTTAATTACGCTGCTGCTCGAGCGCGAAATAACGCGAACGCGAACAACTGTAACTACGGTGTTTTTTTACTTCGGACTGCCGCGCCGAGTGGCTTGTCAGCGGCGCGACGACGACAAAACGAACCGGTGTGCGCGCGCGCGCGCCTTGGAGGAAAAAATTCTGAATCGCGCGCGCGTCGCCCTGCATTAGCGTCCATTGATTTTCCTCGCGGTTTATCTGGCCGCTCGATCTCCCTCGCGTTCGTTCGTTCGTACGTTCGTTCGTTCGCGCTCTGCACCCTGGATATTAAATCGTAAAGCTATTTTCGTGCCGGGGGAACGGGAGGATTTTTTTGTGCTCGCGCTCCTATCGCGAGCCATCTCTTTCTCTTTGCACTATATAGGAACGTATATAAGCGCTCGTACATGTAAATTAACGCGCGCGTTTACTTATTTTCTTCATTTTGTTTGGAAATTCTTTTTTATTTTGTATTATATTATTAGTGTCAAATAATTAAAATAATGTTTCCTATCGATTTTTAGCGATTCATAATTTACATCTTTAAACTCTTGACTCGCTGTTTTACCAATCAATCAGCAATTCTTCAAGCATCCATTATTAACGTAACATAAATTCCGCAAAATTTGCATACACGAGACTGCAAGTATTTGCATCAATTATTAACTCGCACCACGCGACGTATATATCTGTCCAAATATTAGCATCCATTTCAATACACGCTCTCACGCGCGTTCAACACACACATACAAAGTGCCACTATTTGCTCGTTATACGACCAATGTTGCGTAATGAATTTTTTATTAGAATCGTGGCTGCCCACGATGATTAGGGTACTTAGCGGCGCTGCTGCTGCGGCGGCGGCCGGGCGATAAAGTTTAAGGGCGCATTTACGCGATACACGCAATAAAAGTCAAGTCGCTGCGCGCCACGCACGCGTGCTGCTGCTGCTGCCGGCTGCCGCTCAAGAAGAAGAGGAAGGAAGAAAAAAAAAATGCCCGTGCGCGAGCAGACTTAGCGCCGCGACTGCACAGACGACCGGCGACCACGTCGAAGAACATACACACACGAAGGCAACGCTGCTGCTGCTGCTGCTGCTGCTGGATTTTACGAGCGGTAGTTTGTGGTTTTAGAAAACTTTCCTTACGTCGCTCCTCGATCTTTGGCCAGAAATATATACCGCCAATAGGAATCGATCGAGGATTTTTTTGCTTTTGTATATTTACTTTTTATAGCATATACATTTAGCGAAATAATAAAGTAATAATATAATCGTGAGTCAGGATGTTTGGATGTTTACGTACTAGAATAAATAATCGTATTTGGTGTGAAAAGCGCATCACAAGATTACATAAAAGCATTATTTAAATATTGTTTATTACTTAATATGACATTAATTTAATAATGCCAAATTATTCTTAAACAGGAAAATTAGTGATTTCTGAAATATTATAATTATAAGCTACGATTTTAAATTTGCGTGATTAAATACTTAATATAATACACTACAATACATTCTTACAATAATAATTTATATTTCAGGCAGCTTGAATTATTAATTTGTATGCTTTGTCTATTTAGTTTTCATTGATTTGAGTACTAATAACAAAATATTTATTAATGAATAACTTTACTATTTTTAGAATACTACGAAACGCTTCATTCCTGGTACAGAACTCGATCTCATTAAAAGCCAGTAACTGAACATTATTACTATTAAACAGCTATTAATTACTCGCTCTACTGTCTATTAATCAGATCTTTTTCCACTAGCTAGTCGATTATTATGTATAAACCATCTGAATCTTACGTAAAGACCAACGCAAATGTTACGTCCAATCGCAAATCCGTTAAAATCATTGTCGAAGGCTTCAAAACCACGCCACCCTCTTCGCGACCGAAGTGTGCGTGTCTGCGCGCGCGCGTATGTGTTGGTATAAGGTTAACACGCGGCCTCGCGATTATATACAAAAGGGCGACGGGTACATAGCAGCCGCGGCCGCGCGCACGCACGCAGACACGTGTGGCGGCGGCGGCGGTGGCGCGCGGTTATTTTAACAGCGTGGCAAGCCTCTTTGTAGACCGCATGCTTGTAAACCAAGAATGAAGTCTGTTCGGCGTCCGCCGCGGTATAGAAGAAAAAAAAAAGAAGGAAGACTCGATTTTACGTACACGAGTCTCTTCGACCGTTCCACTTTTGCCTATCCCTGCTGCCCCTCCTCTTTTCATTTTCTTCCTTATATTTTGCATTCGAGAGGTTCTTTTGCTTTCGTAGTTTGCCGATTGGCTGTCGATATTAAGGAAAACCGGTTCTGCGGATTTGTCGATGATGATGATGACGATGACGAGCATGATTCTTCTTTATGACGACTTTCGATCCATAATCGCATTTTTATACGCGCGGTTTTGCTTTCGGTCGAGGCAGTAAATGTCATTAGCGAAGTAAAATATTTAATAATCGGCTGATCATAATATTTTTTCGAGAGGATACCTAAAAAAAATCAATCGTATACGAATACAGCAGAAAGATTGCAGGAAATAATATGACGAATATAGTACAAAAAAAATCTGAGAAATCTGACACTTTGCGGCAAATAAAAATATCGAGGCAGCAGCAGCAGCAGCGGCGCACAGACGTCGATCCTGCCGCGCATATTTCGGCCCTTCTCCGGGAGCGCACGCAGAGCCCCGCAGCCGAATATCCACATGAGTCAGGCGCTATTAATAGGCGCGGGCATGTAAAAATACATCGTACATTCGTCTTTATACCGAGCAAGCGCTCGCGAGCGCGAAAAGAAGAGCAAGAAGACGACGACGACGACGACGACGCGAAGAAGAAGCCAAGAAGAGACGCGGCGCGCAGGCGCGTTCGAGTATCCACGTGGCGCACTGTGTGGTCCAGCGCCGATGCCCCTTTTCCTATATTTATGGAATTTTCTTCGTCAGAAGAGCCCACGCAGAGACCAAACACAGTTTCTACTTCGTGCTCGTAAAAATCGGCTCATTTATTCGAGAGTGCTTTGATGATTGAATAATTTTGTTGTTTGATATACTCGAATGTATTCATAGCGAGATAAGTTATAAATTGTCATTAACTTGTTGATAAGACTTGGAATAATTATCTCTTAAACTAAGAAGAATATTTTTATTCTATTTTAAAATATTTATATTCTAGGATAAAAAATCGTTTTAATTTCAGAATTATATTCTTCCAATATTATAACCTAATATCTATTTTGTTTAAAATCATTCTTTTTTAACTAATAGCAAAAGTTTCGGTTTAGATTGATTTTACTCTTAAAAGACTTATTAAAAAAATTTTCTTGGCCCAAAAGATAATCTCTTGTAGTTTTTGGTATTTTAAATTGTTCATATTTCTAAATAATATTAGTGTTATCGTAATAAATAATACTCCCACTGGAGAAAAACAGGTATTCAACTATATCCAGCCTAAAATATAACACTCAGCCAAAACCATATCAATTAACATTTTCTCCATGAAAGCTCGTACAAGGGAGTAGGTCGCTTCTTAAAAAAAAAGCCGCGCCACTATCGCCAAGGGACTACCTTCCTCTCCCCCCCGCGATTCCTCCTCAAGACGTTGCTAACCGAGAGAAAGAGAGAACTCAGGCCTCTCTCGCTCCCATCGCCTCGAAAACGCTCGCTGCTATACGCTGAGGGCGAAACGGCGTGACAACCCCAGGCAGTCCTCCTCCCCCCAAAACCCCCTCGACTGCTGCCGCTGCTCTTCATCCCTCTTGCTCTCGTCACGGCAAAGTTTCATCACCGGCGCGACGCAAACTCATTTCGCCTCTCCTCCTCGCCACCGCGTTCCTCGGGCTCAACTCGGCTCAGCTGCCGCGGCGCGGGCGCGAGCCCTGAACTCCAACCAACAACTTTAGGTCTCCTCCTCGTTTATTCCGGGTGACTGCACTTTCCCTCCGCCCTACACTCGCTCCCCCCGCCGCCGCCGGTTCTTCTTCTTCTTCTTTGCTTCGCAGCCGCGGTGGCGGACCGCGGAGCAATTTCGCTCGATGCTCTCTCTCTCTCCCTCTTTTTTCTCTTATCTCATTTTCCTGAGAGCTTCCTCCTCCGCGGCCACTTCGCCGTTCGCTCTCCCGTGGATATATGGAGGTGGAAGGCAGGATATAGCTTCGTGAATCGAACGGATTCCTCGCGGATTCCGAAGAGCATCGCGGGATGTATGTGTGCGGTGGGAGAGGGAGCGTAGTCGACGTGTCACGTTCCGGGGGATTTATGGCGCGCGAATGGGAAATCCGGGATGTGCGAACGAGAGATGAGTTTCGACGGTTCAAAAATTGCGTTCGTGGGAGGAGAGGGTGGGGGGGGGGGCGAATTTCGCGCTTTGTCGATGATGGCGAGTCATTGCGGTTGGATCGTACAATGCATTCAATGTACACGGAGATAAAAACATAATAACGATATCTAGTAAACGAATATCTAGGAGAAATATGGGAATCTGTTCTACTAAAAGTGATAAACAACATTTGATTATTTAATATATTAACCATGTATAAAATGTATTTGAAAAAAAGTTTATTAATAGCGTACAATGTAAATGGATAAAAAAATCTTTGCTGATATGATTTTACATTCACAAATTGTTAGAAAAAGAAAATATTTGTGGTTATGTTAGGCATCATTCATTATTGTTCATCCATTTGGGACTTAGTAACCAACTTCTTGTACCTAATGAATTCTAGACACTGAAATAATGAATTTCTATATTTTTTATATTATTATATCTAATTTACTGTAGTCTGTCTAATAATGATTATTATTATTTTTTTCTCTTTGTACCAAACATTGAATCAATATGTACGATGTTTCGGACGCGGGTCATCATCCATCATTTTCTCACATCCACGTATGACTTAATTATCATATGTAACAACGGAGACATTGCACTGAGAGAAAAAGATAGTAATTGTGCAAGGTGGGTAAATTCAAATCGGAACCGATAAAGCCTATTTGGACTGATTCCTAATATCGTATAGTAATCAATCCTCCTTGGATAATTGAACAATATTGAATAAAATTATTTAATATTTAGCTTATTTTATATGTTACACATATATTAATGAAGAGAAATGTCCTAGTATTTAAATAATTATCATAAAGTCTGTGTGTATATATACACAATATGGTAATATAGAAGCATGAAAAGTGGAAGGATTGGAGGTTATGCAAAATTCATTCATCCTACACAAGTTAGTACTGACTCCTAACCTGTCTAGTACTGTCAACCCATTTTACTCTTCGTCTCCGAATTCCTAATCTAGTATAGTAATCATTACTAACTTTTTCTCTCCGTGTAATATATTTTAGTAAATTTAATTTTTCATTCCTATTGTGCGAACTATTGAATTTTTAATAACAATACTAAAGACATTTTTTTAAATAGTTAGAATCTATTAGCAAACTTCCTACTCAGACCGGGTATTTTTTCCAACTCAAGCTGACTTTACTTTACGATTACATTAAAAGATTAAAATACATGTAATCGGAAAAAACGTTATGCTAATGCAGTTCGCCAGGCAAGAAAGATAGCGAAAGCTAAAGCGACTGCGTGATGACTCAACGCAAAACTTTTTCATCAGCGAGCTGAAAAACAACGAGAGGTTGCAAAAAGAAGCAAACCAGTGGCAAAATTGTGTAGAAGATACGAATCCAGATATAACTACACGACATCGCGTTTAATGCATTTCGATGACAAATTGACGCGGTGACGAGTCACTCTCCGAAGCAAAATAAAAAGAATGATGCGTGGAATGCGATGGATCGAAAGCGAAAAATAACAGAATCGTCGAAAAGATTCGAGCGCTGAAAGGTCGTAATGGCAGCATGGCGTTCCAGAGTCGTAGATATAAATATTCGCGACTTCATGACGCTGTAAACGTGTCAATAAACATTTGCCCATGGTTTTCGAAACGACGTTGTTCTCGTTTTCAAAAATACAACGTTACATAACGATTCGCCTCTTGTTGCCCATGCAAACGTCAATAATAATAACAGAACCAAATTAAAAATGAAAATAGCAAAAATAATAAAATTGGAAATTGGCATTCAGAAGAGCAGCAGCACATCCGCAAGAGCGAAGTACGTAAGGGAGGGAAGCAAAGTTCCTCGGCGCGACTAAAATCACCGAGTGTACTCACTGAAGCAACTCTTCCAGAAAATAGGCCTTCTGTAAGAGGCGCGCTCTAAGCTCTTCGGGAAGACGATTTCTCTCTGAGCTGCGGCGAAAGCATAGAGAGAGAGAGGGAGAAAGAGAGAAAGAGAGAGAGAGAGAGCAAAAGCAAGAGCAAGAAGAAGACGTTGCTGCTGCTCCTGCGAGGGAAGAATTAGCTAATGGTGCAGGATGAATCCGTAATGGGTTTGCTCCGCTCCCGCTGGCGCAACGGGATTTCGTCTTCTACTACTATTCTCGCCATCCCATTCTCTATATTATATTCGCTCTTTGTCTCCTATTTTTTGCCTACTTTTGTCGATGTTTCTGTTCGAAGTAATAGCTTTTTATTCCAAATATGTATTTTTATAAGTGATTTCTATAATGGCAACGAAAATTTGTTTTTCTTGCAATTGTATTTGTTTTATTTATTTAACGTATACATCTATGAAAAATTCTATTTTAGACATTCTCATTATTTGTCTTTGGATCTACAATAGATATTGCTCCAGCCATCTAAAAGGTTTTTCAGTAATTATCAACTTAAAATATACAAACAATTTTTCAACAAAAAATATTAAAAATTGTAGGAGAAAATAGATTTTTGACGTATAAAAAATTATATCTTCTATGATTTAAAAAAAATTTCTATTATAATTTATTTATATATCTTTGAGCCGATTCTATGACAATATCTATTTTAGATTACGAGATAAGAAATCTGAAAATAAAGAATTTTCACAAGTATAATCAGCTTGGCTTAATATTATTTTATTTTTTTCCTCTTTTCCCTAGGGCTTAGACATATATATATATCAACAATAGGGAACTTGCGTGGGTCTTAATACCACTGTTTTAACACTTGAAATCGATAAAGTAACATGAAAAAGTAAAACGTAATTGGATGTTTTATTTTCTTATGCCGTATTTATTTATTTATAACGCATTGAAAACAGTTTTAGATCGCTTTTTGAATGGATGTCACGTGACATCATCAGCACGAACGTCGAGCACCGCAAAGTCAGCGCCACTGTAGCAGCTTTACGTACTACTCGGACTGCAGCTAGGCTTCGCAGCCCTACTGTTTAGTACCTACAGTCACCACAGTGGTGCTGGCTTTGCGGTGTTCGACGCTCGGGTAGATGATGTCACGTGACATCGATTTAAATAGTGATCTAAAATGTTACTATCAATAAATAAATAAATAAGACAGTAAAAAAAGTGTCTTGGAAAGTTCATTATTTTTAAGTATATTATCGAATAAAATTGAATTTAAAATTCGTGCAAGTTCCCTATTCCAGCGTTTATTAACTTGCTATTTTAACAATTCTGATTTTCTCGAGTAAATTTGTCGAAGATATTCGAAATAGTAGAGAAATTTAAGGGGAAGAACATAGTAACGAAAAGCCAAGAGCGAGGCGAAGTCGAGCCCACGGAAGAAGCCAGAAGAGCCTGCAGAAGGGTTTCCGCGTGCAAGAGCACTCTCTCTTTCTCTCTCCGAGCACCCAAAGCTCCAAAAGGCAAGGGAGAGAGGCAGAGAAAGCAGCGCAGAACTCCGGAGTAATACCCCAAGGAATGTGCGGAGAGAGAAGATGGAAGGATAGATAGGCCGGCAGCAACATCCAACCCTCGGTGTGGCGCGCGTTTTGCGTGCCCGCGAAAAGGGGTTGTTCTTTGCCCCGACTACCGCTACTGCTGCAGTAGCAGCGGGAGATTCCGGGAGATGGAACGCTGTAATTCGTCGCGAATGCGGGAAGAAATGAGAGGAAGAGAGAGAGAGCGAGCGAGCGAGCCGTGAACGATTTGAATAATGTTGCGAGATTTGACGCGTGGAATTCGCTTATTTAAGTTAATTCCCAGAAATTCTGACTTTCATGAGCCTTGAATGATGGAATGAGCACTCTGATAAACTAGGAAGTTTCAAAGTTTTAGATGATTAAACCATTATGAAAAATTCGTTTATGCAAGCATTTATTAGACGTAATAAAGTTTGCTGTTATTTAATTTGAAAAATTAATAAATATTAACCCTCTCTCAGGAACATTACGTAACTGTAGAAGAAAAATACAGAAGTAGATAGAAGTATGGTATATTATTATGTCTCGATAAATCAGTACTATGAAATCGTTATCTCTCGAAAACTTAACGAAGATTCATTATTCCATGTTTAGGTAATTATTGTCCAGAACTCTTGGACAGATAATAATTACAAAATATGTTTACCAGTTTCAAAACGGACCTGAAAAGAGTAGTCAAAACTTTTGTAAAACCTAAGTTAGGACAAAATCCTCCGAATTATTGAAACAAAAAAAATAATTTCCCGTTTCTATAGGTCTACATTAAAGATTAATATCATTGTTTCTCAACTAAAACAGTTAAGTATCCTTAAAAGAAGGCCAGTGAAGAAATCCACGAGCCTTGAAAATGACGGAAGCAGCAGCAGCTAGAAGACGAAGATAGCCGGATCCTCGCGAGCTGCCTTGAACGCCTGCTACTAGCCAAGCTCATACCATGCATCTACTTTATTATTCCGAGATCGGCGTAGCCGCGCGCAGGCTTCGCGGTAATTCTCTATTTGTCTACTTACATGCTGTGCGCGCGCGCAGAGAAAAATCCCAGTGTTTCCGAGAAGACAATCAAAGGCAGCGTGGCCAGACTATTTGTGCATATGGCCGAGAAGGAGCCCGGGAGCTCGCGCGCGAGCAAGGGAGAGACGGTATAAAAAAAAACGAGTATAAACGACCTCCTCGCGATATACACACGCGAACTATACTAGACTTCGGCAGAGGAGGCTCAGGAGCGCGCGCGAGCTAAATCGACGTTTAGGTTATTTTGCGTCTTTGGAGAGCAGCTGTCGATCAGCGGTTCTCATTTTGCCTGTAAAACGACCTGATTTTCGAAGAATTCGCTGCATAGACGGATTAATAGTTTTACCTCGAGATCGTATAACAACTTATATTCGTGTTGAGAGCAAATAAACTTTACTTTATTAATGTTTTGACGAACGGTATCACGTTGACTTCTTGAATCAATAAATTTGCCAACAGAATATTTGTGGGGTATGAAAAATAACTAAAAGGGCTTAATTTCAAAGTACATTTGCCAATCACTAAAAAGCCACGGTAGTTAATTGTAATACGACGCCTTCTTACGTTAACGTATCGTTTTTCCATTTTCCGTCTCTCTATTCTCTTTTGGTGAGCTTGCAAACATCCCACTACTGCCATACACTCCTGTACCGACTGTCCCGTCTATATTATGAAAGTGCGAGTCAAAGACGTGCAGATAAAAAAAAGCAAATTAAGGAAGAAGCGAGAAACATGAACGTACACGCAAAGACGTGAGTTTCGTCGACGAGCTAACCGAAGCGTCGCGTCTTCGCGAGCTCGCGTGACGAGCCGATTCAGCGCCGGATAAAAAATGGACAAATAAGTGGATGAATAATGCAAGAAATCGTTTTTCCCGTTTTCCAAGCATGTCTATAACCTAGTCTTCCTCCTAACTCCGTGCTCTTTTTTATTTTCGCTGCGTTTATCTATGTACGTACGAGTGTGCCTGCGAATAAGTGTGTGTTTATAAGCTGGCTCGCTTATATACGCTCCTCTTTTCCGCTCGTCCCCGTATTACCATTTTCCTTCATGCGCGAGGAGTTCTCTCGGTCAGGTTCACGGTTCACCTCGAGCAGGAATCCCAATCGCGTGATCGGCACCGGGGACTGCACACATCGCTAAAACCTCGGCGCGGCGAGGGAAATTTACTGCATGCGATGAGCCGAGGTCTAAGACGCGTCGTCGTGTGCTTCCTTCCCCCTTGGCTCGCTATACCAACTGCTCTTGCTTCTGCGATATTTCTCTCTTTCTGGATACCTATTATCTATAGCTATCGAGTATTCTTTTCTTATTTTTATCTTGTTACGTGTAAAATTATTTCACTTGTATCTTCGATTACGAGGGAAAAATATTTATATATAGTGGGAGTTACACGGGATTACTGATCGGTTTTTGTTTGTAACCTATTATATAATTGCAACTGTCACAGATACAATAATAGTAATATTAGCAACAATTGTAGTTATTGAAGTCACTATTTGTATGTAAATACGAATTGCTGCGGCTGCAATTGAACCATTCAGAACCATAGTGAAGTAAATCCATTGTGAAAATTTTTCAAACGCTAACATCATATTAATATTCATGACATATAAAAAATTAATGTAATTTAAATGGAGTAATAGCTTAATTTCGTAGTAAATTAATCTTACGACATTAGTACATTAGTAAATTAGTACTTTACTGAATTAGTAAAGTAACAATTAGATCAATAAAAGTATACTATGAGGCATGACGTAAATATTGAAATGATCGCAAGCGTCCGGAAATTTTCAAATGGAACTTAATCCACTATGGTTTTGAACCACCCAATCGTAGTAAGGCAAAACACAACAATTTTTCCGCATAGAAAATTGATTGCAAAAAAATGAAGAAAATCAATAATCGAAAAATGAGTTTGCATCAGGTCGTTTTCATTGCGGCACAAAACAAATCAATATAAGTGCACTTGATCGGTAATAATATTTCTCCCCCTAAAATCCGCTGCCACGCATCGCACGTACGCTCGTCTTTTGCAATATTTATTTCTCTAAGCACACATTTCTATCAACATATCAATATCCTCTCTTCCCCCGCGTATCGCGCTCTCCCCCCGCGCATATCCATCAATTTCTTTTTTTATTTCTCGCTTTCTCCGTACGTTCGCGAGTTCCCCCCATCGCGGTTATCGGCCTCTCTCCCCCTCGCTCGACGTTGCATTTTGCACTGGAAAGAGGGCTATACATCCGTCTCTCTCTCTCTCTCTCTTTCTCTCGCTCGTTCTCCTCGAGTGTTGCGGCAGAGACAGAGACATTACTCATTATAACACTCACGGCTATAGTCGTGTTCTTGCGTACGGAGAAAGACGAAGCAGAGTGAGAGAGAGAGAAAGAGAAAGAGGCATGACAGGCTCGGTCAAGGGTCAGTCGAGCTGGTAAGAAGCGCGGAGAGGAACAGAGAGAAAGAGCGAGGGATCGAAGGCGAGCGGGGGAGCGGGCAACTCGCACAGTACACACACTGATATCGCCACTTGCACATCAACTATCAACCGAGTGCATACACGCACATACACTAACACTCCTGTCAGTATACGTGGTAAGAAAGAAGCGTTATATTCGCCGCCGCAGTAACACGCGCGCTGCGAGTTCTACGTCGGGGGATCGGACAAGGCGTGCGCGTCATTCGATGAAGGGGCATCGGATGTCGGGGAGCGCGAGGAAAAAAACGACGAGCGCGAGAAGGAGAAAGATCAACGACGCTGCTGCTGCTGCTGGTGCTTGCTGCCTCTTCGCACGTTTATAATTATATGCATATGCATCCGAGGCGAGGGGCAGAAAAAAAGGGAGATGCGAGGGAGGGGCGATTTTTTTCTACGGAAAGTTTTGCACACGCGTGTGTACTTTTCTTGTTATAGACTCTTTGTGTGTATTCGGGAAATTGATATTGAATGGTTAAAAAGGATATTTATTGAAATTGACTATAGTTGGTACACTAGCAATTTTGACTAGTGGTGTAAAAAGCATGGAAAATATCGTGTGCAATCTTCATAAATATCCAAAATCACTATATTGATCCCTTTATACCTCATAAGTATTCAAATGCGGCTATAAAAACTTATGGAATGTATACGGTGCCAGCAGCTGCAGACAAAATTTATTTTGTGTATTATAAATATTAAATGTATGAATATTTTTCGGAAATTATCATTTAAAGCATTTTTGTTAAAGGAATCTTTTTTACATTGAATTTATTGAACTATGTCAGTAGTAGATCACCTATATACATTATGTAGGTATATGAGTGTAATAAAGTTCGTATAAAGTTGACCAGGTTTAAAATTTATTTAAAATTTTTTACTACTTGTTTGCAAATCCTTTATATTTTTAGTTCCAGGGGCCTAATTTTGTAAGCTTATCACGCGTTTCACTGATACAAGTGACATACATTTCCAAAATCCATAATTGTAATGTCTTTCGATGATTATTGCACTGAACATATATTTACAATGTAAAAATGTATCTAATTTAGTATTTTTTATTACTTTATGTTCTATGCTTTACAAAACGTTAACATAAACGCATATCACCAACTTTGAGCTTCATATATTGATATGTCTATTGTATCCCAAACTTAACGTTGGTGATATATATTGAGACTAACATTTTTTAAAAATTAATTTAAAAAATACTGAATTAAATAAATTTACGCATTGTAAATGTATGTGTAAATGTATGAAAAACTTTACAATTATGGATTTTGTCATTTGTATCAGTGAACAAATTTTGTGACACCAGTACATATCCCAGGATTTATCACACAAAAATACATTCTGCAGACAAGAATAACACCCTCCTGTAATTTCTAGAGCCATAATCTTTAAGATTATATGCCTTCGAAGAATCGGCGCCGAATGGCTTAATTTGTCGAACAATCAAGTCAAGGGATTTAATCGAGCACGTACGCGCGTCCGTTAATCGTGGCGATCTATACGCGGCCCGATTAGGATTGCAATTAAATCTCATAGGTGCAATGATATAGCCACGGGCCGATGATACTGTCGATAATGCCTTTAACGATAGCTGAACTAGATTTCGCAATAGCGCACATAATTGCGTCAATAATTCACGCGTCGATAGGTTCGATAATTGATTTTTCCCTTAATTCATAGACTCGTTCACACGTACACTGCAACATACGATTAATTTCGTAAAAGTACAAAGTTAATGAGGACTTTTTGCATCCCACAATCTGGAAACTTCGTTGATAACTCCGGTATCGCAATGCAATTAATACTGAGTTCAATTCCACGAAATCATTCAACAATGAAACTACGCATACTATTCGGAATCGCGAAATTATCAATGAATTGCGGAAGTCATTGTTATAGAATAGAAGGCGGGAACGAGGGAAGAAGAGGTGAGCGCGAAAAAATACCGGCTCAGATTAGACACACAGTAAACAGTTAATATTAATGAGATTTCCAGAGTGTGCTCAGCTCTGTCCTGCTCTACTCTGCTCGCGCGCGGCTCAGTTATCGGAGCGTCAGTCTATCCGACTGGCCGTCAGCATGACAGCGATACAAATTTATTATCCATTAACACGTCAATTAACTTCAATGTCTCATCGCGCCCGAGCGTGCGGATAATCAATCCCGGGCTCTGAGACTAGAATGCCCATAAGACTCTTAAAAATTTAATCTTAATGGTCTAATAATACAACGGCTACATTGCAATATTCTCGCGAGTAGCGCGCGTTGCGCAAAATTCTCTCGAATTAGACGATCAATTGAACAACGACTTCGAGATTAGCCATAATATCGCGTACGCGCATAAAAGACGTTCTCCGTAGCGATAAATCAGCGGGAAAAAGTAATTGCGTGCCACGCTGGCCGACGATACAATGCAGCGGAAATCGAGCTTCGCAAAAAGAAGGGGAAAGTCCTAATCTCGAGCGGCATCGTGGAGTTTTATACGTAAGCGCGCGCATTATCACAGCGTCGGGATGCACCCCCGTGAACGAAGAAGCCATTGACACCCGCACGCGCAGACCGCGCGATGCGACGTAAAAAAAAAAAGAGTAGAGAAAAAAAGGCGTCGTGCATTACGCAAATCCTCTTCGCCACCGCTGCAAGTTCATCGAACCTATAGCGCGCGCGCAAACTCGATAAGTTAATAATAGCGCTTGTGCACGGGCTCTTCTTCTTCTCGCGAGCGGACAAAGTGTGCGTTCGTATATATAGAAAAAAAAGCGAGGAAAAAAAGGGAGAAAGAAGACGCAAGATATCGGGCCGAAAGGAGCGAACCGCGCAGATTTTCTCCCGGCTGGTGTAAAAGATAAGAAGCCGGCGATAAGCGCGAGTTCGTTATAAACATCAGCGGCGGCTCGTCCTTAAATACGCACGCACGCAGACACACAGAGAGTGGGAATTTCTTCTTTTCTAAATTGGCAATAAAAGGGACCGCGAGATTTCTCGCGCTCCAACAGAGACTTCGAAGAGCGGAGAGACGAGGCGAAAGATGAAGGAAATAAAAGGAGAGAGAATCGGATAAAAAAGAAGCGAAGAAGCGCCGAGCGGTATATATACAAGGTGCCGGGGGTTCACGACATGAAGGCCTCATTATGCTTCGGGAACGTTGCACGATCGGGCTGCAGCGGAAAGAAGAGTCGGAGAGAGAGAGAGAGAAGTTGAGAAAAGACGGCCGATAACCAGACGATACCGCGCTCGCTGAAAACACTGAAAACACGGAATCAGCCTCATTACTTCTATCTCTTTCTCGAAAGAGGGAATGGCCGGGTGTATGAGAAAAAAAAAGGAACTTCGCGCTCGTGGGTTTTGAGCGACCGAGTCTTGGACGATTCCTGTACACACTGTACTCCCACGTACGATTTCCAAGAATATACGTGATCTGTGCTTGCTTCGCCCCCTAGCACACGCGCGCGCGGGGAACTTTGATAGTTGTCAGAGTGCAGAGGAGAAGCCGAAGATATCGCGGCGGAGGAGGATAATAAAAGTCGACGAACGGCCTTTCCTTATGCCCCGATAAAAAGGAAACTCGCCCGACGAATTGCCGTCGTATAGAGCGTAGCCGCGACGCAATGAGATGGGGCTCTTAAAGGGCTCGTCGTGCCTTTTTTAAGGGGCGCCGCGGCTGCTGCTGCTGCTTTTGCGGCCTATTGAATGTTTGAGGAGCTGCTGCTGTACTTGCGCGATTTTATATTTCAATGATGATCGCGCGCTCTCGGGCGATGCCGGCGGTATGAAAGTTTTATGCGGCCCTTCGCGAAGCGATCGCAATCAATGGCGGAAAGAAGTTCTTGTATGGGGGCTTGTAAGAAACGGCTTTTTTATGGTACTTGTGTAGGAGGTTACGTCCTGCGTAAGTTATCTTTATTTGATTCTTACGACGCCGACTAATCTGTTAATGTTACTTCGACGATCTGGATGTGCAAATAATTATTTAATAACTCTTTGACCCGCATCTTACAATATTGTATCATTCGTACAAGTGCACGTATATTATTTCAAATGAAAGCACGAAATATTTGTTTTCCCAAAAGGAAGCGTTTACAGTAAATACACCTGTCTTCGTGTCTATTAATTTGCTTCAAACACGTGTCGCGCATTAAACAAACAATTTGCTCGAACAAAAGCCCCATAATTACGTACAACTTGGCCCACTAGACACATCATTAACCAGCCAGCACTCATAAAATATTTCTCAATGGAAAAACTCCTGGGCGGTTGGGAGCGAAAGGAACCCCCAAAAACACATAATTAAAATCTGCTCCACGGGCTTGTGGATATCTCTCCTGTGAAATCGGCGTTTTACGAGGTCCGCCCGATAAATTTCCGGCGCGTGCGGATCGCATGCTCGCGCAGCTGGAAATCGTATGGAACTGGGTCGATCGCGCGCGCGAGAAAAGCCCGGATGGTTTTCGTGTTTTCTGATCGTATCGCGAGAAAGATCGCGGCGGTTTGAGCGTGGGGCGCGAGAGTCTCGATAACGAAGGGGTTTTCGAACGGAAGTGGTACTGTTATAGAGTGTATACCCAAACGAAAGTGAAAGAAAAGGAAATATTTGTTTGAGCTAAACGAAAACGCTTTTATAATTCGAAATTGTAAACAACATTTCAATTATTAAAGAAATTTAAAAAAAACGAGTAAATTTAAATAAATGTTTATTTTAATACTGCTAGAAGAGCATTAATTTGAAACTAATAAACACTTATTAGTTTTGTAAGCAATGATCTTTTTATTCAACAAAATATTGACCAAACTTAAGTTAATATGATATTATTAATTTTTCATTAATGTTTTGTAATAATATTGCAATAAACTATATGAATTTCCGAATTTTTTCGTCTGATGTACTAAAAACCAAAAATCAATAAAAGTGCTGTAACGATAATTATTTCATTTCTTGATCGCTTGAAGTTTCAATATTCTTTTATCACTTGAAAACTGAATAATGAGAACTAATTATAAATTATTCAATATCCGGACAGTAAAATAGAGTAGTAATTTTACATCAATGTATCTCTTGAAATAACGTAATTTATGATGAAATAAGCATTTAGATTTAATGCCCCCTTAAAATTAAATTACTTATTTTTCAATAAAAGCTATTTAAACCATCTACTTTATACGATATTACAAAAAAAAACAATATAAAAGTCCCTTTGTAAAAGCAAAATAAAGCCTCTATATCCCAACAACAGCATCAAAAGCCCAAAAAAAACCCACAAGAGACAAAGAACAAACACGTGAAAAGAGAAAGAGGGCACAGCAGAAAAAAAAGGTATACACAAAACCCCTAAAAAAAAAGACGAAAATAAAAGGAAAAAGCAAGGCGCGAGCGTAATGAAACGAGCGGCAAATGGCTCGTTGGCGAGTGACAGCGGTGGCGGCGGCGGCGACGTAGATGGTATCGCAGTCGACATTAGGGTAAGCGCAACCTGCGACTACGAGGACGACGACGACGCGTTGACGCACGGCACGAGCGGAGCCGGAGAGCGCGCAGGTGCACGAGCCGGAGGAAGGGAAGGAACAGCTCGCGGGACGCAGCGAGCGTCGACGTCGTTTAAAATACAAATAATAGCGATAGAGGCCGTAATTGAGAATTGACGAGAGGTTGGCATGCTGACGCGCGTGCGCTCTGTCTCTCTCGAACTCGCCAATCGATGCGCGCCCCGCGGTACTCTGATTTTGTGGAGGTATATAGAGGTAGGAGTGCGAGGCGACAGCGCGAGCAGAACACGAAAATGTTTAGAACTGTTTAGAGGAGGCTTGGTGCTCGACGTTTTTAGGTTTGAACGACGTTAATGTGCGATGCTTATCCGGGTACTGATGAAATATTTAATATTTTGGACAAATTGATACCTTATGCTTTTATTTTAAGGTGATGCTAAAGCCATCTGTCACCGACAAATACGAGGATCCGCTTTTCTCATTTCATTTTCAATTTTGAGTAAATATCTCTATGAAAAGTTGTTGTTTCTAACCAAAAAGAACAACTTTTCATAGAGATATTTTCTTAAAATTGAAAAATGAATCAAAAAAGTGGTTCCCCGGATTTACCAGTAACACGGGGTTTAACATCACCTTAAACTAGCTTTATTATCGATTTTATCATGTGAATGCTAACAAATAATATTCAAATGATATTTATATATATTGTAGTACAAACATCCAAACATCCTGACTCATGGATTAGTTTTAGTATAATTTTATTAATAATAATAATACTAGAATTGAGGTGGATATTATAATTTTAAATGAATTTAATTGCAGAGTAAATAGACAGCTTTTATGGAAAATTAAATTAAGTGAGTCAATTAGCAACGAATTGAAAATATATGATAAATTGATAGAAAAAATATGTTGTGTCGAAATAATTGAAAGCGATTTGTATAATAGAGTAAATAAATCAGTTAAGGCGAATGTCAATGACTGTTAGATCAATGAACGTATATGAAAACAGAATTTCCACTTCGTAGAGGAAGTAGCTGCATTTATTATTCAGCTGGCATTAATTATTCAAAACGTTTCTAGAATATGATTAATACGAATAATTTAATATATATTTTATTTTTCTTTTTCAATACGTTTCTTCTAACTGATGTATAGATGATTTATGAACGAAACACAATAATTCTTCGCTAATTATAAAGTAATGACAAATCGAACACTAAAATTATATATTTAAAAATATTAACACAACAATATATCCTTTAAATATTGATAGTGAACTTTTCATTTTTTAAACTCCAGCTTCCACGATAATTCGATTTCGCTCTAATTATAAGAATATTGAAAAATTTAAATATGATTATGTACGCGGGGAGCGCATCAGGCTCATTTGTCTCGCGCAGCAGCACCGCGCGTGAACCCTGATTGTTATTGATCAGGCATTTTGTCCATTCGTGTGCATATATGTGTGCGAGTGAGTGAGTGAGTGAGTGAGTGAGTGAGAGAAAGCGAGAGGGAGAGAGAGAACGCAGTGCCGCAACGCCCAACGCTTTTATAATGTTGGCACGACACAGCGAATATAGACGGCGGACCTTAATGAATCTTTATGGGATGGTGTCGTGAACTTGTATTCCCTCCGGTGACTGACTGTGAGCCCGTCCACTGCCATATAACCCATTGGCGCGCTTCCATTTTCGCTCTCTAGCTCTCTTTCTCTTTCTCTTTCACTCTTGGCACGCCACTATTTTCATTCAGCACTTTTTATTTAAACATTTCTTTCTCCGCTTTTAGCTAGGCTTTTGCTTTTTTTCTTGTTCTACTTGCGCAAGAATAGGTCATTATTATTCTATGATAATTTGAATAAATCGAGTACTTAATAGATTTGAAATATAAGTTATTGATTACATCTAAAATTATAAAATAATTATTTTATTTCGCGTTCTGCATATAAACTTTTTATGTAACCATTTCCATTACAACACTTTAGCCATTAGCAGATAATAAATAACGCAAATATATTTATTCAAATCTTACGTTTATTTTCAGAGTTAATAAAATTTCAACACTCTAATTCCGAAGAACAATATTTTATGATATAAAGTTGAATAAAAGCCGTCGTTAATTTCACAAGCTCGACGTGAACTATAATTATCATTCGCCTAACCAAACCCAGAAGACATAAACGTTGCACTTAAGAGGCGGCATTAAAGAAGAGTATTTTTTTTTTGTTGCTCTCTACGCCAATGTGGGGCAGTTCGCTCATTAGGCACGGCAGAGGCGCTGGCCGCGCGCGCGCGCTTTGCCTCGCTCAACTCCGCGTGTACACTGCGCGTCGCGCGCGCGCGCGAGTGTGTGTACAATACGTGAAGTTTGAAGGGTGTGTTGTAGGTCCGCATGTACATATGCGCGCGAACACTGCGAGAGTCCCACCCCGCATCTTGATCGTCATCAACTCGATCGTCGCGTGATATTGTCATTAGGGAGCCGGGCTCAACACGCACTCTTTGTCTCTTTCTTGATCTGTCGTATTGTGTGTATGTAGTTCCATCGATCTGGCCAAGGCCGCCGATTTTTAAATTCCTGATGTCCCCCCCTTGGTGTGATTGTCGCGTACGCGCGATCTGTGCCAACGGGGGCATCGGCCCGAATATATATTCTTGCAATCATCGGCTAAACGAGAGAGTGTAAAAAATGGCCTGTCGAGAGTGAGCGTGTGGTGCATTCTAATAAAAAAGAAATTTCGATTGATCACCGAAATGCACTAATAACAATCACTTTGTAGATTGAACTCTTTGCATTTTTCTCTGATTAATTTTCATTACTTGTTAAAAAGAATACAGCAGAGGCTTCGATTGGCTTTGATATTCGATTAGTAGGAATTTAAATAAACTGGAAGTTTCTATTGTTCTACATAAGGTAGGCCTATACTGCTTTATTCGAATATTAAAAATTACTGATATGTTTTATTATTCTAGTTGAAAGTTTGAAATTTGTACAGATTTTGATTGCACACAAGCCAAAATCGCTGCATGATTTGATAAGTCAATTTTGATTTAAATGTTTTATGCGCGTATCAAATTAACCAATTTTTATTAAATCTGTCTTGATGACTCATTTTAACGTTTGAAATATAACTCTCATATTATAATAAATTTTATTTAAAGTAACTTCTTTATCATTTTATTAAATTAATTTATAAAATAAAATATCAATGGATTAAAATTAATCTATAAAAATTTAAAGATTTCAACTAGAATCATAAAAAATATGATATGATGAATTTTTAATATTAAATCTAACTTAAGATAATTTATCTCGATTCTCAATTCCTGCAGAATATTATGACGAATAGTTAATGTGAAAATATAACTTACCAGGATCTGATGAATCCAGACTTGTGGGGGCTTGTTGGCTGAGGGGTCCAGGTGTGCCCCCGCTGCCGGGGCTACGCGCGTCGTCGTTTCCACCAGGTCCGGGGTACGAGAGTGACGAGGAAGGTGGCCTCTGAAAAATCGAGGAAAACAAACATTTAATTATCTCCATTCAATCTACACCCAAAGGAAAAAGTTGCACTTTGCTGAAATCAAAGATTCCCCGCAAAGTATCAACATTCTTATATCCAAGCACGACGCGATGAGGATCAGGAAAGTTTGGATACATGTAACATGACGCATATAGGAAGAAAACAGTCATCTCCCAACGAGTAACATTCAATTTTCTCAGTCTCTCCGGTCCGATAAGAGCAATCTTGCAATTAAGAACGAAACTTTTTGTCACAAGACACACGAAGTCGAATCTTCGCGCGCACAGCTGTGTGCCCCGCAGATAAGGAAGGTGCACGCGTGCGACCTCTGAACCGGCGCGTCGATAGCGCGCGCCTCGAAGAGACGAGTTTACAGAGCGAGCGAACGAATTCCGCTCGAGTGTATCGCAGACGGGGGCATGCACGCGCGCCCGCACACATCCACGCACGGTGTACACACACGCAGGGAAAAGAGCGAGAGGAGGGAGACGAGCGCGTGAGCGTCGGGCAACAATGACTGACAGCGACTCCCACACGCTGTCATGAGAACTTGTCAGGCGGCAATTGTTTCGTCTCATTCTCGCCTATCCACTTGAAATCGTTACGCGATTGAGATTAGAGATTCGTTAAAGAGCCTTCATGCGCCTTCTCTCCGCCTCCTCTTCTGATGTACTCGTTATTATTTCTTTTTTTTTTCCATTCATTCATTCATTCTTCGGTTTCAGGAGGTTTGGAGGAGTCTATAATACACCGGCGATAGTGCGATATCTCGTGGAATAATCTTAATTTCTTAATTATAGCTTTCTAAGCACGCGGATGTTTGTCTACGAGCTGCTGGATTGCTTCAACACGCTATTATGTCAAGTTTGAATTAAAAGGATTTGTAACGTACTTATCGAACGTAATAGCTTTCTTCGGGAAATTTTTTCAGAAACGGGGTAACTTGATGATTTTTTTAAATCTCAGTTTACCTTATCATATTTTATACAATTTGATTCATTGGGAGTAACCGTACAGTGCAAATTGAGTAGTTGTGTAGTAATTATAGGGTACAAAATGACCATATTTATAGTAAAAACTACCAAACAAATATTAAATCATAAATACATGGTAATTTATATAGATAATTGAGCACGTCCTGAATACATAAGCAGAAATAACAAATTTTGCTAGACAATTTGTAATTTTTGCCACGTCATTTTTCCCAATGTATCAATAATAAATCCTCGTAGCGATAAAAAATTTGTCATCGTCGCGCAATCGTATCACTACAGCTTCTACTTCCTCCCATAACTCCATTTAATGCCCTCAGAAGCACGAAACAAAAAGATGAAATAAAAACCACATTTGTACTACACAATCCTAAACAGAACATTGGTTTTCCACAAGCAAACAGAGCTGGCACCGCGGCTACGCCCTTAATGCTTTTCCCATGCGATATACGCCGCGGCGTAAAAACAAACAGCGCGCTTTTTTTGCGACTCGCAATCGGCACACATCTGAGAGCACAGCTATAGCGCGCGCAACGCTTGCATCAAGAGAGGAATCCTCGGCGGCACAGCGCGCGCGAGCAGCGCGTAACGGCCGCGGCTAAGCCCATCAATAATGCATCGCGGCGAGCGGCTTCCTATATCGCCGATTGCTCTAGCTGTCGCCGCCTTGGACATTTTCTCTCTCTCTCTCTCGCTCTTTCTCTCCGCAGAGGGAGACGCAGAGAGCGAAAGAGAGCTCGACTGGCCAGTTTCGGTGTCCCACGCGCGCGCGAACGCGTACGTGTACGAGACGAGAGAGAAAGAGAGATGCGAACCCTGTTTACAGGCGGTCACTGACGTCACTTCCTACTAAACGAGATCTGCGAGGCTGGTCGCGCTCTTTTTTTTATAGAGAGAGAGTGAGGCGCTGCGCGCCGGTTTGCGTGGATAAAAAGAATTCGGTCGGTATTCACTGACGATCCAGCGTGATTGCGATTATTTTGGTATTCATGCGTGGTATTTTTAATCGTTAATTATTGATAATTCTCTTATGAAATCAGTTAGTAGAGAAGAAATAAACATGACGTGCAAGCTTTCTTATTAGAATAATCACTTAGTTCCTAAACAACCATTTCAATATTATTACGTTTTTTGCTTGATCAAATTGGTTTCAAGTATACTTTATGAGAATTCATAAATTTTGAATACTAGACTCCAGATTTAGAAAATGCAGACATTCTTTTATTTTGAAAACAATAGATGTCAAGTATATACAAAATGTCTAATTTTATGTCTACTAGAAGGAAACTCTATTGAATATACTTATATATATGGTCGGAACTAATACATTAACTATTAACGTATTTGCAAAGTACGAATAAATCATGCCGTTAGAATATTTCGCGGAAGGATGAGGAATGCAAAAAGTTAACGCCTCGAATATGAGCGAGCATTAAAGTCATTAGACCTTATTAAAGTAAAAGGCTTTTTATATCCGAGCAAGTGACGAAAATGTGACAGCCTCGAAAATTATCATAATGTCAAATTGCCCGGGCAATATGCGCGCGCGCGCAACGAACGCAATTTGACAAAGCGGATGTCTGGCTCGCTCCTTAAACAAATCAGTGCCCGCATCTCGTGTTTCACTTTCCCCTCTAAAAGTCAGAGCGCTCGCTACTAGCTAATTCTCTTTTTTTTCGCACTCGCACGCTCGCCGCAACTGCAAAGCAAAAAAACAGAAGAAATAGAATCACCGATTCAAAAAGCCGTCGCGATCTTGTCCTCGCATATACAGCTTATCTGAGAAAACGAACTCGGCGACGAGACTCGTTTCGATATTTCGGCGAGTAATTAAAAAAGAAAACGATCAACACACCGATATATATATATATATATATATATATATATATATATATATATATATATATATATATATATATATATATATATATATATATATATATACCTCGGATTCTGTCTTCCTCTCGTTCTTGATAAAGTATTCACTTTCGGTGTCAAAGTTTCTCAAATTTATCGAGTATCACGCAGTCGAAAAGTTCAAGTTATTCTTGCACTATCTTTGTACACACAGACGAAACACAGATAAAAGACAGAGAGAAGCAGAAGTCTCAATGGGCATGCGTCTTTATGCAGAAGAAGGACGGAGATAGCGCGAGCTAAACGCGGCGCACGCCCGCTGTCAGCGGCCAAGGAGAACAATAAATTATAAATCTCTCTCGCGATCGCGCCTACGACGAGCGTCACTCCGCGCTCATAGAAAACGAAGTTTACACGGGAGAGGCTTGTAGAGCCCCGAGGAAAACGATAAAAAGAATCGCTGCAGCGCGGACGAGAGATGCAAAGATCGCTGCTGCTGCTGCTGAATGAGAACGCGTTGCGAGTAACCGAATAAGAGAGGCAGCAAAAAAGGAGTTCTTGAGGGGTATGACGAGGCAAAAATCTGCAGCGATGAACGTTGAAGGATACGCAGTGCGAGAGGAGAGATAAACCGACTGCAGAAGTTACTGCGCCTGATGCAGCGCGCCGCGACTGGAAGAGGAATTATTTTGTTCTTGGCGAAGAGTTAATTAATAAATATCGATGCAGCTTCCTGGCGATTTTATCTCTGAATGTTAAATTCGAAGAATTACTAATTACAATATTATTGAATGAGTATTTTATGCAAAATCATGTGCCTAATTGCATAAACATTCTTTCTTGTTTTCAGAAAGCATAATGTTATTTTGTTTTCCAGAAGAATAAGTAAGATACATACGCTAATTATAGAATAGATCAACACGAAACATAAAAAAAGTACAAATTGAGAGGCCCCAGAAAGTCTAGCCTCGCGTATAGACTCGTTCTTTCATGCATACGTGCATACAAACACACGCGTCGCTAGTCGCATTTATTAACCGGCTGCCGCGGCGCGTCTCGTAACATAATGCCATATAATTACGTAATTAGCGGCCGGACATTAGCGCGTCGCTGACTGGTTTACGGCTGAGATACGTAAATCTCGCGCAATTAATTTATTGGCTCGGCGCGAGTCTCTCTCCGCGACCTTGTGCTGCGCCGGCTGCGACGCGCGTGAAGGAGCCGAGGAATCGACGCGACTTACGCTCTCGCACGGGCTGGACGATACGACGAGGAGATGCTGCTGCAGGGAGAGACTGCAGAGAGAGATAATTACATTGTAAACACGCCCGGAGAGAAGGAGAGAGGACCTTCGCATTTTCCTATACCCTTTTCCGTTTCTCTGTTTCTTCGTTTTTTGAATTACTTGAGTTTTTGGTTTTGTTTCGTTTTGTTGCGCTATTGCGGTTGTTGGATCGAGGGGGAAGGTATATCTTTTGCGATAAGCGTGAAAAGCGAGGCAAGGACATGAGAGGGCGAAAAAGAGTTCGCACGAGAGATATCGCATGCGAGGAATGCGATTCGCGCGAGGCAAAAATATTGGAAATGAAGAGAGAATCGCTGACAGATAAACAATGCCTATCGAGTCAATATAAGCGAGTTATTTCATCATAAAACTTTTTTAATTCAACATTTAAATTAAAAACGTCTAGTAACTCATTTTATGGTCTGCCGAGAAGAAATCTATCAAAGTAAAAAAAAAACTATTCACCGTGTAACATTCTCAATAAAGTCAATTACAGCTAGATGTTTTCTTTCAAAGCCATGCATAAAAACGAGTCATTACGATGTTGCGTTTCGCCTTCTTAAAAGACCTATTTTTAAAGATGAGAATACAGCGTAAATAGCGAACGAGAATAGAAGAAAGGCCGGAACGGGGAAAGGCACGGCCTTGAATTTCTCGACTCACGCTAGCTAGCTAACAGCAGCAGCAGCAGCAATCCAGACAAGCAAGCAAGCAAGCAGCTCAGGAATCATAGATATATTTATTGCAAAGACAGCGCGCGCCTCCGCTTGACGTATTATATCTCACCGTTATGTCAGCTCGCCACCATTACATTAACATTTTCTTCGCGCAATCTGGAGAATTCCCTGCACTCGATTCACTCACTCACTCTCTTTCTCTGCTTCCATTTGGGAGCGGATTCGCGAGTTCTGTATAATATGGGTGTGTACGTGTGTGTAGACAGTGCACGACTCCGGTTCGAAAACCTGAACGTCGCGGCAAGACCGTAATAAATAACAGCGGCGCTGCCTCCGGCAATTATTACAACGCGATGACAACGATATCTGCAGCGCGCCTAGCATTTAATTGTTGACTCCGTTTTGATTCGACGTTAATGCGCGTATATTACTTCGCGCCATTCATCATTTTGTGCCGAGCGAGACCGAGGAGCGAGAGAGAAAAAAGGAATTCGCTCGTTAAGAGAGCCTGCTGATGCTGCTGTTCAGCTCCGCTCTTCCGTAGGCGTAATTTATTTACGCGGTTGTGTGAAGAACCTGATCATGTCCAAAGTAACACGCGTTACAGTGATGAGCATATCCAAATAATATTAATGAATGACTTGAAGGCCTATTTGAATGTATAATCAGTTCATATTACTGTGCTACTTGTAACAGTCATAATACGAATAATAAAACATCAAGGACATTAAAAATAAAAGGTATTATAACCTGGATACTTGACTGATAATAATAGTTATACTACGTATTGATATGATTCGAATACATTTTAAATAACTGTTTTTCTAGTGATTGTTATAATGAAAAAAGTAATAGTTTGAATTTCTGTTAAAAAACATTAGTCTGTCAATACCGGAGCTATCTACTCTGGTCACTTTTAGTAGAATAATTCCAGTTTCCATGACGATACTTCAGAGTTAAACAAAACTCAAGCATTCAGCCATCAGCTTCACCAAAAGCTCGCAACTTCAAATCTGCAGAGAAATAAAATTTTACAGAGCTGCGCGCCTATCCGAGCGCGCAGAGATGAGACGCGGAATGCAAAACCGCGTGGCATAAACGAAAAGGATTTTACGAGGGGGTCGCAGTCGTGCGAGCCTCTCTCTCTCTCTCGGGTGACCCGACGCAGAGCCACATCGTATGCGCGTCACGAAGCAGCGGCAGCAGCGGTAGGCAAGAGAACTGCTGCGACCCGGGCAATAAATATGAAATCCGGAGAATTTTCGTTGTTGTCAATAAAGTCGGAGAGAGAGAGAGACAGAGAGCTTAGATTTGTTGTGGGCTTTATAACCGAGCGACCTGTAGCACCCACCGACAGATCCCAGGGACTTTACGACCTCTCGCTCGCTCCATACCTCTTACACCCCATGATTCGCACTGCGACATCTCTACCACTGAGGTGCCTTATACACTCCTTTGATATTTGTGTCTTATTTTATCTGTTATACTAAATGGAGAGCTTTTTTGGTAACAATCGTGTTTGCTCTCGTTGAAATAGTCGAGCAATCTTACACGGTACAAAACATTGTATAATTACTATAAAACTGACATAAAAATGTCCCATACTGTCTAGACCAATTAATCATCGATATTTTTATCAATACCAAATGCATTTTCGAATAATGCGCGCGAAAACATCGCCGTAATAAAAAGGGCGATGAGCCCAGCGAATAAAAGCCCTGCACTGATAAACAAAAACAAATCACGCGAGCGAGCCGAGCGCCAAATTCCTGCAGACGCGGAAACGAAAGCTGGCGTTAAAACAGCCGATGCATAAATCAAAATGGGTCCCGCCGCGGAGTGGGGGGAGGGGAGGGGGGCAGCGCGGGAATTATAAACGATCAATTTGGAGAATGCGAATCGCGCATTTTCCGAAAGATTCGACGGGCGCGAGAGATGCCAGCGCTCGCGATATTAGCCCGCAGACCCGCGCCATTGAACGAAGGCACGAGGACAAAAGCATACCGCGGGTGATAAATGCCGGGGCAATTACGTATTGACAGTCGACGCGACTATGCGCCGCGGCCTTCCGTGAATTCGCGCTACTCTTGCTCCGCGTGTTTCCGCGCTTTTTTGGAGGCCGGGAGTGGACGTTGTTTTTCATATTTTTTTCTTTTTTTGGAAGGTGGACGCGTCCAGCGCAGCGCGGAAAAAATGAACTATTGCTCGCGGCATCGAATGTGTTGTTTTTTTGTCCGTGAGGCTCATTCTTCTTAATTTTATGGGTGATTCTTCGATTTTGACTAAATAAAATGGAACGCAGTTTGGCTCCTGTTGCATTCCCGTTATTTTCCAAACGGTATAATGATTGATATACGTTATGTTAGATTTTACCAACAGTAATTTTAATAATTGTGTACTCAGGGCAGCCCCAAATAATCTTTTTTTCGAAATATACACTTGTCGCTGTCAAAAATTGTTATTCATTATAATTTCACGCATAATGCACATAATTTTGTGATGTTTTGAAAATATTATTTCGTATGCAGTGTAACTCTTGAAAAATGAGTATTCTTTTCTTTTCGATATGACGCTAGCTAGTTAGTTATTTAAAATTTAATTTTTTTAAACATCCTAAAAAATGTCATATTAAAAATTTGTTTTGATTAATAAAGGAAATAATTTAAAGCTACGCGAGCTTCAATTTTAACTGAAATTAAATTGTCACTTTTAAGTGTTAATTATAAATCCTATGAGTAGCTATGATTCTTTGCATAACAACATGCACTGTGGCAACAGAAAATCTCACTCGCTCAAGCTAAAATTCGGTAAACTCCGTCGAATGCACAGGAAGGAATTCTATTTTTAGTCGAAAAGCCAAAAGTTCCCTAAAAACATGGCCAACATTCCAGGGATGTGCGGGTGAAAGCGAGCCGCGTGCGTGTGGAGTCAGTCTCTCCGAGCAGCAGGGGCGAGCGCGACCGTTCGGCCAAGAGAGTAGGTCGAGAATTGACTCGAAGGTCAGAGGCCCGAGTGGATTTTCGGAGCCGAGCGAGAGAGCAGCAGAAGAACAAGAAGAAGAGAGCAAAGAGATGGGCCATGGCTTAAAAGAAGAGAAGGAGAGAGAGGAGCGCAGGAGGCAAGAGGGTTCGGCGCTCGGGCCAGCTGATGGATCTAATCAACATTCCTCCCTAATCACCCAGCTTCTCGTCTCCTCTCCTCTCCTCTCTCCTCTACAGCAGCAGCGAGAGCGAGAGCGCGCACACACTACCTTTTTGCCCCTCTTTTTCATACACGCACTTTCCATCTTAATTTCTCCCGCGCGGCCGCCTTTCGCTCGCGCTTCGAACTTCTTGTCGAATATGCGCCGCTGCAAGAGTGTATAATAGAAAGAGCCGCAGCACCGGCAGCATTCGTTTTAATTTAGCCGCCCGATAAATTAGACTCCCAAATGATCGCCGCCGCTGCAGCGCGGCCACCTAATCTTCTCCTTTCTCTCTCCTCGGATTTATGGCTCTTATGCACAATTCATAGGCACGCGCGGCAGCGGATAAATAGACGAGCCGCCGCCGCTACTGTAGTCGCGAATTAATAAGAAATTCAAATCAAATCGAGGGCAATTTATACTTTCGCGTTCTCATGCATTTTCATCGGCCGCAATCCTAATCAGAACGCCCGATTTGAATTGAATATGGCGCGCTTGTTTGTACTCGAAGCGTACGTTGAAAGCAAGGAACATTGTGGTGGTGCGCCGCTGCATGGAAATATCGAGTGGGAATTCCGATGTGCGCGTATATGTGTGTGCATACATGTATGTATATAGATGATAGAGAGAGAGAGAGGGGGGGGGGAGAGAGGCTCGTCGTCGTCGTCGGAGGCTTTCACACGTGACGCGATAGCGCCGCCGCGCATATCGCGGAGGTGCGCGCCGCTGCAAGCACGAAAGAAAAAGGAGGAACCTATCGCGCGACGCCACCCGCATTAACGTGCCTCGCTCGCTATCACCTGTACATGTGTACGTGGTTGTGTGTGTGTGTGAATGCGTGTGCAGTAGTGTGTAGATGGCGACCGAGTGCTGGAAGCCTGCATAAATATAGTGGCGCATTAACGTCCGCGTGCGCTCGCTAAGGGCCCACTATAGCGCGATTCTATACAAACATTTTAGTCTTTAAAAATAATTAAATGTACTTATATTGTTTTATTGAGCCGTTTCATTTACAGTCAGTTTTTATTTAACTCTTATGTAGTACACAAATAATTCATTAATTTATTTGATCATTTTTTATTCAAGTCCGGTATAGTATAAATATTTTTCGTGTTTATATTATTATATATTGTAAACATTCGAGGCGTTATATATTTATTATTTACATAATAGTAAGCTTTAGAGACGCTATGCTAAATTTGTTTCATAAAAACTTTTTTCGTTGTATGGGAGTAGGAATGCTGGTCTCCCACTGATGATATCACATATAAGTTACCAGTGGCCAGATACATTCCAGTATTCATACAAATTTCACAATAACTACTATTAACATTTTATTGTGATAATCGTCTTAAGAACGTTCACCGGATAATTGAATTTCTTTAAAATCTCTTGAAACTTTCTGAAACTTTTCTTGAAACTGTCAGCTGGTTAACGTCCTTAAGATAACGAATAATGAATATCTATGCATTGAACTATTCTCATACTTTATTTAACATATTTCGTTATAGATAAAAGTATATTATAACATGATTTTCTGAATACTGATAATTTTACCTTGTAGGAATATAACGCTTCATTTCCTTCATAAAGCATTTTACAGATTTAAAATATTCATTCTGCATTGAATTGATTTTTCTCCCAGTACGAATCCTAATCTACTTGTCAGCTTCATAAATACATCCACACGCTCTTAAACACTATCAACAGTTAATTAAAGCGAAATAATTATGCCTTTAAAGCTAATTATGACTCCTCCTTTTTAAAAAATCAAACCCATCGCGCCAAAATAAGAAAACTCAGCCCCGCCACCAGCACTCGAATTATGCAAAATCCCTCATTACCATCCGCTCTTAGTGCACCCAGCAAAAAGCCCACCTATACACTCCCCCCGTTATCTCCGCGTTATGAATAAACGATTATTACCGCATTCGATTCACCGAAGCCCCCCGTCCAAAAAAAAAAGAAGAACCACCTCGCGGCTCAACTCGGCGTCGATATCGCGCGTGTGCCTCCTCGCGCCAGGTCGGCGCGACGACGAGCAGATACCTTATAACGCTGCACTCCTCCAGCCTTCTTTATAATAACGAAATACACGCGCGCGCGCGCGAGGTGAGGTGTGCAGAGTATAGATCGCGGGCGAGCGGCGCGTTTTTTGCATGCTGTGCCAGGCTGCACGGCGATAAGACCGGGACTCATATCTGGCTGGCACGGTGGCGCGCCGTTCTCCGGCTAATTGGTTTCCCGTGTTGCCTCGCGCTCTCTCTCTCTCTCTCTCTCTCTCTCTCTCCCTCTCTCCCTCGGGATAAGGCGAGCTCCCGAGATTCTCTCTCCGCGTGTCCATTAGGCGAACTGCTGCTGCTGCTGCAGCGCATCATCATATATCCGATGACATATCCGCGATGCAAGTGGGAGAGAGAGAGAGAGAGAGTTCGCGAGCGAGGAGAGCCGAGTTTCGAGCCTTTTTTGGACGCGGTCGCCTGTGGATGACGATGTTACGCCGGTCGAACTGGCGATATTAGAACAAAAGAAGTGCTTGGGAACGGTTTGCGGGAGTAAAGATTTTTTAATTTTTCAATAATTTTTTTGTGAAAAAAAATCTATTATAAATTAATAATCTATCGTCCTAGTGTAAAAGTGATCATTTTGTAGATGGAACGATTTTTAAACTAATAACTGACTAAACAAATTTCTTGTTTCTAGTCTACAACACATTTGATAAATGGTTTGATTTCAACTACAGAAATTAAAAACACTATTCAAATCTATCAATCTGACGATAAATTCAATCTAATATGCTAAATACAGAATTTTATGATTTTTTTTTCTCGGCCTACAAAATTTATAGATCAGATAACACCAAAAATCTATAATGATATCTAATCTTCAGAAAAAAATGGAATGGGCACATTACGGACATTAAAACGCATCATCTGCTTCTTTTTTGCGTGGAATAACGCAATATAATAACAATAATATCCAGTCGACCTTTTAATAAGTCTGCCTGGCACTGTGTGTGAGTATGCGTTCTACAGTATACAGCTTTTAGAGACCGCGTGCACACGTGTATAGTCACGCGTACGTGAAGAGTGTTAGGCCATTATACAGGAGCAGAGCGAGAGAGCGAGAGCGCGAGAGAGAGAGAAAAGGCTCGCACGGTAAAACGACGCTAACGATTGCCGAGAGGCAACATCTTATCGTGAACTGCAATCGCATTAGCGGACAGTGACGCCCCAGCGCCGTGTGGTTTCATTAGCGAAAAAATAATCGAGGCCTTCGTGGAAGGTTCGGTCGTTATATGCGAGAGAGAGCGACTGAGGCTTCGAAGCTTGCCCCGATGCTGCTTCGAGCTCACACATACGGAGCGAGAGAGAGAGAAAGAGCAACGTTCGGGCGAAAAGGAAGGAGAATAAAAATAAGGATGGAAACGCCAGTCGTTAAAACAACAGTCGCGAAGAGCGAGCGAGAGAGAGAGAGAGAGAGAGAGAGAGAGAGAGAGGCAGCTGCTGCTGGAGCTGCTGCCTAGTTAAGGCCCGCGACGTTGACGGAATCGTTAGGAAACGACGCGCCACAGTTAACTTTATGTAACTCTCGCTAGCTCTCTCTCCCTCTCTCTCACTCGCCCAAGTCGATTCGAGAGAGCCCGAACCGAATAGATCGGATTTAAGTATGGGTTTCCGTTTTGTCTTTTTGGTTTGATGATAGTTGGATGTTAATAGGGTTTTATTCGCGCTCGATCGTTTTTTTCGACAATGTTTAGGACGTCTAAAATTAAAAATATTTCGACTTTAATTGATTTGATATAATTGGTTTGACATGCTGAAATAACCTGAGTTTTACTAGTTTTTGAAGAAATTGTATAATTAAATTTTCTATTTTTGGTCATTGGGTGTACCGCACAAAACAAAATTACACAGCAAGAAAATAACAAAGACCCTAGTTCAACACTTTAACAATAACTTTGTGTTCTCGATACGAAGGTTAACACAATACTGATTAACAATTATTATTAACAGCTTAAGCTGCTTCGTAACGCTTTTTATTTATTTTTACTATCACATTAGGCTAATATAAATTGAACCCCGTAAAAATTTAGTTGATATTCGAATCTAGAGGAATTCATAAAATTGGGATACAGAAAAATGTTATTTAGTTATCATTAATTGAAGTTATTTATTTATTTAAAAATGTATATTATATGAATCGGTAACATTGGGTACTCGTTTTTCTATAAAATTGACAAATTTTATAGTAAAAACCATCGTATTCGTAAATATTTTTTGTACTTTAAATATGAATATTTTTTATTTGAATATAGCAATTTTCTCCACGAATATGATCATTATTGTAAAAAATCAAGTGCATGATCCTTTATGTGTAGTAATTTTTCGTTATACAAAATCTCTCAATGTACACAAGCAATAATAATCATTATAATATAAGCTCCTCTAACACATATTCAAAACAAAGTCATCTCCCTTAAAAAACTTTCGCATACACCCACACTGAAGTAAAACTAAGCTAGCTATATCTAGCTTCGCACGTCGCGGGGTTTGATCGAGGATCACCTTGGCGAATCCTCGGGGAATCCCCTTTCGCAAAATAGCAGCAGCGTCGCGCACTCTTCTACATTTTTTTCTCTTCTTTTCGAGGGCATGTAGGCAGGAGAAGCCGAGGGTGCGGTGCTGCTGCTGCTGCTATACTGCCGCGCTCGAGCATTCATATTTAATGGGCGAAAGCCGCGGCCTCGATGCAAATTGTTATGAAAGCTTAGTCGTGTGCGCGCCACCATCAGCGGCGCGATACTAGCGCGATATGGGAATATGCGCCTGCGAATCCCATGTGTGATAAAAAATATACCACTTTTCGCGGGCTCTCTATGCACACAAGCTCGCGGGGAAATTCGCGTGACAGTCGACGCACGGCTCGCGACCCTACTCCTCTTCGCACCCCTTGTGTTTTTTTTTTCTTTCTCTTTTTCGTCTACGCTATAGTGTAGGAAGACATTGGCTAGGGAAAGAAGAGCCCGATAAACAATTTTGGATAAGTGCTGCTACATTTTAGAAAAGAGAAATTGTAAGAGTACCGGGATTTGATTAAATTAGAGGATATATGTAAAGTTTCTTTCTCGAATTCGTTACGGAGATAAATATAATTTGTCGATAAAACTTTCTCGAATCAACCGATGTGCGGGAAAAATTTCCATGCTCACGGAAATTTTTATATAAAGCCTTGCGTCTGAAATCTTGAGCGATACTCGTATAAGTGCGCGTGTGTGTAAGTAATTACAAAACGTGGAAAGTTTTTCTAGCTCTGCACCTCTATTTCAAGTTAAAAGCCACGACTGCATTATTTATCGTAAATAATGAACTCTAATTAATAAAAACGCTCCGCTATCTATTTGCATATAAATTAAGCAACGCTCGTTATAAACTTTCAATTAAAAAAAAAAAAAGAGGCGGACAAGACTGGGGATTCGCGCTCAATTAAGCTGTCAGCGTCGCGGTGGCAATTCGAGAAGATAAATAATCTGCCTAGATTTCTCAGTCTCCCCCCACTGCTCATCCCTCGCACAGAGAGAAAACGCCTCTTTTCCCGAGAAGAAAAGTCGTAATCGCGCGAAGCGGCAAAGAGCTCGCGACTCGTCCCCCCCCCCCCCCTTCTTTTATAAGTTAATTGTCTAGACGCGCGGCCGATTGAGCGAGCTCTCCATGACGTCAGAGAAAGAGCAAGAGGTGATTTCTTCTCTCTCGCTCGCTCTTGAGCCAGGCAACACACAGCAGCAGCGCACGAGATTTTCCGACGTGGCGGCGGCGGCGCGCTCGCGGGAGATATCGCGCTCGCTGCGCGAATACGTCGTAATTAGCGAGTGCGCCGTGTCTCGAGATATCGACTGACATTCGCGGGCGCGCCGCTCCTTATCATCGCGAAACGCGTAATGAGGTATGGAAATGGACTGGGCATCGCTCGCTAATAATAACACGTATAATTGAGTGCTTCGCGGCTCCGCGGAGTCAAACCGATCTCCCTTTCTCTATCTCTCGCTCTTGAGTTCGGGGAATGTCTGTGTAGAAATCGCGTACGTGTAGCCGTTTCCCTTTTATCGCTTCTCTTTCTTGCCTTGTACGATGGACACTATCTTTGCCCCCGTTCCTTCGCTTCTTCTCTGCGTCTTTTTCTTTTCCCCCGTCTTATTTTTTGCACTCTTTTATTCGCAGTGTTTCTGGATATCTCTTTTATCAGCCTTTTCTCATTATGTTCCGATTTTGTTGGTATTAGTCAACAAATACGTTGTATAGCATTGTGCCATTTTCGGAGAAATTATGTAAAGACTAGATTAGATTATAAAAGAATTTGTTTTTACATTTCTTAGAAAATTTTTAAACACTTTTTAAAGCCTTTAATCCTTGATAAAGACTATCAGTAGAATTAGTTGTATATATATATATATATATATATATATATATATATATATATATATATATATATATATATATATATATATATATATATTACATAATAATCGTTTCACTTTATTTGCTCAATAAAGTATATTTCTATTATCCTACAAACGAAACGACGATTTCACGGGCTAAAAACTTCCTGCGACTATTGACAAGCACCTCGTGCATCATTTCCGAATGCTTGCACAAAAGCCGCTTAACTTCTTAAGTGAATACAAATGCTCCTCATCTTCCCGAACGACACAGCACACGGAAGCATCTCTCCGTCATCCTCCTCGTCGTCGAGTCCTCGTCATTTTTTGTTCTCTCTCTCTCTCTCTCTCTCTCTCTCTCTCTCTCTCTGTCTCTCCTTCCCTCCTGCCTGTTCTCTCACACGCAACATTTCACTCGGCGCGGGCTCTCCTCTTTCGTTCTCATTTGCACACAAGTTACCTCGTCGCTACCTTTTGAATGAATGGTCACGTATTATTGCCGACTTGAGCCCGCGTGTATACGCGCGCGCGCTTATAACCGACGCAACACAACTATTTTCGTCATTTGCCATGTGCAGCAGCGGCAGCAGCCGCGATGATTAACGATGGCGCTCCGCGGGCTGCAGCGCGCGGATGAAGCCCAAAACACGGAATCATCGCGCAGCGCAGCGCAGCGCGAAACTCGAGAGCCTTCAAATTAACTGCTTCACGCGCGCTTTGAGCCTCGCGAGACGCTCAATTAATTTTCGCGGCGGCGGCGGTAGGAGGAGAAAAATGGAGGAAAAAAGTCCCGAGGCGACTCGAAAAATCGATATAGCGAGCTTCCGCGCGTGCTTCTTGGCAGAAATACAACGATGTTGTGTGTGTGCGTGTATGTGGGGAGATGGAGGGTGAAAATAAAACAGGTATAAGAGGGCAGCAGCAGCCGCAGCAGTTCGCTCGCTTGCCTCCTGTCCACGCGCGTCTGTCATTCTAAACACGCAACTCGTGTATAGAGCAGCGGACGAGAGCGAGTCTCTCCTGGCATGCCGCGCGCTAATATTATCCCTAGCCACGACCGCATCGCGATCATCATCGAGGAGCACCGCTCGTGCTCGAGAAGTTTGCGTTTCGACAGTTTTCCAAAACTTCTCGTTGATACGCTCGTTACAAAGATGCAAGAGAATAATTTTATCGAGGAATCCGCATTGCGTAAAATCAAAACACGACGATGGTTTGCATGGCAGTTGAAAACTCATTTCCGTTCGATAAGAGTAATGGAGCTTCTTCGGAGTGGTTATTAAAATTAATCAGAAAGCCATCGTGCGGCGTGTAAACAGCGGCCGTAAAATGCGCGGCGCGCGTCATTTCCTCGTCCGAGTGTCTGCGTGCGTCTGTGTATCTTAACTGCCGAGCGTATTCGTAAGTGCCAGAGTGTGAGCAGTCGAGTGTCTGTGTGTGTATGTGTGCGAAGTGCATACGCGACTGTCGAATGACGCGGAACTATACGGCGCAGGATCTCTTTTGACATTTTTTCTATTCTTCTCTTCCTTATACGCGCATATTTTCCGCTTGGACTATCCTCGTAAGGACGTTTTACGTACTCTTTTTCATGAAATATGAGAAGCATAGTTTTCTGTATACACGTATCTCTGGTAATTGTCATGCTACGATTATGTTTATGATTTCGACGCGCATGCGAACCCAATTAAAGGAGAGAAAGAGAGAGAGAAAATGCAGAGCACGAGTGTGTACAATTTTGCTCGAGCGGTCTAAAGTACAGTTACGCCGCAATTCCATTTTGCGGGAAACATGCGGGATTTTAGATTTAAAGTGCATATGAATGTACGCTAAAATCATTTTTATCAAGCTTTAAATTTCACCAAGTGGAAAAGACAAGTGCAATGCTGCTGCTTGTATGCGTATCGTGTACATTTTATATTCCAATTAGAGCGAGATTCATCGGATAGCGAGTTCATTTTCGTCATTAACTCGAACGAACTTCGCCATTATCATTCTCTTATCAGCACCCTTTCGGATTATTACCTTTTTCTGCATGTCTTTATTACATTAAAAGAGTCACATGTTTTAATTTAAAATACAACAATAAAAAAAAACATTTTTTTCTTTGTGGCACTTCTCTACTGGTAAATATTTAATAAAAATTTGAATAAGTTAAAAACATTAGCTTTATCAGAACTATTGAGACATAATAGTATTACAGATTGTAGTTCTGTTGAAATAGTACAATCAAGTGCTTCAATGTAAATAACCGGAAGCCAAATCTTAAGAGGTAAAATACCTATAAGTATATGTAACATATGAATTCCAAGAAAAATTTCGACGACAACGCGGTAAATAAGATAATATTACAACAATAGCAGCGAGCTCCTCTCTTATCCGCACCACGTACGTAAGATCGTCAGCAGTGATAATCTCCAGCGTACATGCGACAATTCGCGCAATTCCCGAAACATGCCGAAACTCCGTGTATACCACTCGATAAGACGCCAACCTCTGTGCTTAGAAAAAAACCCCCGCTGTATACGAACACGTCCAAACAAATAAACCCGATCCCCGTATACGCCCGATTCTGCCCCAGATAAGGATAGGAAATTGATTCTGCTCTGTATCTCTCTCGTACATGCGCGTGTCTAAGTCCGCGAGGCGAAAAGAGAGAAATCTACGCGCGAGGAGAGTATACAGTTGACCGGTACGACGATTTCGCGCGATAGCGCGCACCATATGCGCGCAGCGTCCGAGACGCAATATAACGCGCGGAGAGGAGGCTTTACGAGGCGGCCTTAAAATCGCGCGCCGCTGGCAGTTAAATTCCCTATATAACAGGTATCGGAGTTCGTTTCCGCGCGTCGCACGCTGCAGTGTGTTTGTTTCGCCGATCGCTCGCTCTCTCGCTTATGCCCTTTGCCCAGATGCAGTTATACCGGCGCTGGGTTTTATAGACGCGAGTAGGGGCATCAACGCGCTTTAACGGACTCCGGCCAAGCGCTTTATCGGAGGATTTCGTATTTTCATCTTGGAGGTCGGGAGGATAGGTCGGATGCCGTCGTTTGTAGGAGATCTCGCGTTTTGATTGGCAGTGTGCTCGATTTTATGGAGTGAAATCGTGTTTTTATGCAGCTTGTACTTTTTCGATTCAATGTATCAATAGACTCACGGGGAGAACCATTTGAATAAAGAACAAAATAATCTTTTATAGATTCTGGTAGTTTTATTGAAAATTCATAGATTTTTACTCAGTGTTGGGCATAAATGCTAGCTTTACCTTACAAGCTTCTGTTTAAAGTTGTAATTTTCAAAGATTTTTTCGTATCAGTTTATTAGCCGGTCCCACATAAACAAAATAAATGGTGAGTTTTAAAAACTTGTAATTAAAAAATAAAAACGCATTCTAGAATCTAAAATACTATTCTCGAGTCTAAATAAATTTTGATCTTAATAAAAAGGATTTGATAGAGCAGAAAATCCTGTATCCTCAAGTAGGCCATTGAATGATAATAGTCAGTCGTCATATAAGTCAATTTAGCAATACCACAAATAAAATACAAGAATATTTATTCATAAAGCGGTCATCGGGTACTACCAAAACAAGCAAAGACGCTACCACGACGATCCCACAATTGAAATACAAAAGTTAGCGGTATTCCTCTGAAATCCCAACAGCAGGAGCTCTCGCGATTTCTAAGAATAACCCAGTGACCCCATGTCATCGACGCGCGTACAACAATCCATGCCCATACACACTCCACTCCAGCTCGACTGACTCTCCTAGATACACACACTCGCGCACGCACACGTCGTCCGCGTCACTATACGTGTATATAAAACGAGAGCGCGCGCCAATGAGCGAGACGGAATATTAGGGGACGCTCGCGCGGCGGTATATAGCTATATACGTACCGCGCTGCATAGCGGCAGACGGTTGGGCGGATGTGTCGAGTGATGGCGCTTCCGGTTATTGAACGTCGCGTCTGAAGGCTGCATGCGCGGAGTGCAGCGAGGCCAGCGCTCGCACACACACACACGCGCGGACACACGTAGAGCACGGCGGCCAGAGAACGAAATCCCGAGGCGCGGCACCTGGGATATTCTCCGCGCGCCGCCGGCCGAGGCGCCGAGGTCTTTGGGGAGGCGGCGGTGGCCGTCGGCCGATTGGCACTGGCGCGGCTCGTGTCTCTAGGCTATATAGATGCTTTTCGGGAGATCCTGATTAAATAAGACCGGGGAGAGGCCTTCGTCTCGGCGGCCGACATCTGCTCTAGCACTGCGAGAGCAGCCTACTTCGATTCCTGCGAGATTCTAGACCTCGTTGCAGGAATGGAAATTTGAATGTGCTTTCAAATGTACCGGGTGTGAGATAGTTTTCTTGGAATTCAATTGTTTTTATATAGATAGTTACCGTTACGGCAATAGTTGCTTATCAGAGCTGGTTTATCAATTTATTCCCGATCCATTTCAAAATAAATCGTTCTCTAACTTATTGTTACGAATATTTAATATATTTAATGTTTAACGGTATTTGGTAAGATTTGTTTTAATAAAATTAAATTTTGATTAGAGAAGACTTTATAGCTGATCAGGATCAGAGTGTCAACTAAACTTTTTTCAACCACGTCACTAAATACTCATTTACATGGTAAAATCGATAATTTTAATAATTATCATTAATTGAGAATTAATTATTGCAATTCAGTCATATTTTCATAAATCTTATTCATGTACATTTTTGTGTCTTCAAGAATGTCAAGTATATATGTGAACTTGAATATTCAGTTACACGTGAATAAATAATGGATTTTAATTTGCAATGTGATTGCGATGTCCAATTACATAAACTGAAATTTAATTCGTACATTGTAGCTGAATATTCAATGGTTTTTTAACGGTATAATTTGATTTCATATTTCAATTCATTTTTAATGGCACTATAATATAGTAGTACCGAAATAAACCATTTATTCATCCTCAATATTTATGCATCATTAATTATTTTACACAGCAGCACACGAACAAAAGCATAATATGTTCATGATGGATGAAAAAAGGTTGATTTATTGATTAAGCCAGCAAGCCAACACCTAGCACACGAAAACATGTATACACGAAAAATGACGAGCACTCTTCAGCAGAGAACGACCGACGAATGCTCACGTGCGTGTGATGCGATGGAAGGTAGGGGGAGTCCCCGCTATGGTCCGAGCGCGTGTGAAAATCTAATTAAAAGCATAATGACTGACACGCCACCGACGTCAACACGACCAATGCCCATCCTTATCCCCAACATATACAATTTTTAGAAAACTACGTTTACAGAAATAACCGCGGCGGACATAAGTTCGCATGTTACGCTAATATTACGATTACATCCCCGGCGCTTACAGAACTAATGTGTATAAAGAAGGACTGCTATTTCTGACTACCGTAAGTATGAAAAATGGCAGGAAAAAAAAACCAAATTACGGCTCGTAGCAGATCTTATAAAATTCTGTTTCAATAATTACTGTATTGATCAGCAGAACTGTCTTCCTCATATTCCAACAAAAACAAAACATTTTTCTACCGAACAAACTTTTTTTTCAAGACAGATACGACTCCTCGTCTTCCTCAACTTTATACTACACACATACGCACGACTGTCAGTCGCTTCGCTCCTAACTGTTTAGCGGCACGCACGCGCTCTCAATGGTTTTATAATTGCCGGCATTGTAGATATATAGTATGCGATAATCGCGCGTCGCGGCCGCACAGCATTTTTACGTACGTATACAAACGCGAGTGCGCTCGCGCAACTTTGTGCATGCGCGTCTTCCGGAAATAAGCGTGTGCCCGGCGAACGAGCCGAAGGATGCGCAGGAATGGCAGATTCTCGAATAACTGGAGTTTCTCAGAGCTGCCGCTGCTGCGCACGCACATCGAGCGGCAGACGGCTCGCAAAAAAACGCGGCGCGCCACTCACGGCTCTGACTCTGCGCTCTCGGCACTTAACGTTGCTTACATAGTTGCTGTTAATTTAATTAGAGATAAACTTCTCTTGATCACACTATTCTCCGAGATTGTGCGTGCCTCGTGTGTAGAACGAATGTGTGCGCGCGCGCGCGCGAGTGGGGAAAGAGAATTTTCACGGTCAGGAGAGCCTATATTTTATTGATCCTCCGCAACGAGCTGTTTATGAATCTCCATCGTGCTCGGCAAGACAGATGTGCGCGATTTTATTTTATTCCTATTTAATTGCTCTTTTGAATTAAAATTACATTAATCAATCCGTGTGTTTTAATTCTTGGCTGTGGTATTCGCTTAAAAAATGAGTAATATAATGTGAGAAAGGATATTGCGTCCGATTGAATAAATATACATTTATACAAAATTATTTGAATTGAATAACATTAATTTTATGCGGAATAAATGTTAATTTGAACCCAATAAATTGTTCTTAAGGCACCAAGCGAGAGCAAAAAATAAACGTAATCGCCGATGTATATGCAGCGAAGAAAGTGCGAAGGGCAATGAAAAGATCCGTTAAATCTCTGAATGATACGCTTATACAGTGTGCGCACCTCCCACGCAAAGGGCGAGCGAGCGAGTCGGTCGCTGGCGCGTCCGTTTATTTATACGAATTCGTCTCACGTCGATACGGCGATGTCGTTCAATTTAAAATCGTGTCAGAGCGTACACGAGCGACGAGCGGCTCGCGTGAGTTACGCAAGTACGTGTAATTCGCTGCAGACGACGCTCTCGATGTACACTCACAGCTCGCCCATATCGGGAGGCTCGCGGCTGCTCTCCGCTCGTGCTCTGCTCTGGAAAAAAATTTCGGGATCGCACGTCGTCGCGCGATCTGCATACTGCATTGTGTTGCAACGTGCGACGACGATTTTTTTGTCCGTGATGGCTCTATTTCGTATGTGTTTTGTAATTAAATGTTGTTTTGGAATATACTTTTCGAGAATGTAGAATCTTACAAGATAGTATAAATTAATTCAAAGAAAAGTAAGTACGAAGTATTACAGGATAAATTAAATTATTGATTCCCAAAAGCGCTAGCTCGTGTTGTTGACTAAATAATTTTCGCCAATAACACGAACACAACATGTTTTTGTATTTTGTGCACCGTCAAGACCACCGCGAACTCAGTTTTTTGGCTAGAAGTTAATTTTCAGCCAATCATTGAAAATTATATAAACGTGACTGAATATTATTAAAAGTTATTGAAAATATATTTTTGTAAGAAATAATCAAAATCAAGACGAAAAATCAAATTAATTTTCTTTTTCAAGTTTTTATACTTTTTCAGAAATAATAATTTTACGTGTACCTTTTAAACTTAAAATTTTTAAAAATAAAGGAAATATAAAGTCTCTCAACTGAGTGAAAACTGGGTCCGTGCGGGTACATTGAACTCCCTCACTCTGTCTAAAATTTAGTTAGCACTGTGCCCACTGTACAATACACCGCAAGCGGAAATGACGCCGGTCTACGCGCACTATACGGTACAGAAAGGGTTATACGTTCCTACTAAAGCGGTCGGTTTTCTTGTGTCGCAAGTGACACGCGGGGGCAGACATACGGCGCGAGCCGTCGCGATCATTACACTTCTCTCCTTTTTTCCCTACCCCCCCTCCCCTCTCCCGTTCATACCGCGTTGTTTGCGTTTCTATCAAACCGTAACAGCTCACTTCCGGTAATACGCACACGCGGGGTCCGACCGCGCACCGCATCGCACCGCACCACTTTTCCACCCCGCAATTCGGGAATGCATTTTTTAACGCTGCCAGTGACAACTGGCGTTTATTTGGGAATCGAGAGCTTTTAACTATGGTTACCGGCCTTGTGTGTGTATATTTGTGTGTTTGTACTGCGTTTATGAGCATGCGGGAAGGATACGTGCAATGAGTGCAGAAATGCTTGTACATTTTTTTTTGCGGTTGAGCTCGTGTATGTAGGGAAATTGATAATAATGCTGACGGTATTTTGTAATTGGTAAAACCAGTGAATCGTATAGTTGTAAAATAGCTTACGTTAATAAACATACATTTTGAAATAAATAATAAAAACTATTTATTATTACACTAATGCCTTAATAATTTTTTTGACTATAGACTGATAGTATCACTTCTAATTGATCATAGTATTTGTGATATTCTAGAATATTATATTATACTCAAAATTGACAGAATTTGCAATTAATTTTAAAAATATACTATTTTAGTGCAGTAAATGTTTTATGTTAAACTTGAATTTTATAACTCAAGTCAATGCAGCATTGAAATAATAATATTCTTTTTGCACATAATATAAACGGCGCGAACGGCAATGCCGATTGATTTCGCATGCAGCCAACATAAAACCATTTATTACTTTTCAAGCACGAGCATTACACAGATACCCAAGCCAATTGAACACTCGAGATATGTAGCTTCTTTCGGCCCCGCGGACTCCCACGCGCAACGAGACAGAGACAACTATACGAACCCCGACTCCCGAGCATGCTGCATATCCACAGTCCACACGTATACTTGCACATACATATCGACTGGCTCGATTTGCATAGTCTAATGAATATGTTAAATCAATTTCAGAAAACGCATCGGAAGAAGCAGCAGCAGTAGCGGCAGCAGCAACATCAGCGCGCGTAGGTATAACAGAACGAGTATGCAGGAGGGAGAGAGAGAATATAGGGACCGTTTTAACCGGGAGCCTGTTATTATTGTAATTGCCGCGCGTGTAAAACCGCTCGTGGAAAACGAGCCTAATGTGACGTGCGCGCGTGCACGCAATGCACGCAGCACACGCGGAAGTGCCGCGGATTCGCTAGTGCTTTTTCCTGTGTTGAGTAGCTGCAGCGCGGAGGAACTTGAAAGTCCATCTATGAGCCCCGAAAGAAGTCGCAAGAAGTACTTAATGCTCGTAGGGAGGAGAGAGCTTTCTAATTTGTCGTGAGGGCTGCTCCGAACTTTTATGCATACTTAAATTGATTATAGCTGCAGCGCAGTTCACTTGCGAGATTCAGACTGTGTGAAAATTGAATTTTGCGTATGCATTAGATTCTCTATCAAACAGGAACATTTGTAATGTATAAAAGTTGTTACAACAGAGTTTCGAGTCCCTTTGAGAACAATCTCTAAACAGACGCACCTCTGTGCAATTTCACGGCAGAGGCAGCAGTAAAAAGATGCACAACCATTAGCATACACAAATACGCCGCGTCTCCTTCCGTAAAGCTAATCAGCGCCATTAAATAACAGCATCGGCAACTTTTCCGAGGCGCGCGCTCGCGTATAAAGCGCATTATGCAAAGCGAGCCGCGCACGGAAGAGCGGCGCGAGCGCGCATACGGTCATATATCGCGGCAGCGCTCGATGCGATTCTCGCGTGCGTTTGCGTATGCAAGCGTATGCGCGCGGCAGCTTGTTTGTTTAATGAGGGTAGCGAATCCCGAGGTGATTTCAGGCCCTTTTTTTCACCAAGAGAGAGAGAGAGAGAGAGAGAGAAAGCCCAGCACATACGCGCTGCACGCGAGAAGGTCCCGCGCGCGCAGCGATGCCGATTCCATATGTCCGGAGAGAGAGAAGGAAAGAAAGGGAGACCCTTTTCTCTCTTTCTCCTCGTTCCTGACGAGTGCGGACCGACTTTTGCCTCCTCCCTTCTTTGTGCGTCTCTGTCTCTCTTTTTCTTCCTTCCCTTTTTTCGACCTTCCTCGCGCGCGCGGCCTCGCAGCTGCTTCGAAAAAGCTCTCTTCCTCTTTTCTCTCTCACTCTCTGTGTGTGTGCGTGTACATGTGCGCGTGTCTCTTTCTCTCCCATTTCATTTCTTTCTGTTTGGCTGAGCCCCGACTGTACTTTTCTGGGACTAACGAACCGTTGCTCATTGCCACTTAATACTTCTATAACGCAACATACTATTTTCCTATTACCACTTCGCGCTTCTATGTGTTTTGTATGGGCGATGATTCTTTCTCTCTGGGAGAATTATGGGTGTACTTAAATTTTAGTGCTGATTTTGTGAAACCTACTTCAAAATAATGCTTTTGCATTTAAGCACATAAAATATAATCCATTAGTCGCACACTCATTGAGTAAGAATACTTCTGGTTAGACAAGATTTTCAGGTCTATTATTAGGTTAACAATATATCAATTATTCTCTTATAAGTTTATTTTTAAATTTATTTAAAACCAGTTGCGGTTAACTGCCACTTTTGCAGCAATACTTTTTCTAATAATTAGAATTACTTGGAAAGACTGTAACCATCGTTATTTTCCACAAACTTAAATCACTGATGTCATCGGGGTTTTATGCGCAGGCAATCGCGCGCACGCGCGCTAGCGCGATCGATATCGAAAATCAATTAACACCGTCATGAGCTCCACGAATTTACATAATGTTTATAGCCCGACTCGCCTTTTCGCTAAATATCAAACCCGCAACACGGACGCTAACGATCCCTGAAATCGCAGACTCCCACGTGCACGCGCGCGAGATTTCCAAGTGCAAGATCCACACGGTGTTTTTTTCTTCTTGTTCATTTGATTGCACGAGCATTCCGTGTATTTTACAAACTTCCTACCGCGAACAAGCGTGCGGTGCGAATTATTTGCACATTTTTATCTCTTTTGCGGGCAGGATGTTTGAGTTCCTGTTTGCGCGACTGCGCAGCCGACTCAAGGAATAGTCCCTTAGAGATATCGTTAATATGAAGATTTTAAATTTTATGCCGAAAACTGGGTTACTTAAAAATTTTATATTAACAAAGTATACTTTTAATGTTAGCACAATTAATTTAAAAGTTTTTATTTTACAAAATTTTATTTTACAAATTACAAGATTTTTATTGGTCTTCATTAAAATATTTGCTCTCAAATTAAAATAACAATACTATAAAAACAAATTATTTGCATAACATTACTGTTAGACATTTTCGAAATTCAAATCTCTCGAGTGGATTTTGCAAAAGCAGCATACAGGCTCAGCTCTTCTCAACTACCGCGACTGCAGCGGCAGATTCTAGTCCGCCTTGCGCAATATTCCTTATCTTTCGCCCGCGCGCCTCGTGCTACTCGCGACATACAGCGAGAGATCCTCGCCGTAAATACGGTTGCAACAGCTCGTAATCCGCGGGCACACACTCGCACACACGTGCCTCGCGCATACGTCTAACAATGTATACCTATACGCTTCTACGTGCAAACATTTAATAGCACCAAAGCACGGAGGCATTAAACAGCAACTTATTTATCTGAGCGTGGAATACGCGAGATTCGTAACCACCCCTCGTGATTGCATACGTATACCGGTCGTCGCAATCAACGGTATATAGGTATCGTACAGTGAGTGTCTCATCGACGTCATCGACACGGCACTTTGGCGTCGCTCCTTAAACAACGAGTCATCCGCTCTCTTTTCTATAATCCCCCTCCGAAAAAATATTGCGGCCGACGACGACGACGACGACGACGAGGCACGCGGCTTCGATTCCGACGAAGTGATTCACCCACCGCGAGACCGTCTCGTCGGGCTACAACGACAAAGCGAAGCAGAGTGCGAGACAAGGAGAAAGGAGGATGAATGTACTTGTTGACGAGGAAAAAGCGGTTTTGTAGAATTTTCAGTGTTTTATTTTTATCGCGATGACATTTACTTTTTTCACTTGTCAGCTATGAGTAGTAAATTGACACCGGTAAAAATATCTGGGTTCATTGTAAAAAATCGTTGAATTAAATATCAAAATATAATAAGTTATTTTTCTTTGCTTATTTATAAAGTTGTGTAGGTGGAAAGCACTAGTAATACGCTAGCTTGTTACTTTAACAAAAATTTTAAATTGGAAAAAATTGTAGTTTTGATGTAAAATATAATAAAGCAAACGAAGAATCAAAACTTAGCGGCCAATAGAAATAGAATACGGTGGTGAATATACTACTGCTTTTACTCTCGTAAATAATATTCTTTTATTCGACTACTTAGAAAAGTACAGCACAATTAACTAATCAAAAAGGAATCTCCTAAAAAATCTATAATTTGCATTTCGAGCGAATACAAATATATGGCACAAAAGCCAAACAAACTATATCGCGCATCCGTCATCTCACCGAGTAGCAGCAGCAGCGCTTATTAAAACCTGAAAAAAGACGGGCAATGAAAAAAACCGCATTCCTCGCAGAAGCATGGCAGAGCAGCAGCAGCGATACAGCATGGTTAGCGCAGGACGAGAAGCTCGGGTTATATATATAAAAGAGAGAAGGAGGGCCCCGCGCGTTTACGAGTGGCACGTGCACGAAATCCCTCATACACCTGTCCGCCTTGTAAACGTTTACAGGGCGCTGTAAACTCAAATTGATTTGTCGCATTAGCATGAGACAGCGAGCGAGGAGAGACCAGCTCTCGCGTCTTCAATTCTCGCGCGATATATTTCTTTTTCCTTTTTGCCAAACGTAATCGCCCGAAACTTTTATGACGATTGTCCTCAGCAGCGTTCACGATGTATTGTAAAGTCATTCTCGCTCTTGTCAAAACTATGCTTCCATTTAAAAAGAGGAATGCTTTATAGAGAGCGTTATCGTAAACTGGATAAAAAATTATTTGATTGGTGCTAATATAAATTCCGATCTCGAGGCGGTTTTTTTGAATTCTTTGACACCATAATTCTGATCTTGTTAACAACGATTTATCGAAGGCACTTTACTCTAGACGTATGATTAATTGCGAAAATATTATTTAAAATAGGTATTTAAATTTCTTTAAGCTGAGAATGAAGTAGTACATACAATTCTATTTAAGATTTTACGTCTCCATTCAGGTGCGATTAACTTGTTATACGACCCACGGGAAAGAAATTCCTTAAATTACGCCGTGTCTTCGCTGCAGTATTCTTTTTTACAGTCCTCGGATAATCTTCGCTAAAAGGAAAGGAAAATATATAGCAACGCGCAGCGCCTATCGCGCAACTTAAACTTTATACTGCGAAAGGAGCAATTGATGAGGCCGAGTGCCCTTAGAGCGGAGGCAGGCTGCAGCAGTTAAAGCCATCGCGGTGAAACTCGTTACTTATGTACTCTCATCGATCGACAAATTCATCGGTGTAATTAGCGCCGAGAGAAAGAGAGACTTTACTGTCACATTTCTCGCGATGAGTTTAACCGTTAAAAAGGGGGTAAACGCCGTGCCGGCAGAATTAAGAGAGACGTTACAGTTATACACGTAGGTAGGTAGCGGCGGCATTACAGAAGGCGTTTATATAGGCGAGGTGCGCATCGCTTAACGAGATTTTAATGAAAGCCCCGACCACCTGCCAGAACGATCGCCGTAACGAACTGAGGCGCGCGCACTCGCGCTTCTTCGGCAAACGTAACCCGCGCCGTTTCGCGCGTGTTCTCGCTCCTCTTGCACGGTTCACCGCGCCTTGATAACGCTTTTTTCCGCGAGCGAGCGCTGATTTTATTAGAAAATTCACGCTGATTCATATTCATGCGGGAATCGCTCTGCGGAAATTATTGCAATTCTCACTGTCGTTAATGTAAAACATAAAAACATCATGATTTAGCAGGGATTGCAACAGTAATTTGAATATTCCGTGCATTAGCTTGAAGGAATAAAATTGTAAACATCCATACTTTACTGCGTATTCATTTCTGTACCCTGCAGGCACATCTCGTTACTGTTTAACAATCCGTACAGGAAACATCGTACACGAGCGAGCCTCTCATTTTTACCGAACCTCGCGCGTGCACGTGTTATTCACTAAGCGCAAATAATTTGTAATAATTCGAGGATAATCCGAAGCGCGCTCCCGCGAAGTGTGTATTTCTCCAAAGTGGAATTGAAGTAAACTTAATCGAGCGGATAAAATGCAATATATAATCCGCACATCGTACAGAGCGGCTAAACATACTCGCGCGCGGGCCCGTTAAAATCCGACAAACGGGCGTTTGTAAAGGCGTGCACCTACGTGCGCGCATTCCTCAAGCGCAATCGCTCGAGACGAATGGGCAAAACGAGCCTAATTAACTTTCCCGCCCCGCCGCTAATCCCGTTTACGACGAGTCGCGCGTTTACCTCTAATCGGGTTTTCCCTCCGCCGCTGCCGCGCGGGAATTCGCTTTGAATCCTCGCGTCCGGCAGCGGACGAGTGGTCTCTTTCCGCGTGCCCCACCGTCGACGCGTAAGTGCGATCCGTGCGCCGTCGTTACGTGTTTCTCCGGCGAGGAAAAAATAAAAGCAATATCGGTTAATGCGCGCGGTGCGCGAGACTACACACGTGCAAGGGGACTATTAATGACGAGGTAATACTTGGCTCGGTTCGAAAACGCGGTGGGGCTATTCTCGTACGCTGCCAGTGCCCGCGCGTTTGATTTCGATCTAGTTTAACGAGCGACTTACATTTTGTCTCTGTACTCTGCTTCTTCGCGTACGGCTGTATTTGTCGAGGTTATCGAGTGCGGATCTTCTCCTGGCTTTTATTGACTAATACTGTGGTCGTTAATATACATTTTCTGTTTGTTTCTTTCAAATAATTTTGTGTAATACTTATGGAGGTGTTTGTCTAATGGATTACAACAATTTTGTAAAAGAAAAGAATACTGAGAAAAGTTAAATTTTAAATTAATTTCATAATTACATTTCCGTGGATCACTATAAAGTTTTTCTCTCCTTTCTTTTCCGATTAATTTTGCGTACTTATCCAGTTGTTTATTTTATGGATTAGAATAATTTTGCACAATATAAATGCGGCGAGAATTTAATACCAAAACAGTTTTATAATATTATTTCAGTGTATCGCTAAATATTAAAGCTTTCAGCAACGAATCAATAGTTTGAAGAAGAGCATACAAAATTTTTCAAACCCGCACAATTGGAATTCTCGCTCCTTCCCGATTTCCCCGAATAGAGGAGGAAGCGAGTGCGTAACACGACACGACGAGGACGACTCAACCAAACAGAGAAGCCCGGAGTAGTCGAGAGCACGTGGGCCTCTCCCTTGGGGTAAAAGTCTTTCTCCTCTCTTTCTAACCCAAGCATTTGCGCGCCATGTGTTTGTCATGCCCCTGCCGGAAAAGAGCGTGCAGCACGAGTCGTCGTTCTATTCCTCCCGGCTCGAGAATTTTCAAAATACTTTCCTGCTGCTGCGGCGCTATCACCTCCGACAGATGCCTAGCGCGCTCGGGGGCCGAAGCGAGGAGAGAAAAAACAAAGTCAACGAGGAAAAGCATTTTGTCCCGAGGAGCGAAAGAGTAAAACTCGAAGAGGGAGTGGAGAGAGAGAGAGTGAATGACCAAAAGGGAGAAAAAAGGAGTAGAGGAAGAGAGGAGGTAGCGCGCAGCTCGTAATGCACGCGGCAGCGTGCAGCGAGTTTACTCGGCTATAAAAGCGACATAAAGATCTGCTATTTTGACAATCCCTGACAGTCTCCTCGCGCGCCGAGAGTCCGAAGCCTCCGCTCGGCGATAAACTTTACGATAGCTCGTTTCTCGATCCGAGCGCGAAGTACTCTCTCTCTCTCTTTTATTTTTTTAATGCGTTATTCGCCTCGTTTCCGAGCCGCTCGTGGAAACGGAAGATCGAAATATCGATTGCAAGAGGGACAAATTATTAATTGTATCGTTTAATGCCGCCTGATGCCTGGGATCTTGGGCTGCAGCGAGTTGTAGATATTTTACAAGTTGGCCAGGCGCGCGCGCGGTCGTGCCCGGAATATCATTTCTTAACGGCCGCCGGGAGTTATTCTTGAGAGATTGGATTCTTTTAGATTCGCGGAGGAGATATATTTAGTCGAGCGGTGCTTTCCGACAAATTGCCGCGATTAAAATTACACTTATACCGGCGTTTTATCGAGGCGATAGGTTTTAACGGGATAATTATCACTAAGCATTTGTATACTTTGTAGAAATAGAAATGATTTGGTAGTTCGTTTAATGCTTTCAGTTATACATATAATTGTCAGTTATATTTCCCAAGATTAAAATTTTTATTTATTTATTTTTATCCCGGTTTTCATCTGTTTATATTAAAAACGAATTGTAATACGTATTTTTGTTTAAACCAGGTGCTTGAATTATTTTGCGCCAAGCTAAAAACTCGTTGGTTACACAAAAAATATTTAAACACGGCTCAAGAGGAAAAGCTCATGTACGCCTATGTATCTATTGAGGAGGAAAATATTTTTTCACCGACGTAATTACTGAAAAAGAAGAGAAGAATCGTGATCGATAAGCGCCGCGTCATAACCAAGTCCATTCAAACTATTGATCGAAAAATCGCACCGCAAGCATCTAATGATAGGTGGAAACAAAAACGAGCTCCTAGACGCGGAAAAATTCAACGACAAAAATACACGCAGTAAAAGGACTCTATCTCTTAAAAAAAAAAAATACAGCTCGAGTCTGCATATATCGTGGAAGCACGTGCGCGCACATAGGTATACATTTATAGGTATATATTTATACGAAAAGGCTAAAGAGCTGCGCGCGCGCGCTCCGCGGAAGGGAAGAGCGAGCGAGCGTTATACGATGGGGTGTGCCGTGCAAGTCATGCCGAGTAATTGTCCTTTTGCCTATATAAGCTATACACGTATACACGTGAGCGCGCCACGTCTGCTGTGCGTATATGTGTGTATGGAAGAAAACAAAATTGGTAGTTCCTAGGAGGAGGTGTAGGATGATGTCACAACTTCGACAGGTTGGCCGACCGACCCCACCTGGTCTCATACTCTTACTACACGTGTATATGTGTAAGCGTGTATTTGCTCTTTCCTGGTATATATTCGAGAGCGCTCTTATCGACGCGCTCGCTCGCCTTATTTTCCGTTCCGATCTAATGCTTAATGTATTTCATTAAATATAATATCGCTCGATGTAATCGTAGGTATGAGAACGCCGCGGCTGCAGTCTATGTAGTCCGGTGGTCTGAATATTATTTTATCTTCTGTATTAATGACGACTGAGTTTCGCTGCATTTTGTTTGATTTTTGTGATTACATAAACTGTGTTTCAAAACAAGCTTGTAAAATTACGTTTATCAAGCGTAACATTTATTTCTGGGAAGAATAAAACTATGTACTAAAGTCTTTTGAGTCTTTAGGTAACCACTTTCAATTAGCAGATTTTCCAAAAAGTACACAAAGTATTCCGTTACGAAACAGTGTACAAAGAATCTAAGGAGCAAAAAGAGAGAAAAAAATTGCCCACCTTAAAAGTAAAGTAGCCATTCAGTAAATTGTCGGTATAAGACGTCGTAAACGTCGAGTGCGAGAAGTGTGCGCGTAAAGAGGTCCAAGGAGAATAAAAAAAAAGGGAGGAAGCAGGGAGAAAAAGAACGATTAAAATATAAAACGAGTTCCGTTAAACACGCCACTCCGCTAAGACGTTATAGCAGGCCAACAGACCGACTACAAGCTGCTGATGTTGCTGCTGCTCCGCGATCGGAAGCTGCAGCGCCAGCAGCGCGGACTCCGGCACACTGCACACGCGCTCGAGTAAATATTATGCTCAAACATTAAACATCTTTGGCGATAGTGGCGCACACGCGCGCGGCAATAAAGGAAGCCACAGCAGCCGAAGCAGGAGAAGAAGGACGGATCTCGCGGCGATGTTTGCGCAAGTAGCCCCTCGCCTCGAAATACATATTCGTGCGCCGTTCTCTCTCTCTCTCTCTGCGGCTTTTTTGTTTGAAAAACCAGCAGCAAGCAGTACTCGAACACTGCCAACTTTAGATCGACGCATCGCGCACTCGCTGTATATACACGTTTCCTAGCTGGCGCGCGTGTAAACATTCGAGCGTGGATGAGTATAAACGCGCGAGAGAGTCGGGAAAAAAAGTGCAAGGGAGAGATTGGTGCATGGGTACTACCTGAGCCGGAAAAACCGAGCTCAATCGATTTAAACGGTGACGAGGGACTCTCCTTTTATTTTCTGTGTGCTTCGCTTTTTTTTTGGGTTTCATTGTATATAGGGTTGCGCGCGATCGCGGACGAGCTGAATCTGCGAGGAAGGAAAGCAGCTGACTGGAGATTTTCTTTCGCCCCTCCCTGCGGCAGCTAAGCTTTACAAAAGAATGGAGCGGCAGGGAGGTTCGGCTCTGTTTACCGGCAATCTTCGTGTGCTCTGAGATTATAAAGAGCCATGGATATTTTATTAAAGTGAATCAATGATATTTCAGATTTTTTAAATTTTCTTATTACAAAATAGATTTGTTATAGTTAACGATTTAAATTTATCGGGTTACCTCTTAAGCTTGCACTCGCTATTTAAAATCCATCAAAAATTAGACTTACTCATAAAATCGATAATAACGAATCGATAAATACGAAGTATGGTGATATAATAAGAAGATTGCACAGAACGAAACAAAATTTGTTAATATATTGCATTCCCAAAAATTAATGAAACATTTTCATTATTGATTAAATATAATAAATTAAACATAATCCATTTTGATTAGTTACATATTTCCATCGAATACCTAATCCAAAAATTGAATAAGCATTTTACACAATGAATCATTATCGATATTAAATAAAATAAACTAACTTTCGACACGGATCGTACAGTTAACCCGATGACACAAATCAAGAATACTCGAAGAACAACAACGCAATAATCAGCATCAAAGCCTACATCCCGTGGCCGTGCTTTCGCGTCCATCAGACTCTAGTTTATGCCCGTCGCCGCATATATCGACGTCTTTCGCCGATGCGTAACGCGCGGCTGGGCAATAAAGCGCCTAACGGCCGCTGATAAATTCGTCGAAGGGCCGATTTTTTTCGGCCGCGCGACCTCAAAGTTCGCGCCGGGTACGCGCGCCAGGCCGCAGCGAAACAAATTGGCCGTGTAAACGCCGCGGTGGCGGTCGCCGCTGGCCGGTGACAAATTCATGCGCGCCCTGCACACCGATATCCCATCGAGTGAGCGCGTGGTATACAGCGGGGCCAGAGGTCGCGCGGCTAGAGCATGAATATGGGATTTTGGGGTGCGATTATTCATACGCGTGGAGCCGGGAGTGGCTGATGGCTGTTTGATGCTTCGGTTTTGGGCTGGAGAGATGCGCAGTCTTTAGCAGGTATTGTACGGGTGATTGTCAAAAAGTTGGAAGTGGGAAGCGGATGAACTTTGGTTTTAGAATGTTTTGGTACAACTCGAGGTAATTGAAGCTCTTGGGACAGATACAACATCTAAATCGAGGTACATATTTTGAAACAATCATAAATATACAGAACGTATAGATTGAATGGTTATGCTTGAGTTTGATATAATTTTTATTTGAATTATTTTCGCGTGTACTTTTGTTTGATTGAAATGTCCTTAGCATCATTTGGTATAATTGTAAAAACTTTTAAATTGCATTAAATTTAATTATTATTATTAATTAACGGAGTTTATGAAATCCACCATCGCATACGTCCTTTAATTAAGATATCACATGAGGTTCAAAAAACGACCAACATGAATTCAAACGCGCGTTATCAGCATGGCGTGTCCCAACCACCGTATTGTCTTCCAAACAAAATGACCGAGTGCGATGCTAATTAAAAAGTGGCAGAACGAAAATAGGAGCGGACACGGGATAACCTTTCCTTTTATCCTCGCGTGGTTAGACGAGCCCGCGGCACAATGAGCGCGAGCGCGGGCTCGAAAAGTGAAATTCAAGCCGCGATGACCCCCAGGGAGCCTCCCCGAGGATTATATGGCGTGCGCGGGGCGCTGCGATTGCGCCGCCGAATTAAGCCCGGCATTATTATACCGATAATGAAATTTGATGATATTGTGCATTTTACAGGCCCCACGCTGACGCTGTGGGCTCGTGTCTGCCTCCCTGTATACCTATTGTTGGGATACAGAGAGAGAGAGAGAGAATCAAACCGCGCGAATCATCCGTCGCCACATCTCTCACGTGTGTGCTGATGGTCGGTATCGATATATACATCATGAGTTGCTTTGTGTATTTTTACATTGTTGTAGATAAGTACACGGTTACATGCCTGCCTTAGCTTAAAATTTTTTAATTTATTATATTTGTTCTATAAAATTTAGAGTATACATTGAAAATAATTGAAGTGTATAATAGGTCTGCTGAAGTAGTCCTTATGGATGCGAAAAAATCAGTTTAATTTATATATAAATCTATAGAAACAAAAATCGGTTACTCGGAAATTTATACCTAAGACTTAAAAATGTTGTTCTATTTCTATCAACATAATTATTAGATCAAAAACTACTCTTACTAATGTCAGCTGATCAAGAACTGTGCCCATGACGGTACTAATGAACACGTCGGTAAAAAAAAAAAAGAACTTCATTACGAGAAATGCTCGCCGCGAAGATTGTGTTCCCGTGCGCATCCACGAGCAATAAACCCGTCCACCATAAGACTCCACGGACGCAAGAGCCGACGTTTTTAGCCTCGCGCAACCCTTTTGCTAATTACATCGGTGGCTCGGAGCCGAGCAGGAGATAGAAGTGTGACTCGAGCGCATTCGAGCCGAGTAACCTGGCGTCTCTCCTCGTCACGCGAGCCACGCCACGTCGCACGTACAAAGGATTTTCCTTTGTGCTCGCAAAACGAGATCGAGGAGCATCGTTGGTTCGCCGAAGGTATACGCGAGCTGCTCATGCCTCGGAGCTTGCTGTACGTTCATTTTCTCCGTACGTGCGGGTAGCGAGTGAGCGCATGCGCGGCCGGTGCTGTCCTCGTGTTCTCGATCCCGCAGCAGCTATCCACCCCTCGGGGGCAAAAAGCTGGGATGCGGTTGGGAGAGGAGGCCTCAACTTTCGTCAAAGAGGAAAGCGTACACCGTGGACGATGATAATGGCGCCCGCTTGCACTGTCGGCGTTGTGTGCTCGTGTGTTTGGATGTTTCTGGAAATTTTGGATGCTGCTTTGTTGACATTCAACTTTTGTTTTCTGGTTTTGGAGACGCGATAATTTTATTTAGAGATTGTAATTTAAAATTACGATCTAAGGTATTATAACTCTTTCAAAGATTATTTATTAAAATGTCTAGTCAGGTAATTGAGATGTTTAAAACCGTATGGAATAAGTCTATTATGAAAATTTTACGAAGACTCATGATCGTTTCAAAATTTGCCTTGTATACGTAATACTTTAATTTATTTGATTGGTGTAATCATTTATATTAATAATTTACTGCACAATTACTATAACACTCTTTTTAAATTAGAATTTGATATATCACGAACGTAAATTTTGCAAAATTACCTTATTCCAGTTTAGTTTCGAGCGGTTGATAAATATAAAAGCTTTTCAAATGTAAATAATAATAAGAAGAAGAAGACGTATAACGCGATGCATAATTAAAGCCCGACTAAACGTTACCCACTACCCCGACTATGAATGAAAACGACGTCACCCAAATTAAATTATCAATAAAGTTGAGCGCCTCCGCCGAGGCACGAGTAAAGTTTCTCGCGATCTCGCGCGTCTGCAGTCCGTCAGACTTCGAGAGCTATAAGAGGGATTGTCGCGCGTCGTGTGTGGCGAGAAAGCGAGAAAAGGGCCGTGCCCTGCCTCGTAGCCGGCGCTGCTGCGGCCTCCTCTCGCGAGCTCTCATCCTTCTATCACGCGGCCGCAGCGAGCTGCGAGTAAGCTCGGATATTATTAGAGCTACTACGAAGGCACCGGAGCCAAATCGATTAGACGTCTCCGTTTAAAATTAACTGGCGAAGACTCGCGCGCTCCACACAGCGTGCACCCGGTGTATGCGTGTGTGTGTGTGTCTGTGTGCGTGTGCTCTCTCTCGTCTGAAGACAGAGAAAAAGATATTGAAGAGAGGTTTGTAGTTACGAGATTAACTTCACTGGGCAGCAGAAAGAATATAGTTTTCCCTTTCGAACACAGTGAAGCAATTGAAAATTGAATATACTCGGCTGTTTATTAATAAAGGCGCGAGTACTACAACTATTTTAAAATCAAAAAACCTGCATTTTTATATGTTCAAAGAAAATTACTTTAAATAAATTAGTTCTTTGGTGTTTTATTTGAATTATAATAGTACTATTATTGGGATTATTAAAGAAAATAAAAACATGTGTCGATCACTACTACTTTTATATTTCTGATCTTAAAATTTAATATTACTCATTAGATACTACACATGATTTTAGCTAATTAATTATTATCTATAATTTTGTATATAAAGAAATCTTTGAAGCCAGTCCGAAAAGAGCAGCTAAAGTATCCTCATCACATCGATAATAATTTTCGACCGTGGGCCTTTTAAGGAGAGAGCTCCATCGACAATGGCCGGAAGTACTTTGGCAGCGGCGTGGCGCGCTGATTGTTTGATTATCCCCCGCGCTTGTACAATGTTCACGTTATATGTATAAAGTACACTAGGCGAGCGCGCGATTAGATAGGGCGTGAAACGAGTGCTTGTGGTGGCTATTCTCTCTCTCTCACATTGCTCTCGAGTACAGCATACACAGGCTCCTCTCACGGCAACCGACAACAACGCCGGTGTACCTGTTCGCTATCTCGAGAGCCCGAGAGGAGGAACGCACACACAACTCGTGAATAATCGTTCGTAAATACCAATACATATAAGGCAAGAGAGAGAGAGCGACATTTTACGAGCCACTGCTCGCTCGCTCGCCAAGCTTCAAATCATTCGTAATGCAGTCGAGAGCGCTCTCGAATTTATAGACGCATTCGCGCGCACGGGCACCTGGCAAGGAATGAGCTGCACTGCGATGCTACTGGCCTACATAATGCAGAGGAAGACTGCGAGAGTAGGAGCGTTGTCGTCGTTGTAACACCCGGGTGAAATTGAATTGCAGAAGGTACGATCTCCGTTCGAGGTAATTAAAGACGGTAACGGGTCGGTAATCGCTCGCTAATGTGAGAAAGCCTAAATTTTTAGTGACTTCACAGGTACAGGAGACGAACGGGGCAGTTCCTTTTGACAGGTCTGTAATATTTTTATGGTTCGGTCTCGATCCAAAGAATTCTATTTATACTTTTGCTCAATTATCATAAAATTAGATAATAAGGTAATAAATTTGATAAAGAGTACTAATTATTTTAATCTTTATCTTTAAAACAGCCCTTCAATCGAAGCGTCAACTCCGAATTTCCGCAAAATCCCCTAATTAACTTCCATAATCTCCTTATCAAAGCCCTCGAATCTAATCCACGGCGGGCCAAATCACCCGCCGTCGCATCATCAAACCAACCGTCAAAACCCAAACGAAAACAAAAGTACACGCAGCGAAAGCCCATATAGGGTGCCAACTTCGACATCGGCATCAGTGATGGAGCAAGTGCGACGTGTATAACAAACCGCGGGCGGCCGATGATCGTCGTCTACCGTACCCCACTCGCTCTCAACTTCGCTACTACACCAGCGCGTGGATATTGTTTTTGAAAACATCGTTACCGCGGATGACTGTCACGGCGTGGCGGATGTTTGCCGGCAGGCACGGGCCGGCGCGTGTAATCGCATTAGGCCTCGCCATAGGCGCGCACTCGTCCGAATGCGCGCGTACGCCGACAAGCCCCCACAATCGGCTGCACTGCTGTGCTTTCGCAGCAAGCGCTCGGCCATTGTTACGTCATTATTCGCGTACGCCCCAGGGGTATACCCCACATACGCAGCTTCTCGCGTCTTTGTGACGACTGCGTGCATGTGCAGGGCAAAGGTGTTGGCTCGATGTGGCACGCGGAGCGCTATACGGGGTTCGATTCGCCTTTTTTTTCTTATTCGTCGTTGGTGTTTTTTTCTTTTCTCGACGCGCGCGACGCACCCTTTGCTACGCGTGTTTTGTTGCGAATAACGCATGGATGAGCTTTCTCAGTAGGCATAACAAGCTTGTAGGCTTTTTTATACTGGTCGTCAAGAGAGATTGTTACGCTAATTTTGAGGACATGGAATAGGATTATAATTACCTACGTCCTTCAAATTATGAATAAATGTTTGATAGCTGTATGATAAGAAAAACAAAATAATTCAATTATAGTGAATTTCATGGATTAAGAAAAAGAGATATAGTAATATGAGTCAACGTGTACGGGTCAACTAAAATATTCACATGTCGACTCAGTGTCAGTAATGTAATTTTCTCCGTGCATCTGAATATTATTGATTTTAATAATGTAAATTAAGACATTTATCAGCGTTGACGTTTACTCTGTTAAACTTTAATGTACTTTAAATCTGCTCGGAAAAATAGTATTAATTGCATGTAATAAAAGGCGCATTGTACAGTCTGACATTGTACACTTAAACTTGTTCTTGTTATATTTAAATAAACTTATTTATGTACTACAGTAGAAGTCTGCCGCGTTGTTTATTTCGACATAATATTCAACAATTAGATTTAAATAAATAGCAATTCTCAATACTGCATTAGTTATGAACCCGGAAGTACAGTGAAGCATATCAATATTAGCCGTGACTTTTGAGCAAAAGAGATCATGGCAATAAGTAGCGCAAATATACAGCATAGCTGTCGCGTACACGAGAGCAACGGAGAAGCGACGGTATGGGCGGGTATGCACACGCGCGCGCATATACACACACACGCACACACGTGCACACACGCGTACATTGGTACCGGGTATAAGTAGAGTTGCTGCTGGTCGCATCAGTCACCCATCTGGCACTCGGTCGATCCGTCCATGCGTGGCGACGTTACAACGTCCTCTCTCTCTCTCTCTCTCTCTCTTTCTCTCTCTTTCTCCCGGTGTGCCCCTGCACGTATACATCGACAATGCGCGCAACATGTCGAAATAACAGCCGACGAGGCCGAGCAGGGGTGTGCCTGCATAAGCGTTCTGCGGGGTGAGAAAGAGCGCGCGAGAGATGACTGACGCGCTCTCGGGGCTTCCCCTGAAAATTAACTTTCAAATCCCTGCACCGCTGCGGCGACTGTACGACCGGTACCAGGGACAGACAGACAGAGCAAAAAAGAGGGAGAGAGAGAGAGAGAGACACACACTTAAACGGACTCGTTTATGCGAGAGCTGCCGGCGCGAGGACACACAATGCACACACATGTGTATATATGTATTCGGGGATGGACGAAGTGTGTTGGAGATGTGTGTATGCGTTAAGAGTACTTCGGCGTATTCCTCGGGGGAATCTCCTGAGAGAGTGTGTATGTGTGCGCTGATTTTATTAATCAGAGGAGAGTGCGAATTCTAGCTGTTTTAATTGGATTCGAATTGTGCTTTTGGGACCCAGGGACGTCTGCTTGATAAGCGAATTTTAATGCACCTTATAGAAAATTAAGAATCAGATGTGAAATTTTGCTCATTTGATTTATGCGATATAAGTAATTATTTAACAATCAATTCGACAGATTATCAAGGCTTTTATTTATTTATCAATATAAATAAAAAGAATTATAAATTTAAGAAGTACATGTTAAATATTATCTTCACTAGCCTTTTGCAATTAATGTAAAATAATGACCTGATTTCTAAAGCCGATAGCACGAACCGACGACATATATTACTTGAATTCTAGAATAGATCTGTAATATTTAATAAGTCCGATTTTGTTTTCATTCAAATAGAAAATTATACTTGAATATGATAATATTATTGATTTATCTTTGAATAATGCATGTTATTCTATACCTCCATTATGCAAATATTGAAGTGTAATTATACAGTACATGCAAACACATTAGAATTACAAATCCATTCAAAATCCAAATAACGAAACAAAATAATGCCATCCCCTTACAGAAATTCGAATTCCCAGTATGTAAAAAATCAAATTAAAAATTGAATCTCCCCGATAAATTCATAGAACCATGGTCGCACACCCCCGAAATTACTTCGCGATCAATCACGCTTGCACGACACCCAACCGCGTCGATTCCCGAGCTATCAAAAATCCAGCTCCACGTGCCGCCCGGGTGCGTCGATGCATTCATTAGCGCATCGAATCGACGCATTTAAAAGGCCCTCTCCCGAGCCTCGTCGCCGCGCACCGGCGCATCCATCCGTCGCTCCGCGCGGCCTCAAAGGACAGGCGTGAATAACGCTAATGACAAGAAGCCCGTGTACTGGTCCTTCCTCGCGCGGCCGTAGCCAGCCAGCGATCAGTCATCAAAGGCTCGTTGGTGTGCGCGCGCGCGACGACAAAGCAGCGGCGGCAGCCCCCGCGAGCTTTGTTAACGAGCGCGTATTATATACGTGGGAGAGCTCGCGTCCCAGAGGGTAAAAAAGAAAGCGAGTACTTAGCTCCTCGCGCCAGGAGGAGAGCGACGATAAAGTAAAAGATATTTTACTTGGACCGCGATCAAGTCGCACGAGCCGCGCGAGACGTCGCGCCGTCGTCGCTTCGTTGCTGCACCGAGATCAAGATGCAAAGCGACTGCTGGGAGAGGGGAAAAAGAAGGAAGACAAGAGCGAGAGAGAGAGAGAGAGAGAGAGACGTGATTCAGTGTGACACGCACGCACGCGGCTTTGTTTCGGCCTCGTAAATTTCGCGCGCAGAAGCGCGAGAGACGCGGGAATTTTGCGCGAGACGAGTAGCTTGCGTTCTGCTGTGAGCGCACACTGTGCATATAAGTGTGCGCACCGAAGAAGATGCACGGCTTCGAGTTAGAGCCGAGATTTATCGTGTTTAAGTGTGGCGCGGGGTGATATACAAGGTCGCGGGGTTTGAATTTTTCGAGTGCATTGGATTTGCCGGGTGATGTTTAGTTACAGAGAAACAGTGTTGAATAAATTATAGACATCTCCGATAAGTGAAAATCGTGTAGCCTACATTTGAATTTTACGATATAGATATTGGATTTTGCGGTGTAATAGCGTTGAATTATTAAATCTGTCCGGAGGAGCTGAAAATGATTTATTCTTGCGGTGTGAAGATGTGAATAATGAATTTTGTTACGTAATTAGGACGAATTTGGACGAGAAAGAGCAATAACTTAACTAATTATTATTAGTATCAGTTTTCGAATATCAAAATCACTAGTCTGATAATTTTAAACTAATTAATAATAACGATGTTTCTTTATATTCATTTATAATTCACATTTTTATCTCAGCTATATGCATTTTACGTCTTGGAGTAATTAGTTATGATCGATGACACGAGTTCAAATCAAGAATAACTCCGCAAGATACTCGTATCACTATCTGAAGTAGCTAAGTCTTACGCCCGTGCTCTTTTGTTAACAAATCGCGCTTCATAAATTCACGCTACTTTAGTCCCGATAACTCCGAGCGCGCCTTGTAATTCCAGTCAGTAAATTTGTCCACAATATACAAACACGAATATTTTCCCGGAGCCGCAGCGCGCACGAATTTAAAACCCATTTTTTTTTTGCTCGCCACTGCACCGTGATTCCATTCCACGTAATTGAAACATTAGGCATCGGGGAAAATTTATCGATCGACTCTATCGAAATGATAAATGAAATCATGGCTCGACCGAGCGTAAACGACGAGCCTCGCCGCTATACTCGGGCAGGCAAAAGTGCGAGAGAAAGCTTCGGCAGCCGCAAATCGAGCAGTTCTTGGGACCGCGCGCCGGCAACCGGCGTCAATTGATATTATTAGATTGGCACCCCCGGAGAAAAAGGAGAGGACGCACATAAGAGCAACGGCGCATCGAGTCATCCCTCGTGCAGGAAACCCGGGCCCGGTAAATTTCATTTCGGCGAATTATCATGATTGAATCAGCTGCGCGCGCTCGTCATCCACTTATGCGTCGCCTGCGTCTGCCCTAGGAAATTTCGCTTTTTACCCTGTCTACGACCCCTCGACGAAGTATGGGATACAATGCAGCGATTCTCTCTCTCTCACTCTCTCTCCCATGGACGCACACCCGCGTAATTCGATCATCGCGCGCACTTTCTAACTCTGCGGTCTAGGATATTCGTCATTTTGCTTCAGGCGCTAAAACTTTTTTCCATCACTCCCACGCTGCTGAGCTTAATTGATTGCCTGGCGATTGGAATTACCGATGAACTAATCGACGTAATGACAGAATCTTGGGAGCTCAAGACTCAAGTTTCTATATACATAAATTTCCCAATTTATCAAAGTTACATTGTTTTTTTATTTAATATATTAATTGCTGTGTTATGTTTGTTATTATTATTATTTTTATCGGCGCGAACACTGAATTTGAGGATTCAACACACGCGCTATCCTTATCACGGAAGCAATTAGCCGATAAAAAAGAAACACGAATGCGCACACTCATCTCCGATCGTGAATCGCAGCCGGTCTTATCGGACAGCCGTCGATGATAACGCGGCTCGTTCCTCGATCGCCCATCGCCGTAAGAATTTCGCGATCGCGGACCGATATACTTTGTGCCATTGGAGCACGCACAAGTTGCGCCCGCGTTTGCTGAACACGTTGGCGGGGGTTCGGGGGCCGCGCAACAAGAGCCGCGCGCGGGAGTGATTTATGCGCGCTCGTGTCACGGCCAACTTGATACAGTTACAAGCCGCTAACTCAGCTGGCCGAGGGCAGCAATGCCATCGTCTAGAGCCGCCGCCTACAGTGCGTTTAGGATCTAATTGCGAATTCGAGATGCATTTTTGGTTTCGGAGTGCAAACTATCAATTCCTTGGGAAATAAATAATTGCGTGGTGAGTATAAATTTTCTGAGGGATAAATGAAATGAAACATACATGAGATGAGTTGCTCTTAAACTTTTACTTGCTATCTTTTACGATTTCAGCAAAAAATTATCGGCTAACCTCCGCGATTGCGGTACATTTTACCAGGATACATTATGAAAAGTCGAACAAAGAATATTGTGTATACTCGATAGCGCTCTACTATCTAATTCAATAAATTTTTCTCTTCTCATTTTATTATCAAATCACACACGATAAAAGTAATTAATATTCAATAAAGATATAACTACGTGTTGACATAATCTGCTTCGTCTCTCTCGTTCTCCTTCCTAATATCAAAGAAAGAAAGAGAGCTGCTCGATAATAAAAGAAAGCAATGAGCGGGGCTAATTAAGAAAAAATCAATTTCTCGGTTGAAAACCACTGATGAGAGGGAGCGAGACACACAGTTCATAAACAGTGGCCGAGGTGCGCCACGGTGCAGAAAGGGCTGCTGCTGCTGCCGCTGTACACAGCGAAATTCCCTTCTTTATAGCCTGGCGGTGTGTGCCGGCGAGCAAATGCAAGTGATAAATCTTGCTTTGGCGCTCCTACAATATTATATTCTTTAATTAAAAATCAAGGTATAAAGATTACACGTCATAACAGCCGCCGCTGCTGGCCCGGCGGCTTCCTCTCTGTCGCACCGCGCTTGTGTTTGTTTTTCACTTAATGTACAACGAGAAACAATGAAAGCGATTGTACGCGAAGGATCGAAAAGTACAGCGGGGAAGGGAGACAGCCTTTGAGCAGAGGCTCTCATTGCTTTTCACGGATCAGTAGTATTATCTTTGCGTTTTCTTTACTTCCTGCAATTATCTTGGCGCATCGTAAATTGAATATATTATGTGATTCGATGATTTAATATTTTACCCCAGGTAGGCCATTAATGGGTCTGAGAAACTTTTGATTTTTATTTTCTTTTATCTGCTTTGGTAATACATGGAATAATTACTTACTTCATCTTTATAATCGATATATTATTATATATTAAGAGAGTATATCAATGGCGGATGATAAAATTTAAAATAATGTAGCTTGTCATAGAAAAATCTTTTAAAAACTATATTCAAAAAAGATTTCAAAGGACACAGTGTTAACTTTAATTCACGTTTCTATTTAAAAATATGCAAGGTACGGTTAAAAAAATATAACAAAATTAAATAGATCATAAATAGACGAATAAATAAATAAATTTTAATAAATCTAAATTTATTTACAATGCCGTTTGTAAAGAGAAACCATTTCTTTTTACTAATGACAATATTTTATATAAAATCAACAGGGATTACCTATCATGCTTCGTTAATGTTCTTATACTTCTCAAGTTCGTTACCCAAACCTCAAACTAAATATTACCTAAGCCCGTCTACACTACTAATTTTTTTCATTAAAATAAAATTTACTCTCGTTTTAAGAGATGGCAGATCGCGAGACAGAGAGCAGCAGCTCAACTCGGTGTTTATTGGCACGCGGTAGCCGGTCGTGCGCGCGCAAGAACGAAAGCAAGCGAGAGCGAGCAGGAGAATGCACACACATGCGCAAAACGGCAGTAGCAGCAGCCGCAGCATCCTCCCTCACCCCGTTTGGCCAAGCAACAGCAGCAGCAGAAGCGAAGAGTGGAGAGCGCATGGAGCAGAGCTGCAGAGAGAGGGAACACAATCGCCGCGCGCATTTCACGGGCGGGCTTTCATGTTGCCGACACACACACGCTCTCCTCTCTCTCTCGCTTTGCCGCCGGCCCATGTGCAACGAGAGAGAGAGAGAGAACAACGCGTTTCGCTTTCTCTCTCACTCTGTCTGTCCCTTGTGTTCGGTCCTTCGCGTTACGCGCATAGTACTCGCGATCGAACATAATGCGAATGTCAGTGCATGCAGATTGCTATTATAACGTACTCAAGATCGAAAGTCATGATGCGCGGCAGCGCGAGCACAATCGTATTATGGGAAAACATTGCCAGCGGTAATTTGCGAATGAAAAGTAGTCATTAGCCGTTTAATGAGCGAGCGAGAGGGCCTGTGTGTCCGCGTATCTCGAGGCTTTTTTCTCTCTCTTTCTCTCTCGCTCTGCGTTTCGCTTTGCCTGCTTTTTTATGGGCTGATTCGCGGAGACGTTTGTTTCGTAACGTTATGCGCGCGCACGGGTTGATAGCAGCGCGGAGTTAACTATTATTAATTCATTACTCGCTTTATCGCGAATGATATTAATGGGCTTTGTTGGAAGGAATCATTTTTATAATTATTACGACATTTTGCAATTACCGCGTTCACTGTGTACAGTGTATTGACTTTCATTGTGAACTTTCTTCTCTGATAAAATTCGAATGTATATATTATTATAATATTGTACATAGATAAAAATGTAAAAGTGTGTAATGAGGAACCAGCGCGTGTTCTTATCGATCCCTACAAAGAATCTTTTAACAACATATATCTCCAGCTTATGTCTACAATCACGGATAAGGATCGAAAATCGAACGCTATTTCGAGATTCACAATCTTTTCGCGCAGCTCTTTACCTCGCACTTATCGCACGCATACATTCGCGTATTATACACTCGCGCTTAATCTTTTCCTTGCCACACAATCGTATTTCTCGGAAACGATAAAACACGCTGCTATAAGCAACTTGGAATAAGGATTTCGATTGTTCCTGGTCGTAAGGATCTAGCGTCGTTCTTTATTCGAAACCGCGAAAATCCAGAAAATTGAGAGTCCGGCTAGGCAGCGGCGATTGTAAATCACGTCGTTTCAACAGCCACGCGAACACACAGGCGCACTTGCGTAATAGGATGATAAATTAACGCGACCAGCATTTGTTTACGTATTATACATCGGGGGGCGGGCGAGCGCGTGCGCGCGCGTGTTTTGAAAGTGGAAAAAAAGAATGAATGAGCCTGCGTTTTTCGAAAGACGTGAGCCTCTCTCAGGCACATAAATTTTGCCTGCTCGTCCTCCTTCTCGAAAAGAAAACGATAATTCAAAGACGCGAAATGAATTTGTCGTCGTCGACGTCGTCTCGAGAACGCGGTATAACGCATCGCCTGCACGCGCGCTCGCGCTCACAGTAGCATTAAAGTTTTCGATCCTGGTGGCAATAGACGGTGCATATGTATATAGAGAGCTCCGGCGCTGCTGTTTTCGAATTCATAGCTTGTTTCGGCTAATGCGATCTACGACAGCCATTACCGGTGGCTCGGCAAACACGGGAGGGTATCTCTCTTTCTCTCTTCTCGTCGACGCAGGGGAGAGGCGAGAAGATCTGCTCCGGCCTCTCTCTTTCTGTAGCACGGCTTTGGGTTTGGATTTTGGGGTCGCAAAGTGCCGGAGGGGGGGAGAAGATCGGGTACAATGGAAAAACCACCCTGTGAGAATGCGAGCGAGCGCGTTCCTGGGTTTCGGTGCTGCTGCTGTACTGCTGCCTCGTCATCTGGTGGTGACTTTTGTAAATATTGTTTAGACAGGCCGGAACTCGGGAAAGTGCTGCCTCGAAGATTGTATTATAAACGATCCGAGCGAGCCTAGAGCTTGTTTTGGGGCTGTTCATCTATTATATGTGCGCTTTCATGCACTCTATGTTGAGATAAGATTATTTTTTTTTTAGAAAATTGCAGTGTTACAAGGCTGGATGAGTTTCAACTACATAAGTGAATTTAAACAAAATAGTGTATGGCACAGTAGCTTTGTTATAAAGTTATGCTATGTCAAGTAATAAACAATATTTATAGAAGGTTTTTACGAATTTTATATTGGCAGACCCTTTTCTGTGATAATTTTGATGCTAGAATTGAAGTAGAGAATTTGAAAATAGAGTCAAAATATTGAGCAACTTAAATTAAAATATGTTAAAATACGTCTTAAATAAAGATTCGCCCTTACATTCCAGAACAATCAGTTTCAAAGAGAAGCTAATTGAAACAGAAAACAATTCACAATATCACCACACCATCTCTGCATCGGATCTAAATCGTAACATCACCAGACGAAAAAAAAAATAAAGAGCCTTTGAAAAGCTATTAAAAACCATTGGCCTCTCTCATGCACAATCAAACAAAGCCGGTCCCGATCAAATCCTGCCAGAGGCGCGCGCGCACACGTTTGAATAAAAATAAAGAAATCAAATTTACCCAGCGGGAAAAAACAACAAATAATAATCGTCGACGATCGCCCCGAGCGATCTCCGAGCCTCCGCACACAGACGAGACCGATCTCTGAATGGCTAGCGCGTACACCCCATCATCTCCACCCCTTTTCCATCTCTCTCTGGCTCTTTCAACCCTCTAAATACTAGTAATACTGATTACACAACCGCAGAGAGCGGTGCCGCCGCTGCTGCAGAGACGCACAGACGTCGACGGCGGCGGCGACGACTGCTGCACGCAGCAGCACGTGGCGAATGTCTGGACCCGTCACGCTCACACCGGCCAATTTGCGTTTCCGTAATTTCTGGCCCGCGCCGACAATGGAAAGCACATAGCCAGACCTCCGTACCCCAACCACGTCTCCCCAGGCTTAATCCACGCGTGTGTGTCTGCGCTAGCGCGTATACCTATGTACGTGTATATACTTCGTGCGTTGTTGCTCTGTTTCGCCCGCCCGCGCCTAGGGCCAATAATACAAATTGTACGGAATGGAGTGCGAACGGTACTCCACTTTCACACGCTTTCCCGCTGCAGTGGCGCGAGTAGTTTCGACGAAGGGGGAAGGGAAGTATTAGTTGTATTGGGAATGTTGCTAATGCGCGTGAAAAGTAGCCCGATCGTCGTTTTCCATTAACGGCGTGTGTCTAGGTGTGTGTGCGCGCTTTGTATGCGCGAGTGTGTTTGGGAGCTCGAGGGTTGATGGATCGTGGCATTATTAAAGTTTCTGTTTCTAATTGCTTTTGGGAATTTGTATCGCTAGAAGGAAATTGCTTTTTAATGCGGATTGAGGGATTTCTTTTTAAAACATTTGTATTTTGCAAATTTCAACTTGGGGGATTGGCCATTTTAATCCTCTGAATGATGACAAATATTAAGAGTTTCTGGAAAACAGCACGTGGTAATATTTCTATTTGAATATTCAAATTCATTATAGTAAAATCAAAGCGATCGCTAAAAGCGAGTCTATGTTACATGCAAATAAAGCCATAACCGCGTTAACTCCATCGGGGGAAAAAACACCCTAACCTCTGTCCCATCGCAGCCTCGTGTGTACCGGCTCTTCCTCAAATTCAAATCCCATGTAAATGGAAATCTCCATATTCATACATCCCTAACCGCACAATCGTCGCTTCGAAATAAACGCCGGAAATCCAATCCTCCCCTAAAAGCGCACAAGTGAGCTAAATAATCCAATTACTCGAGGCATCCGCGTAAAAAGCCTCTCTTTCTCTCTTTCACACACTCGAAAAATCCAACCGACCTCCCAAGTGCCTCTCCTGCAGATAGACATAAAATCTAGTATTTTTCCATAGTTCAGCAGAGAGTTGAGTGCGTGTGTGTAAGTGTATCACACGGACGTGGCGTCGCCACCTCAAGGATCCTAGCCGTGCATTCGTCCTTCTCGGTAAAGCAGGGTCAAGCTAGGCGTGTACTTCGTTAAAATCGGCAGAGAGAGAAAGATGGGTGGGTATGGTCCCGCTGCGAGTGTATGCGGATTACGACAATGGGCGAAACAGCGGGGATCACGGGCTTTCTGGAAAATCCTTCCAAGAATTTTCTTCTTTCCCGCGCTCTCGCGCTCCGCACAATGCCGCAGAGAGAGGGGAGGAAGGACAGTGTGCTAGGAAAGCCATGCGACTTCGAGAGAGAGAGAGAGAGAGAGAGAGTGGACCGGGCCCAAGCTCTCTTTCCCATTCAGCGGGGCATTAGCGTTTTCGAAAATCGCTTTAAAGCCGAGAAAGAGAGGGAGGGAGAAATGCTTGACAGGAGCTTAAGTTGGCATCGTCGTCGACGCGACGGTCAAAAGTTGAAGGAGAGAGAGTGAAATGAAAGAAGCAGGAAGAAAGAGAGAAAGAGATAGAGGGAGTCTGGTGCAGTAGGTCGCTCTCTGCGAGACTTTTCTGTATAATGTGCAGCTTGAAAAAGCTGGGAAAAGCGTGTTGTGACGTGGCGATTCAAAGGCCCGATATACAAACAGGACGTCCGGGCGCTGTTGCGGAGATCGATCTGATTTATGGTGAAGAAAAAAATGTGCAGCCAACTTGAGCTTGAGGCTTTAATTGCTTAAAAGTAGACGTGACGAATTCGGCTAATAGGATTGCTGTCTGGTGTTTGACTTTTCATCGTGATTTTTCATATTTACATTATTGTCAAAAATTGTCCCCAGTAGAAATCAAACTATTTATGAAGCGCTTTTTAGACTAGAAACCAATAAAAGCCAATTTTACAAAATGTGGCAACGTATAGCTATATATTCTTAGTCTAAAAATTGTTTCGTATAACCTTAAAATGGTTATTTTTTCCATCAGAGAATTTCAATGCGAAAAAATGTGTTATTCACGAATACAGAAATTCATTGATTTGTTTCCCAAAGCAAAGATATAAGTTTACACATAATATTTCCACAAAACCCATTGACGAAATTGTTTAACGTCGAGACGCATCTCATCGTAGCTGTTGGGGCAAACAGGGAAAAAAACCGCCAGTGCTCGATACATGACTCGGTATAAAGGGACGCGATTGAGTGGGCGCGGGGGTTACAGGGGATATACACACATACAGGGATGAAAAAAAAAATCCCCGAAACAATGGCGGCAGTGCTGTACTACGCACACACGGCCCGAGCCTCAAAATGAAATCCCGGCAAAAACGGGGTAAGCTTACTCTTCCGTGCGTGTCGCTTTTCACTACGGGTAAAAACAATCGCGCGCTCATACCATTGTTATCGCCGTGCATTTAGCTCGAAATTGTATTAACGAAATAAAGCTTAATGGTGGAGTCCGATTTCCGCTTAATGCCTTCGTGCGTTAAATTTTTGTTCGTTCTGCACCACCCGGACGAATGGACGAGTCATTGATAAACATTGAAAGCAAGTTTTCACTTGCAGTTTGCAGCTACACATTTTTAGATATAAATTTTTAATAAGCATTAATGTAAAAATTTTAGAAATTTATAGTATTTCGTTTATGTCTTTATTATATGTAAGATAGTTGAAAAATATTTTATTTAGCGGCAACACTGTACGGGCTGGTACAGGACGTACAGATAGCCCCCGGAGAGGAAACTACAGTGAGTGAAGCGCTCGATCCTTTATTTAAACTGGAGTACACAGAGCGAGAGAGAAAGGGAAAGAGAAGATCTGAATGCCAGGAGACGGATTAAAAGCGCGAAGGAGAAAAGAGAACGCGCAATGGTAGAAAGCGAAAGGGGACTCGCGACACAACGAAGATAGAGAACGAGCAAAACAGAGAGAGAAAGAGAAAGGGGGATCGCGAGCAGAGGGAAAAATGAGGGGAAAGGCAGCAGTACCGGAGAGGATCATTTGAATGAGTAATACTACACCTCGCGTACACCCACCCACACTTCTATGAAGCTCTCTCATGCTGCCACGAGGGAGACGGAGAGAGAGAGAGAGAGAGAGCAGCTTTGTTTGATACCTCGCATTGTGCTCCCAGCCACCGGTTCACTTTATACTTATGCTACGTTTCTCTCTCTCCCGTTTCGCTTTTTCGAGCTACGAGCGCACACAGGAACAGCTCCGGCTCTGCTCTCTCTACCTGTGGGCTCAACTGCTGAAAATTGTATTATAATGCGACGAGGCCACGACAATGAGGGAGCGGTCCGTTCGAGTTGCCTTATGCCAATCTTTCCCGGGCGGGGGCGGTTATGATTTCAATGCGAGAGAGAAGGGCGCACGGCTACGTTCCGTTGGGCCTTATGTATGTATACAAGAGAGAGAGAAGGACAAATGCGTCGCTCGATTTCATTCGGGTTTTCGAGCCTTGCGAGCATTATTATTATTACTATTCCATCCTTATGTTCCGATTATTCGATTTACTCCGGGAAGTAGCTGTGCGTTTCAATGCGAGCAGTTTCATTTACAGCTGTTTATTGTCAAGGCTAATCGGATTATTGAAACGTTCTATTGTATATTTAACTGGATAAAATTCTATGAAAACAAAGATAATAAAACTAATGCGTTAGGTTCAATATAATACTATTTTTGCATAAAAGGCCCACAATTCTATACCTCACGCCAAATCCATATTTATGAAATTTACGTTTATATACCAAAGTGACTTTGAAAATAGTGTTATGTAAAAATGTTTAAAATTCAAGTTATACCGTTTTACCGCGCAGCCTCTCAATCTTTCCTCGCAATTATATAGCACAACTCCATCTCGAAATAAAAACGTCACACCGCAGCTCAGCAGGCAGTTGCTAAAGACAGGAATACGACAGGATTCGGCAATGCACGCAGTTCGACTCGAGCGATGTACACAACATCCGCGCGGCGGGAGTAGCGTGTCCGGGCGATAAGACCCACGGCGGACTATACTCCCACCCTTATAGCGTTGCGGTGCACATGCATGCAACGGCAACTCTCGCGTGTACAGCATGTAACCCGCGGACGTGGTACCACGTGGGCCCGTACACGCGCAGATAGCTCGTCCTCCTCCTCGTCGTCCTCGTCGTAGCGCGATTGTCGAAGGGAATTTCTCTATCTCGGTTCCACCGATGTTTATCCCCGGACCGGAGGGAAGTTCGGCGCGGTGCCTTATCGGCCGATTGTTCTTTTACAAGGCCCTGTTTATGGTGCGCTTTCCAGCCTAGGTAAGGAGGCAGCTTGCCTGTTCGTATAGAGAGAGACAGAGAGAACATGTACCCGGAGATGCTGAGAGAGCGCGCTAAAAGATTTGTTTTCAGGGAAATGACGTTTATGGGACTTCCAGTTCGTGTTGGGGAGATACTTTGTTTTCTTTTGTAAAAAAAGATGTTGGTTTTGCTTATGGTGGGATTTTGGTTTTTATGACCGTTTTCAATCTGTAGAATCTTAGAATACTAAAACTGAATATCGCTCTGTATAAGCTAATACAATACTCTTATACCGTTAGGAATTCATTTCTTAATGTAACTTTAATTTGAAGAAACAATAAATAGATATTCAAAAATGTATGCATAAAGTTTGATTAACATCTCTTTTTATTTATCAGTATAAACATCTGATCAAAAACTGAGCCCAAGAGGATATTATATTTTTTAATTTTACCTTTAGGTTCGACTACTACCTATACCTCTATTTTTCCTAATTGCGGTCTACGTTGCAGTCGAAGGCGGAGTGAAGAAAAAACGTATTTTTCCGGAAAATTCTGTATCTACGAGATCGAGGCCTAATTATCCAAGAATGCACGGCATTTTACCGCGAGACCCTTCTAAATCAAGATAATCGACTCCGACTGTCTCGAGATAATCATCGTTGCCGCCTCACAGCCGGGGACGAGTGAGAAAAAGACGGAGACGGAAAGACGCAATCCGGATAAGTTCGGAACGAGAACGAGAACATCAAAGGGAAATTCGAAAAAAAAAACAAGGAAAACCGAAATGGGGTGGTAACGCGCATTTTCGTTCCCCTATAGCCGGCCAGCTCGCAACCCAGACTGATGTATGGCCGATTTTTGTGAAGTATGGTAGTGAGAGACCCTTTTACCGGAGCAGAGCGAAGAGCTCGCTGCGGCCTAATATCGCTTTTGCTCTCACGTGGAAAGGGATGTGGTGCCTGCTCCAAAGAGGCGCGCAGGTACACATCGAGCTCGCCTTCCCCTCCCCCCCCCTCTCTCTCTCTCTCTCTCTCTCTCTGCATCCCTCGACTTCACAATGCCACCAAATGCCCCGACCTTTTTCGAATTGTCGTTGTTGGGACGCGCTGCGACGTTGCCACTTTTACCAAATCCGATCTGGCTCATCTTACTCGATCGGCATTATATACATATTTCGTTTTCTATTCTTAACAGAAGCTTTGAAGCGTATAATTATTTTATTAAACGTTATGAACTACATTCGTCAATTTAAGCACACTACTGATTATATGTAGTATTTAATTTATAATATATAAAGTAAACTTTACAAGATGCTTGTCTAATGAAAACAACATCGACAATAAATCACAAATTCATAGAATAGAAAAGTTAGCCAACAAAACGTATTAGAAAAATAATTTCATACACTAGAAAGAAAAAGTCTAGAAAGTATAAATCGCTCTGCGCTTTAAAAGTTATAAGAAAAGCTCTCTCTGCGCCGAAGATACATTGCGAGACCTTGGGGACAGAAGAAGAAGAAGTAGTAGTGAGCGCCGAATTCCCGAACCCTCGAGCGACAAGTCCGCGTTAAATATTCAGACGCCTAATAAAATATTCTCCGTGGTCCCGGCTTCCAGACAAACTCTCGCGCAAAATAGAGAGACCAGAGTCTCGTGTGTTTTGAAATGAAAATACATTCTTTATCGGCAATAATGCGCCGGATTATGTCGCCCCGACGACTTTGGCCGCGCGCCTCTTGTACGTATCAGACAGAGGGGAAGAGAGAGAGAGAGAGATAGGCATTGCCTTTTAATACTGCATGAGCAGATTGAATTGATATTCCGATCGGCTCGAGTCTTCGCGCGCGCGAGGACGTGTCGCGGAGGGAACGAGTAACCGGCCGGCATGACCGATAACGTATCTTCATTAAGAGCGATTGGATTTTTATTTCTTTGTTGATGAAGCAGCGAGGAACATTGGTGCAATCGATTCAATAATTGAATCGACGCCCGTGTCATTTATTGAATTAAAGTTTCGGTGCATCGTGCTCGAGAAGTGCACGGATTGAAATATACGTCACGAGAAAAATACAGCGCACTTGAAAATGTTTCATCACAACGATGCACTTAGATATTGTAGAATATTTAGAATATATTTAGAATATTTTTATTGCATTTTTTCAATAAGTACTATAGATACATTTTTACACGCTACATGCGTTTCGTTTATGTTTGTTATGTTTGTTTATATTTATTCGTATTATTCGACCAGAGTACAAAGAGTACAAAGAGTATTACTTAAGTATAAGAGAGAGCTACTTAACTGGTTTTCAATTATAAAATCATTTATATAATACCAACGTTTATGATTATAAATAATATTGAATTTTGATATTAAAAAATATCAAGTATATTTATATAAATTAATTATAATTTACAAACAATCCAAAAATCAATTTATTGATTTGAGATACTTCTTTTGGTCATTTATACTTTTTAAGAAATTGCAATGTCATCACGATAGCAATGTTAATTTTTTGTGCTACTAAATTAATGCTGTTTTAAAACACTTTTCAAAAACAATAATAGACGACCCAAAAATAACAAATTTATTGTCGCCGAGTAATAAAAGATATGACAAAGTCGCAGTGCTCCAGAAAGGCTTCTATATTTGTGAGTCACGCTGGCCAATAGAAAGCAACAAAACCGAGAGAGAGCGAGAGAGAGAGACAGAGAGAAGTCAGCTCGAACATATTCGTATCGGTCTAAAATTGTTGGCAAAGATAATAAACTCGGCAGCTAGCGCGGCGGCGGCGACGGCGGCTCCCTCAATACGCTCTAGCGCGTTCACATTCGCGTTCTCTATATACGACCAACGTAAGCGTTTTCAGATCACTCGTGTCATGCGCGCGGCGCAAGAGTCGGCCAGAAAGCGAACGCGAGAGCAAAGTAAGAGAGAGAGAGAGAGAGAGAGAGAGAGAAGGGGCGAGTCAGGAGCGCGGTTATTTTAATAACGTTATAATAAGACGTCGGGGATTGATGCTAAACTATTTGCTGGCAACAAGCTCCAAAGCGCGCTCGCTCCCGCGAACATCCAACGATGCCGAGTTACTGCTTCTCTCTACTCTCTCTCTCTCTCTCTCTCTCTCTCTCTATCTCTCGGGGTCTTATGTGAGAGGCGAGGCTCTAGTCTACTCTACACTGCACACTCCGGCAGAGCGGCGACTTTCGTCTTTTGAGACGTCTAGATCTAAGGCTCGTCACCTAAGAGTCATTAACATACCAGCTCTTGCGCGCAAACCCTCTCCTCTCACTCCCTTCCCTTCCCCTCTTTCCCCGCACACTTACTTTGCCTGCCTCTCCGACTCTCCGCGATTCTCGTATTTTCTTCGCCAGTTTCTTACTTACTTCGCGGATGATAAAATTAAACGGAATTTTTCGAAACTTACATCATATTTTATTTTCAACAATGTCCCGAGATAGACTCGCGCGCGCTCGGCCTACGCGAGCGGACATTCCCTACAGCTGTCCAACTTCGGCTACTACACTCAACGGACTTACTTCAACTATTTCCTTCGAAGCTACTTTCATTTCATGTTATTTTAAACTTATAAACAGTTTCAAACTTCAAATTACAGAATTTTAATTAAATTTTACTTAATTCGTTTCGTAAAATTCCTCAACTTCTCGGAAATTTTTGCTAATTAATTCGAAAGATAAAAGAAAGATCGGTACTTCAGAAACCGAGAATAAATTTGCCGAAAGAAAACGTAAACAAACAATACGACAGCGTCAACGATGCCGCAAATCGAATAGTCGCAAGCTCGGGCATAAAACATCATTTTTTAATGGTCCCAGGCGCGTGCAGCAATATTCGGCCTCTCGTACATGAAGACAGACCCACCGAGTACGTATACATAAGCGATTCCGCGCGGCAAATAAATGTCAGCAACTCGATTAATCGGACACTAAACGGAATCTCCCCCAATAAATCAGACAGGAGAGTGGCGCGAAGAAAGAGAGAGACACACACACACACACACTCCTTTCCCTCTCCTCCGCGAGAGTGGCAAATGAGCCGAATTAAGAGTCCCTCTCCTCTCTCAGCTGTGTACGAGAGACACAATGTACACAGCCTGCGTGGCATAACGCGTCGCGCTCTGGATTTTAAAGCCGATCTCTCGCAGTGGGCCAACGAACGGCTATACCGGGTATACGAGGAATGATCGTGTGTGCGCTCGCGCGGCTCGATGACTTTACGGCTGCGTCGATGCTCGTTCGCCATGATTTACAGCGCTCCTAACCTTCGGCCGCGGTCGACTCGCGCCGTGCCGCGCACTGCACCGGACCCCCTCGACATTGTTTCGCGCGCTCGAGCTCCCTCGCCTTCTCTGTGCTACGTAGACGGGGCCATATTACTCTCTCTTTCGCGCTCTATGCCTCTGACACGCTGGGACCTCGACCTTGGTATAATAGAGCGCTGTAGTCCAGCTCGATTCCACTCAAGATTACTTCGGTTGGCGGCTACCTGTGGACACTGGACAGTATACCGGAAACTTTTGCTCTTGGAAGAGGATTGTTTTCTTTTTTTGGGTAGCGACTTTGTTTCGTTAGAGTTGTGGAATTTTTTTGCTGATTTGACTGCGGTTCTGCCACGAATACTTTTTGATTACGAACTCTGTATATCATTTTTTACGTTCTCAATTTTATACATTTCGTGATTTTATATAGGCAGAAAGAACCTGTTAATGAAAGCTAGAGATTTATAATGCTAGATAACTTTGATATGTTGGCTAAGCACATTTAGGTATATTATGTAATAAAACGTCCAGTTTCATAGTTTCAGTAGCTAATAGCAACGATAAGCTTTTTATTGGTCAATAAATAAATGAAAGCGGTCCGTGTAGAACTGCAAGATCAAAATATATCGAAAACTCATAATGAAAACCAGCTTCTTGTCTGGTCACAAATTGATCACCATTAAAGACAAGTTCATCGCATTGCAACATTTAACTAACCGAAAGACCCCCCCTACAAAGCGATAAACAGCCCGTGGGCTCTTCTCTGTCTATATCCCCAGCGAGCGCACACGGGCATAATTCCCTGACATCTCACTCGTGTCACCCGGTATATAAACGCTCGGTGAACGGAGGATGATGACACTCGCGCGCGAGCGCAGAGTCGAGAGAGGGCCGAGAGATATTTTTACGTCGAAGTGGAGCGACACGCCGAGCTGAGCGGAGATGCCTGCACACACACACACACACAGAGCAGCGACATATACCACTGCTGCTGCTGTAGCTGCTACCCGCTTCGTCTCGCTTCAAGTGCGAATCATTCGCTACGCCAGTAAAGCCGAAAGCCCTCATAACGCGGCCGAACGCCGAGCCGGCCACCCGGCGACTTTTTCGACTCTTCTATCTATATAACGATGCAGCGCGCTCGCTCTTGGCTAACGCCGCGCCCACATGAAGAAGCTCGGCCTCGTTAATATTTACTGGGGGGGATTAAAGCTCGCGAACCGCGTGTACAGTGGAATTGCTTTGCTTTATGAGTGATTTTCAAAAATGGTGTTCTTTAGTATCCCATGCTTGACTCGAAACATTGAAAAATCTTAATTTGTATACACTGAGAGAAACAATTAGTAACGATGACTAGACCCTCTAGTAAATCCGATATGATGTAGGAAAATTTTACTCATTTCTATGAAATGGATTGGGTATCACACCAATACTTTTATATTTATTTGATAACTATACCGGTATTGCTCGAGTAACCATACACATTGCTGTCGTAGCTATATTATAGCTGTCGGTGATATTGTATGGTTGTCACTGCAAAATAATATAGTTGTGAGAGCAATAACGAAGTGTTGTTGTAGCACCAGTACGTAGTTTAGTTCGATGAACCAGATTAATTTAATTTATTAAAATAATTGAACTCAGTCCTAGGTTGGCTGTGAATCATTACTAACCGTACCACATTATATTTTTTTCCTAGGGAGTCTAGTAATCATTCCTACCCCCTGGTAGTAGTCGTTACTACTTTTCTTTCTCAGTGTAGGTACATTATTCGCTTATATTATATTGCATAATCTATGTTTGATTTATACACTGATAACGTTACAATTACGTTATAAAGCATTTTATTAATTTTTTTTACAAATTGAAACAACTTCAATTTAATTGCATAAAGCATCCTTTAATTTGACTTTTCATAAAATGTACATTTGTGTATCTTACAGTAGCAAGTGTGTCCCTTGAGTTTTTTGTAAAACTGTACTGTGGCAGTTAGTATATATGTATATCTGCGATCAACTGCTTAAATCAATGATTCTCATACATGGATATGAAAGATCTCGTGTACTACAAGTGAAGTGGATTGTTACAATAGACTGGAATCTTACTTACGAAGAGAGTATTCTGGTTTGAGTCACAGATCTTGCTGAAAGTTTAGGATATATTTTCTTGTACCTCAAAATAAAAACTTTGCATGATAAGAAAGTCTAACGCCTTGCCGATTACGAGATACAGGTGGAAACGTTAACATTCTCATGATTGAGACAGCGTTAGATGCTTTCATCATACAGTTTTCATTTTGAGGTATGAGAAAATGTATTCCAAAGTTTCAGCTAGATCCGTGACCCAAACCCCTGCTTCTCTCTTCGTAAGTAAGATTCCAGTTTATTGTAACTTTCCTTGTCAGAGATTAAACTATACACTAGAAATACTACGGTGCTTACATAAAACACGAAACATTTTTGAAAATCACTCTAATAGGTCTTAAGTGTTCCGTTTTGTTTCTTTTTTCAGAAATTACGAAGTGGATTTAATGGTAGCAGATTTAATTTAAAAGTTTTCTTTTATGAATAGCAAAGGCTATAAATTATGTTTACGAGCGAACAATTTCCTCTCTATTATCTTTTACTCATCACATTCGAAGCAGGAAAGATTTTGACAAATTCTGAACAGCGAAAAAACACTGAGCAACATTCATGTGAAATCTATCCGCAATCCGGTTCCTACTTTAAGATACGAGAACGCGAGAAAGAGACAGAGGCAACCGAGAGAGAGAGAGAGAGAGAAAGATAGGAGAGCAAAGGCGTCTCAAGCGGTGTAAGATGGAATAGATGTTGTTTTGTAGTGCCGGAATAGATATTGGTGGTAGCTGGCGCGGAGACAGGGAAGTGCCACTATTTCTGACGAGCGTGGAGCTCCTTCTTCTCCTCGTCGTCGTCGTCTTCGTCTTGCTTCTCGTCTCTCTTTCGTCTACGCGGTCTTGCCCCTTTCGTAGAGCGCGCGCATCGCGAAAGAGAGAAAGAGAGCGAGAAAGCTTTGCTCTCGCGCACGCGTTAGCAGAGGACAGACGAAGGAACGAAGAAGCCAGGAATAACCGTCAAGATGTCACACTTTCCATATAGACGTCGCGCTTGGATTCTACTAGCCGATAACCTGTCCAAAAGCCGGGGCCGGCGCCCACAGTCTCGGCCTTTGAACATCGACAGTAGCGACAAATTGCGCCAGCGCGATTTACATTACGCGAGTACTATAGCGTATTAGTGGGAGCGGGGGCTATGCCCAGGTTACATCAGAGTCTACTTTTTGCCAGCAAATTTTTGACACGTGTGCAGTGCTCTACAACGAAGGAAGGTACTATCGATCTCGATGTTGCGTAAATCGAGCTTACAAAGTCAGTCCTGATGTCCAATGATGAATAAACTAACTATTCCAAATACTCGAAAAAAATTCTTCGAAAGCTTCGTGCTAATCCATCGCTCGGTATCAATCATCGAAGATGCTGCAGCATCGAATAGAGCCATTATGTATCGAGTCGCTGCAGCATAAGCCAAGAGTCTCGAGCGGCGTCGAAAAACGAGAGCGTATCAAAAGACAATTTTGTCACATCGACGCGAGCGAGCCAAGCGAGCGCGAAACAGCAGAAGCGGCAGCGTGAGCGTCGATAGGACACACACAACGCGAGCTAATTGCTAAAGCCGTTGTTGCGTCTGTGTGCCGCGCCGGTTTAAACTTAGCTTTAGCGACGCTGCCTTTCTCGAGACTCGCGCCGCTATACGCGTGTATATTGTATAGATACACATCATCGGCGACGCCGTTTTGTACGGAGATGAGTCCAGGGTCAGATTCGTTCGATTCTCCCTCGGTATAATCGAGACTTGTAGTTTATACTGGTGTTGACTATAAGTGTCGAGAAGAAAAATAGAGTTTGCGGTAAAATGAGTCGATTGTTCTGTGATCGATGAAAAAATTGTTCGAATAATCATGTTGTAATTAGTCGGTTGATCATTTGGGACATATAAATTTTTACCAAGTAAATTGCGTTCCTTGAAATCATCAATAAAACAAAAAATTTTTCTCGGTGGAATTAAATACAAGACGCTGCAAAAAACGTCGAAGCCTAGCGAGCGAAAGAGAATGAATGAAAAAGGTAGAATCACGAGACAATGAGCCATAGGCAATTCAAAAGAGAGAACAATATGCGAACGCGAAGAATTTAAAGAAACAGAAAAACAAGAGCTGGGTGTACGTATGCATGAGAGATCGAGCAAAAACAAAGGCGAAATAAAGGAGAGAGAGAGAGGGATAGTCGGAAACACGGATCGAGAAGCGAGAAAGCACGTGGGTGTCGAAAGAGGTAAGCAAGTAGGTGCCGGTAGCTCGGGCCCGCGCGCGTACAAAATGCAGCGTGGCGATGACGTGGGTTTGATGAATGCCAGTCTGGTTATCGACGTACCTTGTATAAGGATTCGACTTCATAAATTTTGTCCCTGTCGTACTACTACTACTACAGCAGCAGCAGCAGCAGCAGCAGCAGCAGCAGTAGTAGTAGCACCGGAGAAGAGAGAGAGAGACCTAGCGGCGAATCGGGGTCATTATCATAGAGTCTCGAGTATACCTAGATATATAATACGCATATATGCATACACACACATGTGCATGTAGTACAGAAGGAGCCTCTCCCAACGGTGAGCGCTCCCATCGCCGCGGTATGTATATATATGCAGAGAGGAGAGCTGCTGCGACGAGCGATGATTTAAATGCGCACAATGAGACGTCCTGCACGCGCGTCGTCGTCGACATGCAAAATCAATAACTCGCATCGTCGTCGTCGTCGTCGTCGTCTTCCTATGAGCGAAGCCTCGCGTATAATGCTACGTCTAAGGCGAGAGAATGGCTTTGGCCGATGTAGGAAATATTCCAGATCCTCGCGATAAGGAACAGGTTCACGTGAGCGCGAGCGTGCGTACTCTCGTGCGACCGACCGGGCTACTACAACGCTGTCCATCCTTTTCGTTACACCGGACAAAAAGGAATGCGGGCTATTTTTGTATTCCACGCGCGTTGCCTCCGAAGAGCGTATTTAAATTGTTTAGAGGGACTATGTGTGACCTAATGGGCTTGTAATTTTACGCAAATGCGACGGGGCTCGCTCTAAATTGAAACGTCAGAGCTTGTGAAATAGGCCAGGCGACCTGCCGAACAATTGGAAGATAAAAAAGAAACTCGTTTATATGAATTTTAGATTCGGGAGGCAGACAATGTAAATGCCTCGACTTGGCGCAACATTGAAAAGCGGCATGTGCTCTCTCGACGCAATAACGTCTTGGTAAGAGTTAGCGCGGAGCAGCCAGAGGAGATAAGTCAAATTTACAACTCAAATCATTCACCTCGTGCGCATGCATCCATAGCGTGCATTTCTGCGGAGACTACGAGGCGCGCGCACCGAAGACACTCTACTCGCCGAAGCAAGGCAGAACAAGAAGACGATCATGCGCGAGAGGAGAAGAGAACGAGCGAGAGAGAATGAAAAAAAAGGGACGACGATATATACCGCTGAATCACGTCGTCGTCGCGTACACGACATTGGAAGCGGAACGTCGATTCGTTCGTTCGTTCGCTGTTTTCCCTTTTTTATTTCATTCTCTCTTGCTGAGTGTCTCTTGTGTCTCTCTATATACCTTTCGTCGCGAGAGGAGAGTGAGAGAGTGTGCAGCAGCGTCGCAGACTCCTCTCTCGCTATATGACGAGGCGAGGCGCGGAGAGACCGGAGACAGGGACGTGTCGTTACTCGCGGGCGCTCCGCTGCACATGCACACGCACACACACAGACACACATGCGGGCGGTTGGCACACCTGCCCGGCATTCCTGCCAACCTGAGAGTGCGCACACGCGAGACGTTGTACGTGTATTATATACCGACACGACACGAGAGCGAGACGACGAGGAGGGCGTTCACGGATCTGTGCTGAACTCGTGTCTCGACCCCGTTTCTGATGCAGTCTGACTTGTGTTCGAGAGTAAGAGAGAGAGAGAAACGCGAAGGTGAGGCAGTCTGTCATGATTGAATCTAATGTCTTTGTGGAAAATTAGAGAATTGATAGGTTACTTCTGGAGTTAATTGTGTTGTTCGTTTGGTGGCTTTTCTATTTCGCGTTGCTCAATTTGGGCTACCCATTAAGCTAATCTTTTAACATGAATTTAATGAAGACCTTGTTAAATTGACCAGAATAATGATCACATCTACAGTTGAACAATAGCATAATCATCTACTTATATCGCTGCAATCATTCAATCAAACAACTCGTACTTGTATTGTTCGTTTCGTCAATGGTAGAGTGTTCGTCAACCTCGTCAAAATCCTTCTTGTTACGAATATGGGAATCGAGTAATGGAGCAAAGGTGCAGAACGGTAAGACTTCGTCGCTTCTTTCTCCGACTCACAAGCGCGTACAGCCACCGACCGACAGATCTCGGTATTGTCATCGAAGATAAGGCTCCAGCTCCGCTCGCGAGAACCTTCCGCACTTATATACCTTTCGTCTCGCGATGAGCAAGCTTCGAGTAGCTGACAGTGTACGGCAAAAGAGCGAAAGAGAGAGAAAGAGAATGACCACCCAGGCGCTATCTCCGAATGACAAATGCAAGTCCCCGTTGTTGCCTCGCGTGCAGCGTGTATATATCGAGCTCGTCTCCCGCGGACAGGCGCAGTCAGGATCTGTCTACCTTTCAACTGCTCCTCTTTCTGCCCATCTCTCTCCCTCGCTCTCACTCGCGCTCTTTTTTTCGCTATCGGTCTCTCCTCGCACCCTACCGCTGCAACAGCGCCAGTCCCACGACCGTGCAGGGGAGTGTTGAGAGGTGTCGTCGTCGTCGTCGTCGTCGTTGTTGTCTTGGTACCGCGAGGAAGACAGAGGAGAGACAAGAGAGACGGCGAAGAAAAAGGGTGTGCGCGCAAGAAAGGCGCCACACGACTCTTCTTTCTAACGCTCTCGTGTCAGGCAGTGTGTTTCGTGGCTTGTCGTGAGAATCAGTCCACGCGCGAGTGCATTTTCGCGGACCCGCACCGCACTGACTGATCCTCTCAACGACGTGTCGCCTTCGTCTCTCTTGAGTGCAGAGAGAAAGAGAGAGAGAGAACGTGCAACACTGATTACTATCGTCGGCCGCGTGCATACACGCGACTCTCCGCGGCACTTGTCCCGCTCGTTCGTTCCTTTTCGTAATTTCTTATACGGTCTCGCGCCTTTCTTTGATACGCCAAATTCTCTGGCTCTCTTGGCAAGTTCTTTTATTTCTCTCGCCCTTTCTCTCTTTCTCTCCAGAGCTGATGGCTCTTTAGATAATGGGCCCGGTTATAATTAGAGCGTGAGGCACGGATGGTAGAGTGGCGTTTTAAGACTTGAGAAAGTAAATAAAAAGAAGGTGGTTTTTACGAAATTAAGGAAATTTAATAGTTACTTAAACGAAGCTGAAATTTACTAATGAGTCTATTATTTAAATTTATTTGATTTTAAAAAACAGTTCTGTGTAAAAAAGGGAACAATGGCAAAGTTTTTTTGTAAAATAAAATCATTTGATTCTTGTATGGTTGACACAAAAATAAACACCACCAGAGGTAAAAGAACGAATCAAAAAAATACGCAGGAAAATTGAATTTTTTGTCAAAAGTGCAATGGCCGATCGTTTTTGACGCTCTTCATTTCTCTGCCTCTCTCTCTTTCTCTCTGTCGTGGCGAGTCTCGACAGGTCGGAGACACATCGGTCGACGTAAAAGCTGTCCGAAATTAACGGGTTAACCCGCGTACGTTCGCAGCGGTCGTTAAATTTAGATGGCCGCGCTTGGAAAAGGTGCGCTCACTCGCTCGTGAGGCGCGCTGCAGAAGGGAAAGCGAGAAGCAAGCGCGCGCGCTCGCAAGAGTGAGACAGAGATACGAACGAGAAGGAGAGAAAGAGAAGAGAGAAACAGAAAAAAAAAGAAACGACAAGACGAGGAGAAAAAACTTCTCTTGCGCGGAGATGCTGCTGCTGCTGCTGCTCTCTCGGTGCCTCGTAAAATCACAGGCCCAATCCGAGAACGGAGAGACGGCGCTCCCCGGTAATAAGAAATAAAGCCGAGCGAAATGTCGTTTGAAACAAATTTTCTATTTACAAACCGTATCCTCGAATTGTTTTCTTTTTTTTTTCTCGTTCGCCGCTTCTTTCTTTTCTTTTGCGGTCGCTGCGCTCGCCGTATATATACTTATTTGAGTTTCGGCGAAATTCGAGCGGAAAATTGAAACGCTCTGGGGTTTATACGAGCGATTTGCAAATTGCGAATGATGCGAGTGCAGGGCGAAATCTGTACTTTACTACCGCGCGATGCCCGAGAGAGGGACAAAGTGCAGAGGGGAAGAAAGTTGTCGCGTTTTAGTACCTCGAAATCGAGTAGTAGAGATCCCCGGCGCTCTAGCGCCCCGGAAGTCGTAGGAATTTCGAGTTCCCGCTCGGTTCACCGAGATGCATCCGGTCGTATACGACTCTCTAACAACCCTTACGCACACTTAAATGTCGATCTTCACTCGTACTTTGTGGTCTTTATCTTGGTTTTTTACGCTCTTACTATATACTCAGCCCTACAAATACTTTCGTAAACCTTCATTTCAACAAATTTTAAATAGTTTAAAATTCATCTTTTCCTTATGCTAAGCTATGCCTCTTATCTCATATCTAAACATTCTTTCATTACTTTAATGCTGTAAATAAACATTCTTAAAAATCATTATTTTTTAAAAAACTTTTAATTCAATTATTAAAAATTAATAGTTCCGTTGTACTATAGCTGTATAATCGAACTCATATCTAATCGATCCATTCCACGTGATCTGCCTCCGATAAACACCTACAACAGTACCTGGCCTCGCGCATATCGACGCTCACAATGCGCACTACTCCGTACACATATATATATATATATATATTTGCAGCACGAGCTGCTAAGGATCGGCGCGCGACGCACTCGCGTGTGCCTCTACGCCCGGAGCTTGCAACAACAACAACGGCGTGCGCGTTCGCTGTATACACAGCTACCCTCCTCGGTAATCCTCTAATAGGATTTATAAGCGCGAGCTCAATTACCTTCAGTCAAGTAATACGCAAGCTGCTGCCCCCGACGCGCGCCCCGGCCATTTACCAGCGGTAATTTTCGCTCCCCCGCCCGCGAGCCACCCCCAGACTTCGACTCTGTATGCGCAGGGAGAGCCGGGGATATTAAGCAGGCGCGGATTAGCGATTATTGCGCGAGCACTCCTGCGACCTAGGACGCTAGACGTCCTTAACTGAGCGGACTTCGATATTGGTAAATTACGCTGGTGTGTCGAATTAATGATGGGAAACGGATTTTTATATAGGTCGGTTCAATTATTTACTTCAGTTGAATGTCTTATTCATCGAAGTTTGGATCGTGGTGAGATAAAGTTTGAAAGATACAGATATTTGATTATTTTTATACTATTTAAGTATGACTTTAATTGAATTTATAAATACTGTTGGAATTATGTTAGATAATAACGCGTTAGTTGGTTGCAATTATTTAGCTATTACATTTATTATTTACCTAAATTCAGATTTAAGAAGGTAAAGTTTGAAAGATACAAATTTGATTATTTTACAAACTAAACACGATTATTATCTGAATTTAGGAACATGGAATAACTTTTTAGTCCCACCACGATAAGTCTGTTAAATTCCCATAAGAAGCGATCCCAGTCTAAAAAGTACACGTGCCCGTATTTATGTACACAAAAGTGCCGAATGCTTTCCACCCAAAAGTGTCCTCTACTGCGCCATTCTCTCAACGGCACACCGAGGCGGAGCCGCGACTTTTTCGCTAAGCCACATATTTCTCCCTCTTTCACTCTCTCACGTTCGCAATAACGATAAAGTTTGGTCAAGATTCATCTTTGCAGTCGGCTCACGTAGCGTCACTTTTTTCGCGATCGTACATCTGTGCGGCGCGGCTGCGGGCCATCGGGCTGTGGGAGCGACTCGCAAAAATGTCCCGGCGAATAGTCCTCTTCACACCTCTCGAGCGCGCGCACGACCTCACCGAATAATCTTTTTTTTTCTTCCCCCCCACGTGCTGCACTCTCGTGTGTCCAGTCGTATAAGAAACACTTTGACCGCGAGTTTATGTGTCTGAGTTGAATAAACCGTCGGTATGTACTTAAATTCCCGTAAAAGTGAAACTTTTTATCAATACAGTAAAACCTTTCGAGTTGCTCACCTTTATAAGTTTCGCAACGTGTTTTATTGGGACCCGCAAAATTATATTGATTTACATTGATTTATTCATCTATAAGCTGTCTAACTCTCTATATAAGTCATACTTTCGTAGAATTTTTGCAATATCGATCTTGGTCACTGAAGGATTTGATTGTAGTGATTTGAAAGAATTTACCACTTATTGTTTCTGTTAAGATATACAATTTTCCACGTGCCATAAGTTGACCACATTCTTGTGGCTAAAATAGAGAATCTTTACTGTATAATATGTTGTTCTGACAAAACTATAACACTCATATTAACATCCCTAGAGAATGAAATATATTTATCTATTGTTAAATATTATTGTTTGTATTAACCCGAACAACGCGCTCTCCGAACTACTTGACTTCCATATTTTAAGCATCGCATGGACTACTACCTCCCTAAGTGTTTCATATCCCCAACACCTGCACAAATCGCAGCTACCAGTACTCCCGTGCAGCTCCATCCTCTCGAAAAGTCTTTAGTCCTCGCTTTCACGCTTGAACGCGGGACACTACTGTGCGAGCCCATCAACTCTTCACCCCTCTTCCACGCGCACGCACACGCGCGCACCTCTCGCTCCTCGACACTCAACCTTTTTCTTTTTCGACGTCCCGCGTGCTGCGAGCTGCAGAGAAATGCGCGTGCGAGATCCGCGAGCGATTGTCGCGGAATGTGCGCGAGCGCGTTTTCGAATCCTGATCGTCCCAGCACGAAAAGTCCAAACGACCAGAACAAAAAGAGGGAAGCTGCGCCGCATCGACGCTTCTCTCGATTCCCTTTCGAAACGAGCGAAGCTCGCGAGGGACTTTCGGGGCCCAGAGAGAGAGAGAGAGAGAGAGAGAGAGAGAGAGAGAGAGAAGAGACGCGAGAAGAGTTAGAGTCGGTATAAATAAGCGAAAAAAAGGAAGGAGAACGAAAAAGTTAAAGAAGGTAAAAAAAGGAGGAGCGAGAAGGGAGAGAAAGAGGAAGACTCATATATCCCTCGCGTTTGCGCTTGCTCTCTCTCACTCTCTCTTTCTCTGTCCCTCTAAGGGCAGTACTCCTGAAAAGCGACTCCTTCCCTGTACCCTTCCCCGCGAGTGTGTGTGTGTGCCTTTCATGCAAGCCGGCCCGTTAATCCTCCACAGATCCCGCCAGGATCCCACGGAGATGCACCCAGAGAATTTGCATACAAGATCTCCCCGGCATCTCTCTCTCTCTCTTTCTCTCTCTCGCGCGCTGGACGACGCTCCTCCTTCTCCTCCTCGTCTTCTTCTCTGTTCCTCCTCGTGCGCTGCTCTTCTCCCTGTCCCTGTCTCTCCCTCTCTCTCATTCTCTTTCGCCTTCTATAATACTATATAACTACTACTACTACTTTGACTTTCAGCCGATCGCCATCGACCCGCTTATAAGTTCGCTCGTATATAAATGCCTGTACGTCATTCGTTTTCTCTTTCTCCTATCTCACGTGTCCCTACACTGACATGGGAATCCCTTTCGTTACTTTGAAATCCACACGCATTCGTTGCTTATGCCTCAATTTTTTTAAAGAAATTTTGTACTGTTTAACTTTAAAAAAACTTTCAACTTTTAACAACTTTTGTTCTTACCAAATAATTGTTCTATGTAAGTATAAAATTCTATAATCAAGTATCATCATTTAGAAACGAGTTTCTTTACAAGAATAACAATTTTCATTCAATACAAATCCCCCAACAAAAATACACAAGCGCCAAAAAAACTTTTCTATCCCCGAAGTTCCATAAAAAAAAAGTTACACCGCGTCCGCGTTCCCCTGCTGCTCTTATTCTCTGGCTCTCCCTGCCGAATCTATTCCCCTCAGAGCGCGCGGGCTGAGCATCGAGCGCGGAATCGCCGAGGAATTTCAGCACGCGGGGCGAGATCTCGTGTTGCGCGCTCGAGGTGCGAGAGGAGGAACGCGAAAAAAAAGACCGCGAGCAGGGAAAAAACGAGAGAGAAAGAGAGAGAGAGAGAAGGGAAGAGAGCAGCAGCGAAGCAAAACAACGAGCACGAGTGGCGGTCCTCTCCCGCGGGAACAATGGCAGCAGCAGCAGCAGCAGTACCGCAGAAGCCGAAGCTTTTAAAAGTAAAAGGGGGGGCAGTTTGGTTCCCCTCGCAGTGGTCTCCGTTGCCGCTGCTGCTGCTCTACGATCCTTTCGCGGTTCGGCTTTGAAACACACCTGAGTTGAAGAAGAGAGAAAGAGAGGACTCTAGCGCGGACTCGCGCGGTGAATTCGCATATTCAAACAGGACCCACGGGAACCTTCTCTCCGTCTTTTCTGCCTTTACATTGATTTCGCGAGTAGGAGGTTTCAGATGGAGGGAAAAGAGATCCGCTCTGCCTGGTTGATATTCTATAAAAATTATGTCTATCTATATCTACCGATTTCGATAATAGGAAGAGTTCTGCATTTCGTTAGTTTGGAATCTGTCTTGATTATATACGCCTTATCTCTGCTAAATTTTCAATACAAACGTACTTTAAAGATGAAATTTTTATAATAATCCTTTGGGATAAGGATCCTACTTAAATTAAAATTATAAATAAATTTGGTAATCTGATAACTTAATTTCCTTTAGGTTCAAATACTAAAGCAACATATAATTCAATAAAAACGAATCGTTTCGAAATCATTCAGTATTGTTGACAATGTAATTTTTATATCTTTAATATATAGGTATTTAGCTTCAAGTAATGATAAATAAATGAAAGAAAATATCGTGTCACGTACATTGCTTTTCCCATGTTGTTAATTAATGAAATTATTACAGTTCAATAATAAATATTCACTGGACTAAGAATATTATGTAAAAAGAGCTTTAATCGCAAAAGAAATTTAAGTGGTTCTCAAATTGTCTAAATAAATAGGTAAAGCACTAAATGCGAACTTAATCCCTGCAAGTGGAATCCCAGTTACCCAATACTATCCCCGATAAATTATACCAGCCACGGAAATTAATCATAGAGCAAACACGTCTAGGCATTACCGCACAAGTGATTTCCGATATAATTAACTTTTTCCATTTAGACCCTGCCCCTGAGTCGACGCCTCCGTCCTCTTCCCGCACTTCCTAAATCATAATCGAACATCCATCTACTTAGCGGTTCCTCGAGGAAATTAAAAAGACAATCGAGGAACGCCCGCCAAAACGAGGGTTGCCCGAACCAATCAATGAAGAAACAGAGCTAAAACGCACGCACTTATCCCGTCTCTCTCGCTCTCTTTTGAAGCCTATACAGTATAGGTACACAAGCGATAGACGAGAGTGACCCCGAAGAATTTGACGCTCACGCGTCGACTGGGATGGGCTCCTGCTGCCGCTGCCGCTGCAGCTACCGGCGAGGGTTCCCCAGAGTTAATCCGAGCCGTATACGCGAGCTATTACCGTTAATTATATTTTCGCAGAGCGAGCGCGCACGAGGCTTTCTCGAGGGGTCGCATGCACATACGTATATATACGTATATACATATATACACGCGCACGTGGGTAGACATACGCGTGTGTACGCGTAAGCTTTGCGTGGGAAGGGAGCATGGCTCTGTATACACGCACACGCGCGAGCGTTCGTATTCACCCCTCGGTGTATAAGTGTACGTACGCCGCAGTACACACACGGAGTATATAGAGTAGCGTAGAGTCGCGCGGAGGAGCTTCCCTTCGTTTATAAGTCGTCGAAGAGCTCGGCTGCACGAGAGCGAGAGTGAGTGAGAAAGAGAGCGAAGGGCAGGATTAAATTGGCACCAATTACCAGCAAAACACCCTCCACGCTTCTGACGCCCTTCCCTTCTTTTCCGTCTCTTCGCGCGCGTCTCTGTTTCTCTTTTATTCTAGGTGTCTTCTTCGGCCGCCGCTGCTGCTGTTGCGGGGTGGAAAGACAAAAGGTGCCGCGCGCACGCGCGCGCGCGACTGCGACTGGTGTAAATGATTTTCTACCGCACACGCGCAGTGTATTATTATTCGGTATTCTCCGTACTTATCTGTAGTTTTATTTGTTTTTTTTTCTCTTGTGCGGTTATGGTTAGTTTGTGACGTTCTGTAAGATAATTTGGACGAGACGATTAAGGGAGTTTTTTGTCATTGTAACAAGATTTTAAAAAATAAAATATTTTGATTTAACCATATTTATGACTACTTTAGTTATTATATTTTATATTTTGATGAGGCGTTCGGAAGCATAACGAAATAAGTCTATTTTAGAAATTTTGCAAGCTGTTGTAATTATTTCAACATTCATAACATAAAAAAGTGAAATTAGTTGAATTTTATTATTGCAATTAATACTTGAATATACTATTTATTAATTGCATAGTTTAAAACTGATAAATAAGGACGTGATTTAAAAATAGTCTACACATATTTATAGATGATTACTAAGTTTATAAAATGAACTTATTCCGTTATGGTATTGAACACTTCACATAATCCTCAATATCTGTCAACGAACCCTAATGAGATAATTAAAATGCTTTTATTTTGAATAATTGATAAAGATATACATTTTTCTGAATCACGATAATAGTACGAATTTTCTTTATGCTGTTAAGGCAGTTTTTTGAAAAACGATAATAATACAAATATTCTTGAAACTTGCAAAAAATATAATTTTACACTTGTGTGTTAAATTTAAATTTTATCTATTCTTTAATGTCACTGCGTTGCAAGCAAAAATCTTATATCTTTTATCTGAATTTAATTGTTCTTTCATTGCTTTTTAATATTTTGATTGAAACAATAATATTTGAAAATCTGATTAGACATATTTATCCATTGAATTAAATTTATTGAACTCTTTTTTCTACCTCAAGCAATAAAGAATAAATCGTACATATACAAAAGCATTTCAAGGAATGATACCCTCAGGAAAACGAAACTTAATGTTTCATAAAGATTAAAATTCTACTAACACCTGTATAATTCATTTAGAACAGTAATATAGCTTGAAAGAAAACTAAGCTTGAACGTAAAAAAGAACGCAGCAATAGCTTAGTAAAAGAAAAGAAGAACGACAGACACACTCGGGTTAATTCACGGAACGCCATAAGTTTTTATAATGCATTGATAATGGCGAGCCCGAGCCCGAGCGCGTATATACGGGGCGTGACCCGCTGGCCCAGCTGACGCTCCTCCGTGTAATAACAGCGAACGCGCGGGTGGGGGGGGGGGCGAGGAGGAAGTTATCGCACCCGCGCGCGCTCACGCCGCTGCTGCAGGTAGCAATCTTGCGCGCGGGCGCCTCCCCGGTTGATCGCTCTCTTATATCGCAGGGCGGCTCATCCTCTTGTGTTCTACCCGCAATGTCAATAGGCCGGTGTAATAAGCGCGCCCCGTCGAACGCGCATTTATTATGTAAACGCTCTGGAATTATTGTTATTTGCTTCTTCTTCGTTTTTTTTTCTCTCCGCTCCCCGGACTCGGCGGACGAGCGACTGAAAACCGGCGTTTACTCGCAATTGATTCCTGGCACGCTTTTCTGCCGTGGCACTGTTTCGCGTGTGGAGTCTTGCGCGGATATAGTTTATGCGGGATGACTAATGCGATTTGTAAATCACTTGGAAAGAGGAGCGCGAAGAGACCCCCCCAGCGTTTAGTTTAAATATGAGGTTTGCCTTTGGTTATTTAACGGAGCAGATGGAGTTCTGAAAATTCATTCGTTTAACAAAGCTTCTATAATATATTTGGTTTATTATTCTGTTTTGATGATAGGTCTATAAATTTTTCTCGTTGCGTACGCTAATGCAAGGTTCAAATTAAAATGTACATCCTATTTGCAGAAGTGGAAATTACGCGTCATTTTACAATAAAGAAAGAAACTCGGACTCATTTATATAGCATAATACGTACCTTCACCCTGTCCTAAAATAAATAAAACGCACGAAGAAAATATTCGAAAGAGTGTTATTTTTCGAAGACAATGTATTTATAAGCGTTATATTCGCCTTCGAAAATAGAGTGAGAGAGAGTAAGGTAGAGACTCCAACGATCTATTTCGGTAGAGCGCCTCAAGCCGGCGAGTAAAGTAAAAAGAACGAGATAGAGAGAGAGAGAAAGAGCCAGAGAGCGAGACAGCTTTATAGAAAGAAAAAGATCCGTAATTTTCCACGAGTCACTCTCTCGTCGGTAAAATAATTTTTCCGAGGAGCCTCCGTCGCTGTTGCCTGCCTGCCACGTCAGAAACACACACACTCACACACACACGTACACGAGCACGCGCGGTTACCTCGACAACAGCACCGACACGCGCTCGCGATGGCAAACACACGAATAGGTATATACGCGAGGAAGGGAGAGAGAGAGTAAAAGAGCGAGAAGCGCCGCGCGGTAATAATCGCCGGTGTGTACAGAGCGCGACGGAGTGGGTATTAGTGGAGTTGCACGAGGCGCGAGCGAGAGAGAGAGAGAGAAAACTTGAGGCTTCGATACACAAATGGGCGGGTATAATACCGCCCGCCGAGGAATACCGCACTCGGCTCCAATTGGCCGAGGGTGTCGTTACACTTATCGCATTACTCTTGCGACTTGTGTACATGTATGCATGCATGCACATGCGCGCCGAGGAAGGCGCGACGCGCGTGACGCGAGTGTAGTCTGCACTTGTGTCTGCGTTTACGTGTGTGAGCCGAGACGCCAACTTGCCACTTTCAGTTAATTTTGCTTCCTATTAGGAGTGTGGAAGGAGTCCAGAAAGTATTGTACACCTTTTGCCCGATCGTTTCTGCAAATCGATATGACTCATGGAGACTATGAGAGTGCCCTAGTGCTTTTTACTTTGGCAATTGAAAAGAACAAAATTTCAAGTATTATTTATCATAGACAGCATTAAACTTATTCTTTTCTTGATACGAAAAATTTCACTTATTTTTCAATTCCTGACTTTTTAATTAATTTCTAGCTCATTAGGATATTGATAAAAAATGTATAAATTGACAATAAGTTATTATTTAGTTCACAAAGTAAAATTTTTAAGAATTATAAATTAATTACTGAAAAAGTTCAATCATATTATTTATGAAAAATTGTACTGGTAGATATTAAAATTTTCTAATTTATGAGTTTGACAGTTTATCGTTAAAATAAAACGTCCGATTATCCTGCGCAAGCCTATCTCAATCATCATTAACACGAACGTCACCTACGACGACAAACGTCTAATCCTGAATAAATTTGTCCTCCAGGATGTTTCTCAAGATCGATTCAGCAACTTCGATTCATCGTGCAACAACGAAAATTCGAATACACGCTACACACTTCGACGCCCGCGAATGTGTGCAGTTTTGAAAACGCGAATACGCCTGAAATCCACCGGAGATGATGCTTATACATACGCGCGTAGGCGAGAGAAGAAGCTCGGCGCGCTCGCGAGCGCCGCGGATATTTCTAAAAATATTTGCGACGTATAACCAGCGACACGCTCGAGAGCAAAGGCGCGGAAGGAGGGAAGAGAGCGGTTAAGAGCGAGAGAGAAAGACGACGAGAGGTCTCTCGCCCCTGAGAATACGCGAGATACTGCTTCTGCTGCTGATGCTGTTGCTTCTGTCGCTTTAATTTGGCGTGGGATACCTTTCGACGAAATCTGAAAACGCTTGGAAAGTGAGACGAATCGAATTTAAAACGCGCTCCACGAGGCTGCGCTCCAACAGCTGTTATTATTAATTGCCACTTTTTCTCGCTCTTCTTATATCTCTATTATTCACGATTTTAAACCTAGCTGCGGGTGTGTCTTGTATTTTTATGTTCGCAGCGTGGAAGAATGTGTCTAATAGAGATTTTATAATTGATCGCGGAAAGTTATTTTCGTACGCGATATTTGTATTTATAAACTCGTTGTTTTAGTTTTACTCGCTAATTTATTTTTAGCCAACTGGTACGAAGATTGTCTATTGGCCAATCGATGAAATTATTATAGCATTTTTGGTGTAGGGAAATTTATTATTTTCTTTGAATGCCAAGTTACGTTATTTATTCTAGACTATTAACATTAATAATATTAATGAAATTTGCATACACGTTAATATTATTCCGCAGCTACATTAAATAAATGATAGTTTTCTTGACCCAAAAAGTTATCTGGGCTCTGCTAACTTTCCGTATTCCTCGTTCTCGAAAGTGAAAACAGTAGATAAAAAGATTTCCTGCGCATTGAACGTAACGACTCGCGCTAAAAACAATATAATGCAAATGGGCCCATCTTCGGCTGCGCATCGACGTGGCGAAATCTCAGCGGAGGGTGAAAAGACGGAGAAAGAGCGAGTCTCGGAGCGCAGAGGTGAGCTCCTCCGACTCCTCTCTGCGTTATACGTATACACGTCGACTGCGAAAACGAGGGTGGCTTATTCGTGGAAGGAAAGTGGCCCCGTTACAAGTTTTACTGCAGTTTTGCGGCTCGCGGGACTGCCGCCGTGCGCGCAGAGAGAGAGAGAGAGAGAGTAGACGGAAAAAGAGAGGGGAGAACGCGCAATTGAATTTAAATATTCAATTATGCGATGTGTAAATGAAATAGAAGCCTTATGCAAATGGCAACACGCTAAGGGCTGTTGCAAATTTAAAGGGTTAAATATTTATTAGCGAAGGGGTTAACCGAGATTTATGGCAACAACCGCGAGTTACCTTCCCCCCTTACTCTTTTCTCTCTTTCTCACTCTCTCTCTGCGGCTGTCATTTGCCTCTCCTGGTTTTCGTCTTTGCGCAAAACTTTGCGTATACATATAATATATAAGTCACTGCCTTACTTACCCCTTGCCGAAAGCCTCTTTCGGCGAGCGAGTCAGCGTTTCGTGTGCTATTATACAAACCTCGTCGATAGCATCGACAAACGCACACACTATACAGGGATTCGAAACAAAAGGGGGAAACCTCCAAACCAAGCAACCACTTGAAGTCTGCTGCTTGCCGCTGCATGCTGTTGCTTCTCCAGCTGACGATGATTCCTTCGAAGATTCTCGTTGCTCCACCACCTTCGACGGCTCGATTATTTTTAATGCACGCTGTGTTTTCTTTCTCTCCGGACTCCAGAGAGAAGAGAAAAGGAACGTGCGTGAGTGCATGCTTTTAGTGTAAACGGGATATGAGGATGAAAGTTTTTTTTTTATAAAAAATCGGTATGTATAAGAGAGTGAGAACGCATCAAATAAATAAGTAGTCAGTGAATTTCGTTTTAACTCAACAAGGCTAACATTTATTTATAATGAAAATACGTTGATTGAGACAATAGTTTGAACAGTATTCATTATCGGTAATATATTATATCGCTATAATGCTAGTCGTATACAATGTGCGGGTGTGTTGTTTCTTTTTTTTTATTATCCTCCGTTTCCAGCCTTAAGTCTACATCGAAAAAAAATTATTTAATCTTTTTATTCTCGTATTAATATCCATATTTTTTGTTCTCTTTTTTCTTTAATCTTTTAATGCATATTAACACACATACATTGACGATGCCTGTCGATAAGAAGACTCATGCCGCTGTCAGTGCGCGCGCATCCGTATAAGAGACTCGATTTATATCGGTATTATATATAGTGTACATATACACGCATTTTATACGTACACCAAATATCCTGAACTTTCGCTTAAAATGCTCGCTGCGGCAGCAGACCCCGGGACTAAACAGGCGTGAGTACTCGCGAGAATTTTTTTCTTTCTCTTCTCTTTTTTTTCAATTGCTCTAGTATCGTCTTACTACGTGGATCAACAAAGGCGCCGAAAATGCGCCCGTGGAAAACAAAAAAAAAGCCGCGAGTTCTCGCGCCTGACGCCCGGTGCCTGCTATTATATACATACACATATATACAATATATGTAAGATCCGTCGACCTGATCACTGTACAGCAATAATAAAAATCGTATAATAGGAACGCGACAAGGAAAGAAGTCAAAATCTGCGTCTCTTGTGTGTGTATGTGCACCAAGTTTTAACAAATGCAAACAAACAATTACTAGATTATAAACAAGGAAACATATTTAAGGAATTATCTAATGCATTATAATAATAAATTCAACACGACATCAACAAATGCATCTTCCGACGGGTTTCTGCTCTCTGCTGGATTTAGCGAAATACATATAATAATCTCGCGACTCGATGTGTGTGTATATATATATATATATATATAATTCTCGTATACGCGCTGTTCTCCTTGCAATCTATATATATATATATACGTATAAAATGAACCAACTCGTTCGTCCGGTATTACAGAAATGAAAAAGAATAAAGAAAGCACACTGCGCGCGACGAGACGAACGAACGGACCAAAAGGAAAAAATAAGAATATATAACATATAAAGAAGCATAATCGACTCATGCTTGTGTTGCTTTCTCTCTTCCGAGCGCGGCGTCAATTTAAACTAACCTCTATAATAACTTTTAATTAATTAAGTACAGTCTTTGCGCGCCGACGCGCCCGCTGCAAACTCTATGGCACTAAGTATTCACGTGATTACGCTAATATATTCGTCCATCTCGCGGCTCGAAATGTGAAGAACATTTATTTATGCATATTATGTATAAAAAAGGAAGAAGAAATTATGCGAAAAAATTAAAAAGACGAATGAGTCTCGTCGCGCCTACAACCGTCGCCGCATCTTCAAATGCAACGCGCGAGTTCTCGAAAAATAAACGAAGAAGAGAACTGCTCTCTCCTCCCACGCAAACACGTTCATTCGAGACTCGTCGTTGCATTTTTTATAAAAGAAACTTCTCGCAAATTCAAACTTAACCATCGAAATCTACATATAAAAAAAAACTCAATCGATCGCGTTCGCTCTTTCTTTCACTTAACTTTTCTTTTTCTCTCGTCAAAAGAAAACATCAAAATATTCACGTATAATAAGTCTCATCCTATAATGCTTAACCAAACACCTCGCTCTTCGCACTCGAACAAACAATGTCTTATTAAAGTAGATAATAAAAAAATGCATAAGCGTCACTCGCTTTAAGTAAAAACAATACACAATAATTATATACGCATCGCTCCTTCAATTTCATCGCAGCCTTGTTAATAATAATGTATGATTTGTCACCACCAGTTATGTCAGGGTCAAGGGTATGTCCTTGTTCTTTTTCTTTCTGGTGAGCAACAAAAAGAAGCCGAGATATATGACCTCTCGGCCCTAGGTTCGGCACTCGTAACTAGGGTTCCGACCAGCAGGTGCCGAGTATCCACCCACCAAACTCCGTACTTATTCCACTTAAGTCTTCAAAGCTCAGTAAATTAAATTAACCGCGAAAGCGATTCCTAGATAAATCGCCTTCGCGCTATATAGCTCGGATGCCACCTTTCTACATCGTGCCACACACATGTATGTGTGTATGCAACCTCCTTTGGTGTGTGTCTGCCTCGAGTGCGTGCCATCGCAAACACCCCTTTTTTTCTCCGTTCCGACTCTCTCCCTCTTTCAATTTTTTTTTGTTATTTTCATCAAAACGTTACTTTGTCTCGCCTGTACCTGTTGTGCAGGCTTCAGTGCGTACACGTACACAGGATCACTGCGGGGCTCATATCTTTTATTACTTTTCTTTTTTATCTCATGCGTATGTAGCCTCACCCTTCGGTGACGTGTGGTTCAGCACACGCGCAGTTCCCACATCGACGATTCGCCCGTGGAATCGACGAATGCGTTCCTCTTGCGTGTGTCTCGTATGTGGTGTGGAGAGTTTGCCTCTCGTGTCCGTGTGTGCGTATACGTCTGGCTGTGCGTGTGTCTGCGTGGAGAGAGAGAGAGAGGTTACATGTGTGTCTGTGTGTCAAGGTGCGTTTTGATTTATCGGGAGAAGGGTGTGTGTCGCGTGTATGTGTACACACCGGAGTCTTTCTGCCTCGCTCTCGGCTCTGGGCGAGAGAGGGGAACTTTTCCTGTTTTTCACAGTGCTGCTTCAGCACGCAGGCGAGCGAGCGCCCCAAAGGAGGCAGCGCACTTTGCTTGGCATCCGAGTTTTGTTGCTTCGTCATGAAACATAATGTAGAATGTTTTTTCTTTTCTTTTTCGTTTTCATTCAGAAGCAACGATTATTGATTTATTGATTTTTTTTTGTAATTTAAATGGGGTAAGTACGGGGATTGGGGGGTGGACCTCGCGCGCCCTGCCGGCCAGGACTTTGTACCTCACACAACTCCCTAGTTACGAGTACCGAAACCTAGTCTGATTTAAGGTTTTTTTGATTTTTTCAGTAGTTTTTCTTTTGTACAATTTTACAAAGAAATATAATGTGCTTTACTTATTTAATTTGGCAGTTCTCTCTCTTATACATGTTAGTCATTTCTCTCATTGTACGCAATTTCATTAAGACCGATCCCGATACATACTAATGTCGCGCATGCCAGCACGTTGCTTTTCTCTAAAACTCTTTTCATCGTTTTGAGAATTGAAAATTCGTGTTACCTAGCGTGTGTTCAATGAAGAATACAAGCGTTTTTCCGCGGCAGACCGCACACAATTCCCTTAACTTTCCTTTATCTCTCTCGTTAGCTAATTCCGGACGCGGATTGCGCAAGTCGTACCGAGCGTAATTACTTTTAGTTCGATGAAAGAATCATAGACGAAAAAGACGCACACGCATATTATTTACGAATATCGAAAAAATGCTTTTACTATTTTTTTAATCCTGCGGCGTTGACCTCTTATCGAATCATTTTACAGTCGCGACTATATAATCTCTCTTTATGTCTTCTCTCAATTGTATTTATTTATTTACGATTATGGTAACCTAATCACTAATAATTTAAAAACTACTAGAGCCTAAAATCTCACGCACACGATCATTTATTTCTCGCACGAAAAATCCGACTTAATGCTTATCACGCATTTTTCTTTCTTGTATAATATATTCTTTTAAAAATAGACACAAATTTATTTGTGACGTTAGACTTATCAATTAATTACGTATATTCTTGATCACGATTAAGATTTCACAAACGCACGTGTCCGTAGCGTCTGTTAGTGTGCATTCGCGTTCGCCTCGAACGAGACTTCCAATCGCGATGCGACTCTGCATAAAGTTTGTCGTTAAGCGTCTTTAGAATAAAAACAAAACATTAAAAGGATCGCGGCGGCAAAACTTACTTTCGCGCGTATCACCGCGATCGCGTATAATAGTTCCATCCGGGAATCGAACAAAAAAAACAAACGTGAGGAACGTTGAGATCCGACGTATACTCTGTTTACGTATCACGTATCTTTCGCGATGATCTCGCGTTTTCCAAAGGCAGCTTTACTCACCGATACTAAAAGCTTGGCATTGCAAGGTCTAATAATAAAAACTATACTGGACAACGTTAAAAGAAAGCGTTAATCGCAAGGTCATTTGCTACTTTGTACACCGTACCTCGAGATTCGAGGTAAAAATAATAATAAAATCGCGACAAATGAATAGCGCGAGATGGTGCCAAAAGTTGCCTCCGGAAAACGTAAGAAAAACGGACTAATCCTGCCTAAACTTTGTCCTACTGAATTTCCTAAAGTAATAAAATACAAACGCACGCCCACGTAATGCCCTCTTTATGAAAGAAAGATAAAAATGAATAAAATTTTCGATACCGATCCACGATAGACGTTCTCTTCCTTCTTCGTTTCCGTTGCCATTGCATTATTCTTCCTTTTTTTTCCTTCAAGGTCACGCGACAGAAATCTCCTCTTTCTATCTCAAAGTTCTCAAAAAAAAAAAAAAGAAAATCATGCGATATCGAGATACCGAGGCCAGCTTGATATCATAAAGTTTTAAGCCTCTGTTTTTTCTTTAATTTTTTTTTAATGTAGATTTTCATCTAAAAAAACAAAAAATAACGTCTAGATCTTGAGCGCGTGACCTTGAAAAGTAGCTAAAAAGCATCAGGAATCACACGCATGCGCGTTCGGGTGAACGAAGAAGGATCGTCTATTGAGAAAAGCGTGCAGACAGGGATAGAGGAGCGATAAGACGTCAACAATCAGATAAAATTGAGATAAAAGAAGAGATAGTACATGAAAGCGGTAGAATGTATTGAAAGAATGTTGTAGAAAAAGAAAAGGGAAAAGTAAAATAAAACAGACAAGTGTCAGTCTAGAGGTTCTGAGGTAACAGTGCAACATAACGAGCAGTATATTTGACACAGGAATATTCCAACTGAAGCTCTCGCGATGAAATGCCTCTTGACAACTCCAAAATCATCTAGATACGAAAAGTAAGAGTAGAGAGAAGTTAGTCGCGTCGCGTCGATAAAAGTTGGTAAAAAGTTGTAGAGGAAGAGAGAAAAGGATAAAAATAGAGACTAGAGTTGCTCTCTCCATCCGCGTGTGCGCTTGTATCTTTGAATAGAGATGAAAAAGAGATGAAAAAGAGAAGGAGGAAGATGATGAAGAAGAAGCGCGATGTAGAGTAAGGAAAGAATGATGACAGATTACGAGCACGGATAGATGGCCGAGTGATAGGCGGCGAGGGCGGCGTGCGCGTGCGCAGGGGGCGCGGACGCGGCTACGGCGTGCGGCGTGCTCGCCATCGCGGCTGCCATCATCATCTGCTGGTGCGTACGCTTTAGGGAGTTGGGAGTTGTGGCGGCGCTACTCGGGGTCGTAACGGTGGTGGTGGTGTTGTTATTATTATTGTTGTTGCTCTGGCCGTTGTTGCTTTGTTGCTGCTGTTGCGCCTGGTTTGGCTGCTGTTGCTGCTGCGTTTGGCTTTGGCTTTGGTTGCTCAGTTGCAGGGGGCTTGCGTTACTGCCTAGGGCGGCGTGATGGTGATTTTGGTGGTGGTTGTGGTGGTGGTTGTGATGGTGGTGGGGAGTTATCGCGTCGTGCGGATAATAAGACGATGAGGTGGGCGAGGTACTCACGACGTCCGGCGTGCTGGCTCCGTCGGTGTGGCTGGTGCTGTCGGCGGTGCTGCGGGGACCGCCGCCGTCGAGGCCGTTGCCGAGTTCCGGTGGCTTCGTGCTCTCGCGGTCGTCGATCACCAGGTCTATCGGCATCTTGCCCTTCAGAGTGCTGATGTACCGGTGGCAGAAGTTGTCGCAGAGCTCGTGAACCTTCAATCAGACAAAATATGCACGTTACAAACATCATTCATAATAACGCTAAAGTTTAAATACAAGAGCTGAGTCGTGCATTCATCGGAATAAAACGCATTTCATTCAAAATCAAGTCATGCTCGATTAACTATTAAGACGTATTAAATTCGCCATATTTTAAGTTCCTTAACTTGATAGTTAAGGAATCATACTTTTATTAAGCATCTCTTTTCTTACAAGAAAAGGGTTGGACCATTATGGGTCGCAGATTTGGATAAGGTTTTAGGAAATGTCTTCGGATACCTAAGCATGAAGTCTACTACTCATAATTCTGTCTAATAGGTCCTTATTCAATAGATACATTCTCTATTCAGATTGTAAGTGCATATATACATATGACACTTTAACATGCGATCTAAATGAGCTAAGATAATGCATTTAACAAGGGCCTATTGGAGTTTCATACTTAGGTACCAAAAGACTTTTTCCAAAAACCTCATTCAAATCCATTACCCCAACATGTGACACTCTCATAGTCAGTGTATGCATGAATCATCAGTCAAAGCAAACAAATCATAACATAAAAGTGAGGTTATGTTTGACTTTTCATTCATATTTTAGACTGCCTTGCTTTTAACTGGAGGACAAGTGACTTTTCACTCTTCCTAAATTAGAGAGATAGACCTTTTCCCGCAACGGTACGCGTGCAAAAAGACATTCCGCATGAAAGTTTCATGAGCCGTCGAAATAATAATAATCAATATTTATAGAGCCATTCGTTATATCGAGGGGTTACCCATTATCTCTCTCTCTCTCTCTCTCTCTGTCTCTCTCTCTCTCTCTGTCTCTCTCTCTCTCTGTCTCTCTCTCTCTCTGTCTCTCTCTCTCTGTCTCTCTCTCTCTCTCTGTCTCTCTCTCTCTCTCTGTCTCTCTCTCTCTCTCTTTCTCAGTGCGAATGAATTGGCAGGATTTTTTAAGCCGGCGCGCAGCTTGTAACGAGTATATTCCGGCGTGTCTGTCGCCGGATCGAATCGTCGCACGCGGGGGTATATCGACGTCGGGGCCCCGGAGAACGACGTTTCTTTTATCGCGCGCCCGGGTGCAGCACATATACAGGCAGCAGCGGCGGCAGCAGCGCGGAATTTTTACGAGCGAGGGACGCTTTTTGCCTCCTCCTCCTCCTCCGGCCGACTGACTTCTTGTTCCTGCGCTCTCGCGATTGTCGTTCGCTTTTTAGGCCGGGGCGTAGTCGTGCATCGATACGGTAGGACGAGTTGGCTATGTTGGCTGCTGCTGCTGCTGCCGCGAGCTGGAAGCGATTCGACACAAAAAAATCCAGAAGAGCGAGAGCCGGAAAAAAGAAGGAGAGCGATGCTGCCGCTGCTGCGGAGAGAAGAGCAGAGGCAGAAGAGAGGAGAGGAGGTCTGACCGGTGTCCAGCCGACCAGAATGTTATGTATGCAAATGAGGGCTGACAGGCCTATAGGATAGCCCGTTCTTTTCCCTCCGCGCGCCCGCCCTTCCCTTAGACCAGTTCCTTCGTGCCTTCTCTCTCTCTCTTTTTCTCTCTCTCCCTCTGCGTTCGTTTTTTAACTTTCTCTCTGGCTTTCTCGCTCCTTCTTTGTACGCGCGCGCATATACATGATCGCGTCCGCAGAGCTCCGTGGCTCGCGCCGCCGTCGCAACTCTCTCGGATCGGTTTAGAAAAATATATTATATAAGCAAAAACAAATAAAAATCGTTATCTTGTTATATGTAAATCGCTGCGAGCCGAGCCACGGAGCCCGAGCGCAGCCAGCGTTATTACGATCGCGCTCTCCTTTATTTTTCCCTCTATCTCCTCTTCCTCTCTCTTTCTCTTTCCCCGCGTGTATTCCTCCTCGTCCTCTCCTCGTCTCCGTCGTTCTCGCCGTCCCTCTCTCATGTGCACGCACGCACGCACGCACGCGCATGCGTTTTATACGCGCCGCTTTGTAAGCCTATATCCCCATTAGATATTTACATGCAATAGGGAAACCGAGCCATGATCTCTCTCGAGGCGCTGCAACCAATAACGTCGATCTTCCGTTCTTTCTCTCTCTTGTTCTCTCTCTCCGTTGCGTTTGTGTATGTGGGCATTGAGAACTGAGCACAGCGCGTTATATTGTGCCGCGGCGAGGGAGAATAATTGCGCTTGTCGATGCGTCGCGCAAGACCAGATCATACACTCGCGATCGCCCATGAAGAATTCAGAGTGTGCTTTCGCTGCTGCAGCCTTTACACTTGCGCTTTGCCGAGATGTATAGGAGGGACTGCGCGCTTTGCCGAGTCTCCGGATAAACATCTTATGCGCGCGCTCTTTGTACTGCTGCGCGAGTCGTATATACATTTTTTACGCGAGTTTCAACGAGAGCTGAATGCCCGCAGTGCGTTTGAATGCGCGGTGCGATTTCACCTGCAGCGCGCAATGAAATATCCATCTAACGTCGTTCGAGAATATAAAAGCTCGCTTGAAATGCTTGTACTTCGAAGACAATCGCGCGAAGGATAAACGCAGGATGCAGTCGAAAAATACTTTTTACCCTGCAGCATCGGCAGCTCGTAGGATTGACGAAGCATCCATTGAGGAAAAAACAAACGAAGACAAAATTAAGAATGCAAGGACTCTCTTGATAAAGGAATTTACGAGTCGAGCGCAATCGCGATGTCGTTAGTCCGTGCTGCTGCTGCTGATGCTGCGCACAGGCGAAGAGAAGAATTCGGCGACATTTAAATGTCTCGGATTGGACGCGCTCGTTACCTCCGCTCGAGCGGAGCGAAGGAGCGCGAGCGAGTGGACTTTTTGCGCCTTTTTTCCGGGGGCCCTTAGGCTGCCGCCGCCGCTGCACGAGAAAGGGACCACGAGAGATTTCCTTGCCGGCGCGGTAACACGATGCAGCGAGAATGACTAGACTCTCTTGTAGTGCGTCGTCTCGCGCGTGCGCGCGCGCGCGGGGGGAACGAGAGAAAGAGCAATAGGAGAGCCGAAGGACACCGGCTATAATGCCGGACTGGTTAGAATTTGATCTGAGCCGAGAGAGCGGCCGAGTCGAGAAGGAGCGAGAGAAGGAGGCCCCGACCGGTCGACAATGCGCGGCTGCTCTCTCCCGTGCCCAAGAGAAACGAGAGATGCGAGACGGAGCTTCGCCGAGCAATAGGGCATCGATTCGCCGATCGATCTTTTCACTTGTGCACCGCGAATCCTTCGAGTTTTACGTCGATTTTTTGAGATGATTCTCTTTTAACACTTTTCAAGAATACTGATTTTAAACGGACTTGGAGTTTTGGAATGAAATTTGCCGATAAGAGGGAGATCGAGGCAAAATCGTAAATCAATTAAGTGACACGACACTTTTCGATCTGATCCTCAAAGTCTCAATTATTTAGCGTGATTGTCCGGAAAGTTAAACGGGCCGCATTATCGAAGGACCGAGTTCGGAAACTCTTGCGGACGGCCATCAAAATAAATCTAAGCTCGAACCCATTGACTGCGATGCTGCCGAAAACTGTATATCCAGAGAGTAGAGAGAGGGAGAGAGCGGAGCATTATACAGAGGGCCAAGGCTCGCGGAGGGGTTGGATATTATCCACGAGCCCGGGAGAGGAAGTCATTGATCAAGCACGCGTAGTATCCCGGGGGATCGGTTTCGCTTCCGGGAATTCGATCGACTTTTTACCCTCACCCCGCGCGTATCACGTTCCGCTGAGCAAGCTCGCGTTGCAGAAAATGGCAGGAAGAAGACTCCCCGCTCCTCTGTATACTCCTATCTCTCCATCCCTCGAAAATCATTTCGCTCGCGTTGGCTGTATACATATTCCTGCATCGGAATGGTAAGAAAAAAAAGATCAAGCGGGCCTCGAGAACCATCGTGTCAAGACGAAGACTCGAAGGAGGTAAAGGATCATAGACCCGTATGCGATGGAGCCTCGAAGTTACACAGCTCGTCATTCAACACCTCCCTCTCGTTCTCCTCCCTCGCTCTCGTCTCGTTCCCGCAGCCGCAGCCTCTTGACACGTGATCCGGATCCCCGTGTACCAGCACCACGTGCTGCGGCAGTGTGACCCTCGACCATCGTGCATCGCTGACCTGGATCACGCTCGCGCGCGTGTGTGTGTACACAGCGTCACCGGTGGTGCGTACGATTAAGGAAGTGGAGAGAAGGAAACAAAAAAGCATCACAGAGGATCGGAAGAAAAGGGGATTTATGATCGCGTCTTTGTGATGCTGCTGCTGTTGCTGCGAGCTTCGACAGGATGTTGTAGGAGAGAAGGGAGAGGTACACACACGAAGGAAAAAAAAGAGAAGAATTGGAAGCGAGCGCTCGCGTGTAACTGGATATCGAGTGAGAGAGAGAGAGAGAGCTGAGGACGACCAAAAATCCTTCAAGGTCGCGCGCGCGCGCGCTGCGTATGGGTCTTGGGCCGATGCCGAGTCTCGATCGTGCAGACGCTGCGCATGGTCTGCGTGTGTAGCACGAGAGATGGCAAAAGAAAAGAACGAGCGAAAACGCGAGCGAGCGCAGCTAGCATCGGCTGGCCAGATTGACTTACGTCGCGCGCCCGCGATCATCGATACTCGAGACATTGTATACATTGGAGCGGGAATGCGCGCTTCTTTTTTTCACGGTACACCTGTGCATAGACGGTCATGTAATACTGCGAGTTTTGCCGCGACCGAGGACATTGAGGCATTATCGAACTACTGTATTGTAGATTGGCGATGAAGCGTTAATAAAGGGATTGTAAAATCGATTGAACGTAGTAGCGCTTGGCGGAATTTATTCAGATGTAAAGTTGGTTTATTTCTGCAATTTTGTGGAAGCTATTCGAAACATTACCTATTCGCTGAATATAAAAGAAGAAATTCCGCGAATGTAAGTATACGGTTGGCTCGTTAAACGTTCAGCGTGTGTATGCGTGCGCGTGTTGCGGAGCACTTCTTTGAATTTGCCGGCGTAAAGAGACGCTTTCCAGGAGATTAAAAAAGAAAGGGGGGCCAAGCGCGGAGCGAGAGACACACTTCCTGAGCCAGTGTCGCATGTAACTCGAGATTATTCCCATTTTATGGCCGATTTAACAAGCAAGAGGGGTAACGTCACCGGTGTTTTCTTCGCACCGCGCCTCTGTACGCTAACCGTACACCCGGCGTGTATTATATTTAAGTGCGAGCAAAAGCATCCTACACATTCCGTGAATAACAAGATCGTCCTTGAAAGTGCGAAATACCTATTGACGCTCAGGGTACAACGAGAGAAAATTCCAAAAAACCAAGCCTAGCCCGTGTAAGAAAGTCTTCGAATGCCTTGGCGAATACCGATCAAATTCTTCCTAAACGACAGCAGCAGGAGCGTCGACAGAAAAGTTCGCGTCATTTGCGGGGGCTTAGAGAATGGCGCGCAGTTTAGCAGCGCCGAGGACGACGACGAGGAGGAGTTTCGCTTTTGAAAAGGACGCCTTCGCAGCGGCAGCCGGCAATTTCGTCCTTTCACGCTGGCTCGCAAGCGAGCAAGAATCGAGAGGGGAAGTTTTCCACTTGCGGCGCGCTAGCGGAGAGACGACATTGTGCGCGGAATCTCTCGCCGATCCCCGAAATTGACCCAAAATTTTCGCAAGAGAGAGAGAGGAGGTAAACGCCTGGCGTTTCCCGCGCAAAAGCTCCGCTCGTGTCCCTTTATCTCTAGCGCTCTTCTCTCTTCTCGACCCCTCCTCGTGCACGAACTTTTCGAGTCGAACGCGGGGAAGAATGTAAGAAAGGAAAAAAAAAGGAGCGTAGCGCGCGCACGGGACTACACCCCATTTTAGAGGACAATAGGGGCCTCTCTTTTCAAGCCAGAAGTAATGAAGGTATCCGTGTGCAAGACTCTCACACGTACGTAAGCGATTTTCCCTATTGCGCCGTTTGCTCTTCTCATTGCGCTTGCTTGCTCTCCTTTCAAAACGTTTCCCCGCTTTTAGCTGCGACTACGTACGTTTGCGGACCGCAAAGCTATACCTGGTGTCTTTGGAAATTGAAAGGTGCAGACTAAAGTTCTATAGACTAAAGGAGCGACGAGGTATAAAACTGGTATCTGCAAACTTAATAATTAAATTTATCAAGTCCCTATTACAACGTTAATACGCGACACTGCACTGTCAACACAAGATTGTAATCAAATCATTATTCACTCTAATGAATCATGACAATTTAAAAACTAATTTCCTCGACAAATCTATAATCAATAAAGTACGAAATAAAAGAGCGATCCATAAATTTTCCAATAATCAAAGATTCCTCATAAATCTCAGCAGCGCAACTTTCTGTCGTAGGAATATCGGCGTTTCGCAGATCCAGGATCGATTAAACGGTATAATTAACCGGCCTCGGCAATCAAGACATCACGAGTCGAGAGAGCCGATCGTAAAAGGACGCGTGCGGCGCGATCGACCGCCGCCGTCCAGCAAGGAAAAGAGAGTTTTGCGCAAGTAGCAACACAGCCGGCTTTTACAGGCGTGCGCGTTTTGCAAAGGCCCGTATGGTGCGAAGTAGATGCAAGTAACACTGGCTCTCCGCGGAAAAAGAGAGCCACAGAGAGCGAGCGAGCTGCCGAGCGAGAGAGAAAAATAACGAGATTGGCGGCCGAGCGCTTAGAGAGAGAGAACCAGTTTGTTGCGCATTGCTGGCCGCGCGCGCAAAGAAAAGAGGGTACGTACACGCGGATAGCGCGCGTTGGCATGCAGCAACAGCAGCAGCAGCCGCCATAATACCCCGCAAGAAATTTACCGCTCGGCAGCCAGTGACGAGGAGGACGACGCGCATCCTACAGCGTTGTTCTCGACCAACCAAACACCGTCTCGACGCGACTATGCGAGAGACTCCCCCGAGAGGGAGAGAGAGCAGCGCGTAATTATGCTAATGCGCGAGCGCGATCGGTGTATAACCACCGCCGGCTATACACATTTTGCTGCTGCTGCTGCTGCTGCCAATGGTGCGAGAGAGGAAGACTGGAATCCGCGGAATCTTCGCGTAGCGGGGAGAATGCATCGAAGAGAGAGAAGCGCTTTTCATCTTCATTACCGCGTGCCGGTTGAGGCGGCGATCGCGCTGTTATTATACGAGTGCACACGGTAGAGAGAGAGAGAGAGAGAAAGAGAGGCTTTCTCACACACGGAGGATTGGCCGAGATCGTTCGACTGCTACTTTGCATACGCCATCAATTTCGATCGTAACGAGGAAAAATGGGATTTTTTGGGGTGCTCGTAAGAAAATATTCGATGGCGGTCGTTCAGCAGTTTATAGCTAAATTGATACTCGAGTAAAATACTTGAGATAGTAAATCTTGTTGAAAATGATATTTTTAGTTTCTAAACGACTGTAGAACGAAAAATCTATATTCGAAAGCACAGGTTGAAAATTGTCAAGCTATGAATCGAACTAGGGTAGAGTCGTATAAGATCGTGCACCTCGAGTGCAGCGTGTCTCTTTCTCTCGCTCTGTCTCGATGACGAATCAGCATAACTCTCCGCGAGGTGGAACGCGACGCATTTTAGGGTCAGTAGAGCTCGTGCCGCTTCTATTATCGACTCGGTCACAGAGTCGGGAATAGAAAAGATGGCCGCGCCACTCGAAATATCGTCCCGAATAGTCGTAGTGGAAGACGACACGAGCCGCAGACCGCTGTACAGCGGCTAAGTATGAGCATGCATGCAGCAGCGATGGTGCAGCCACACAACTGCTGCAGCAGCAGCGAACGAGTGCACGTGCACGAGGCACGAGAAAGAGAAGGAGAGAAGGAAGAGCCGAGACGAGGCGAGCGCGCGGAATAGTTAAATTCTAGCCCGGGGGGTCCGCCTCTGCCTCGCGCTCGAATATCGGCCCGTAATCGTCCCCCGTAAATGAGGAAAATTGCTATAAAATTGCATGATAAACCGGACGACCTGGTGCAACGAATGAACGAACCGAGGTGTATATATATATACACCGTGTGCAGAAGGGGGGAAAAAAAGACGTTGAGAAGCCGAGGGCCTTCTTCTGTGCTCGCCTCGCCATTGGCCGAGCGCTGCCTCGGCGTCAGCTGCCATTTCGATGGAAATGCGATGGATGTCCGCTATTTTGTATGATAAAATATCGCGGTAAAAACACCACCCGAGGGCTCTACTACGCCATGGCAAAAAGAGAGAGAGAGAGAGTGAGAGAGCGCGGGCTATACGCCTCGCCCGTTTACACGATGGGCCAAATCCCTCGGCTTCCCCGCACGGCCTGCCTTGCCCTTATCCCCCCTCGCACTCTCTTCTTCGGCTTCTTCGGTCTACTTTGCGTCGCGGTCTGCATAGCGCGAGCAGCGGCGAATTTGCATTTACAAAATTGGAATGAATCTGGTTACGCCGGATTGAATGGCCGCCGATTACACGCAATTTTTATCCGGGATCGTGAAAAAATTCTTGTATAAGGAAAAAAGAAGCTTTAGATCGATGGTCCCTGGATTCTTTTTTAACGCAAAAACGACTTGCTCGGTACGAAATGTTTGCCGACTGCGGACTGCATTGTTGTACGCGTAAGAACCAATCTAGCTCAGCGCGAGCTCTGAAATTTCACCCGAAAAGAAAAATGCCGAAAGAAATGCAGTTTTCAACGCTCGAAACCACTGCTAAGATCCCCGACTTTCATTTCTCGACGTCGGAGAACCCGCCTATCATTCGCTCCTGGCGCGGCAGCTGCGTTACCGCGATGCACACGCGTTACATATACATCCAGACGCGAAAAATCCGAGAAAGAGAAAGAGAGCGCGCAAGCTGCATGCGAGACAAACGCTAGAAAACGAGGCAATTTCCGTGCTTCTTTACCGCCCATCGGACAGCTAAATCACTCCACTTAGAGCGCGCGGACCAACTATGGCCTCTCGCGCCAAAAGACGCAGAGAGAAAGAGACAGAGAGATAGAGAGAGAGAAGGGGACAGCCGGCTAGGCCGAGCTTTCACTACAATTACGGAAAATTGCTTCTCAGTCATAACAGTTGTTTCCCAGGTGTAAAATTCCTTCCCCCACCATGCACTGCCTCGTCGGTTCTCTTGCAATGCGCCGCTGCTGCTGCTGTTGCTGCACTGACACCGAGAGCGCGTAGCGCGTGAATGACTCTACTCCGCTGCCGATGCACGCGATTATCGTCGATTATCAACGAGGAAGGAGTGAGTTTCTCCTCTTAAACCGAGAGAGAGATTATACGGTGCACGCGCGGCAATTGTACGATTTTCACGAGTGGCGTTATTCTTACCTTTTCAAGCTCGAGGAGGTGAAACCGGAGTACTTGGATCGCCTGAACCATCTGCAAAAAGAAAAGACGTTGATTAATGACTAGTTTATGTATACCATCAACATTTATTATACGCATTTTCATACAAATCGATTAAGCATAAGCACATGGTTGTTTATAGGTTTTTGTTTCTATTTATACTTATAATCCTAAAATTCTTACAAGTTACCATCGCTAAATTTAACGAGCATTAGTTGCACGCACGTATGAAAAACGCTTATGACATTTAAGCGCATATCCATATCCCATCTTCTCGCAAGATTTATCTCTGCACTGTAGCAACGACCTTTTACAATGCAATAATCGTCGAGGCATCAACGCACGCGCGCGCACTTTCAATCATCATCTCCCGCAATAAAACGCGACCTATGCACGCGCATCGCTGTACAAAGTTTACGCTGCGAATGCACTCAACGAAATAAGCAAATTACTTTGTTTAAAATAAGCACTATTACAAGATAAAGTAAAACGCGCGCGCGTCGCTATCGGGGCAAGTGTCGCATAAATCTCGCGTGACACCGGCACTCGTCATTTCGCACGCGCGACCAAGCTTTCACAAAGTCGCCGACACTTGTACAACGTGTGTGCGCCGCGAGAGCCGTAAACGACGATCGTCATTATTTTAATTAATGAGGCAACCTCGCGCGCGCACACACGAGTTTCTTCCGCGTGTGTCGAGTGACACATCGACGCGCTCGTTTAATGCGCGTCGCATCCGCGCGACTCTCGCGCGATTAATTAAACGAAGAAAAAAAAAGGAGGAAAGCGCGCGACGACAACTCTTTTACGCCGAACAATCCCGCCTTTGATCAATATATCCTGCTCGCGACGGATGATGTCGTTTATTCTCTCTCGCTGTTTAATTTCATTTTCAACTGGCTGGATTTCCGTTTTTATCGCTTTATACCGTAGTGATCGTTTACTTCTTGCTTGTTTTTCTCGCAACGAGCCGGAATTTTCGAAATATCTGCGATTATTAATTTCACGAAGACACGGCGCTCAAAATCAATTAAACCTTACACGATTTCGCTGAAACATCTATGATACCGCCAGTCGCATTACCGCGCTATCTGCCTCGCAACGTATAAATAAGCAACGTAATTACAAAATGTTTCCGAGTGGACTAGTAGATAAAGTCGGCGCAATCTTAATTCCCGAAGAATAATTCCGCAAAGCTCTCTCCCGTATACCGCGGGCAATTGCAGTAATTATCAGGACGTTTTTAATGCAGCTGCGCGCGATATCAACGCTTCGTCGAGTCGAGGCGAGCGCATAATTTCGCGATTCGCCCGCGCTGCAGAAAATTTCGCTCCACACCGCTCGCAATATGCAGCCTCGAGTCGGTTCGACGCTCTCCCCTTCCCCCCCGAAGTGGCGATTCAATTAAGCAAAGCAGCAATCTTAATTGTTAATTAACATTGTATTTATGCAATTATGGTCCATTATGATTCGGCGAGGCCGATAGCCGGTAGCAGCACTTCGCTCGATACGCTCGCGCGCTGAGATTCGACGGCGATGCTCGCCTCTTCCCCTCGCCTGGGCTGCACTCTTCTGTGTCAAAGCGCGACCGCTCGCTAATGCGCTCTTTCTCTCTCTCTCCTTAATTAGAAATTCGAATGAAAGGAGAGAGAGAGAGAAAGAGGATCGATGTGGATCGGGTAGAAGCGCGATTTTATGCGTGTCCCTCTCATACGTGGTCGCTTTAAAATTATTCGTATTTGCAGCGGCTAATTCGGGATACTTCTTATGCAAATGGAATCTTAATTAAGAAAAAGTGAAAGTAAGTATACGTGCATGCTCTCCTAGCCGATGCAAAGGAAACTTCACGAGTCGAGGGAGCGAGTTTCTTTTTTCTCCCTCTTCGCTTGCTCCGGTCCGCGTGCGAGATAAAAATCGAGGACTTCATTTTCTGCGCGAGGCGTTGGTCGACGTTAACCGCACGATCGCGGCAAAAGCATATCGCGAGGGAGAGAGAGAGAGAGATGGAAGGAGCGAGAATTTCAAGTGGCTCTGCTCGGCCAAGTGGCCCGAACAGTCGATCACATTATACTGAGCGACGAAGGATCGCCGTGTATAATACTTCGGGGCTCGCCGCGCACCAGGCCACGCCGCGCCACGCCGTGCCATGACTCTTCTCGCCGTGCAGGGCAATCAAAGCGCGAGACGAGTTGCGATGCTATCACGCTCGCTCGAGCTCGCACGCAGCGCGAGTGTCCGAAAGTGACGATACGCGTAAAAAAGAATCGCGGCATTAAAGCACCGGCTGATGTTGCCATTGCAGTGTGGCAGCCGTCGGAGAGAGAGGAAAAAAGTATTTTGTAGTGATTGGGATGGACATTCTGTAAGTCTTGAGGACACCGAGGATAAAGCAACTTAATTAGAGGAAGTATCAAAATATTTTGAAGAAACTTGCTTGTACTAAAAAAATATGGTTATTAAGAAGAATAATCTTCAGTAAGTTACTGAGACGAAAATATTTAATTTATTTATTAGTTCAAAATAAATCTTTTTGATTCAAGTAGAATCAAATGGAAATTTAGTTTAATATCCCTAGTAGAAAATTATCTAGTTTTATCGAGGCCCTCGATTATTCCCATGGCAAACTAGATAGATCTACATAGTTCTAGATTAATTTTCTACCAGGGATTGTAAAAAATAATAAATTTATATATGAAGAGTTTTAGTTTAAAAGTACTTTCCTCTTACCAACTTATTTCTTTTCACGAAAGTATTTTTGAGTATACTTATTTTTTTTCTTTTGAAGTAAGAAGAGCACAATGCAGCGCGAAATTGAAAATTTCTAAAAATAAAGAAGAAAACAAGCTCTTTCACACTTCTCGAGGAAAAAAAAAATAATCAAGTGCGAGAGGGAGAAATGCAGGGCAACTCGTTGGAACACCCACGACACAGAGACGAGAAGTTGAGACCGAAAAAAGGAACACGCAGAGAGGCATCACACACACAGGCTTATCCGTGGCAAGATCGGGCGCGCGAGGCAAAGAAGAGCCCCTGCGCGAAACGAAAGAGCCTCGCACAATGTCTCCTCTATGTCCGAGCTCTCTCTCTCCCTCTCTCTCTCCACATCCTCTGCAGTCAGGCTGCTCTACATCAGTCAGCGCGCGGCGCGTATGTACACGTGCACTCGTCGCATTACACATACACACGCTTTTCGCGCGTCCGCCCGTCCGTCCGTCCGCTCATACACAGCCGCGTGATATTAATTAAGCGCGTCGTCGGTGCGCTATCAAAAGAAAGAGAGCCGCAGAACAAGTGCAGTGCGGAAGGAGGTCCGCGCGCGAGAAAAAGAGGTCGATTGCGCCGGTGGAGAGGAGGCGCGAATGAGAAAAAAGCGCGCGAGGAAGTAAGCCGCGTGGAGATGGTGTTGTTTATAAGCCGGCGAGCGCTACGCGCACTTATATGCGATGCATGCGCGAGATTGCGCGCGCATTTAACACGACGAGAGAGAGAGAGGGGGGCCCCGGCCGCGGCCAGCACGTCGAACGAGATTAACATCGTCTGGACGTTTGCGCTATCGACGATGAGAGCCCGACGCTGCTGCCGCCGCTGGCTTCTTCGTTTTCTTTCTCGCGTCGGCTTCTGTCATGTGCGCGCTGCGCGGCGTGCGTCTCTCTGCGTACGCTGCTTTCTTGCTTTTTTGCGCTTTTCCCTTTTTCTTTTGTGCGGACGTGCTTTCGTCAATTCGTGGAGCGGTGCTCGCCGATAATTGAAATGTAAATGTGTGCAGTGCTACTGCGGTGGTTTTCTATTTTTCTGCCCCTTTAACGTTCTTGTACATTATTGTGTAATTAATTTTTTATTCTAGAAAATAATTATTATCTTTAAGAAAATGCCTTAAATTATTAGCACAAAATTGATAGTTTTATTCTTAAATAATAAACGCTAGAAATGTTTTAGACGAAAATTAACAAAGTTAACAATTATTGAACTCAACAATACAACGAAAATCGCATGGAACAATAATTATTTAAAAAAAGAGATTTTTTTAATAAATTTGATGAGTTCAAATTGTGCTAATAAAAGTTATCATGAAAATCATTGTGTGCGTAAATAATCCTAACTTCACAGTAAAAATTAACATTATATTAAACATAATGTTTACCGAGCATTGCACTAATTTTTATCGTCAAGTAAAACTGTCCACACGTTTGCTACGATTTTAATGGTAATGAATTATCTCTCTGATTTTTCTGGATTTTCAGAACACCAAATGTAAAAACAATTTAATATTTTCGATATAGCCCTCTAATTGACTAAAATATTAATGAATCGAAAAAAAATTAGTAACACAAATCGAATGATATTAAATAAAAATCTGCATTATTATCAAGTCCAAGATAAACACATCAGCCGAGGAACGGAATGAAAAATGTATACAAGACAAATTGCTTCGTCCGCATCTGACTACTGCTACCTCGAGCGAGAAAGCGAAATGTTCATTTGCGTACATCAGCCTCGAAAAAGACATCGACATCCGTTCGACGCGCGTTCGGGTTCGCTCGCTCGTGTGAACCGCGCTAATCGCCTCTTCTGCCAAATGCGCCTCATGAATGACAAAGGCGCGTGCATAATTAACGAGCGAGAAGCCGCGCCGGTCGGATAATGAAGTCATCCCGCTGTATCGGCCAAATTGTTGAATTTATATACAGAAAGCGCGCGATGCGTTGGCGAGTTGCACGAGGGAGAAAGAGACGCGAGTGCTGCAGAAGACGTAAATCACAAAGCATCGATAACAGGTGCGAGCTGCACGCGCACGTCAATAGCTCGTTAATAATCTGATGCAATCAAAGAAGGTAATAATGATGATATTGAATCTCGATCAATATTCAATAATATTCGCTATTACGAGATTCTTTTACTGTTTGATAAACTTTCAACACAAATTTTGTTTAATAAGATGAGCTTTATACAATGTAATCGATTAACACGATAAACTTTAAAAAAAGAATGAATATTCATGATATGTAAGGATTAGTCATCTTATTTAAAAAAAATTAATTACAAATATTGATTTCACCCTGTTTATTTTATCAACATGAATACCCCCTCTCTCAAGCTTGACGTTCCGTGACAAAAAGCTGACCCCCCCTCTTGATGTATCACGAGAATTGCGAACGGTCCCTTCTAACGATTATGGAAAAAGAAATTGAAATTTCGATCTAACCTCCTCAAGGCTTTACTCAAACCGATATATTTTAAAAAGATGTTCTTAGATGAAAAATAGCCGCGTTCTCTGAATACATTGGAGCGCAAAGTCGTCTCACGGACGAATCACCTGCACGCACGCAGGTATAGCCTTCTCTATTCTTCATTCCTTGAAACTTTCTTCCGCGATGTGCCGCAGCACCAGCGTCGCGCCTCGGGGCATTATCCTTATTTCTATTTAGCGCCGCCGCCGCCGTTGCCGTGCACTGCATCGGAGAACCCGCGTGATTTACGACGTCGTATATATACAGCGCGCTCTTTCTCCCAGAAAATCGTATGGTATTATGATACTCCACTTTGGAGTGTCGCATCGTGCCTGTGTATACGGCGAATATGCCGCGCTCCACTGCACGCCCCGCAGCGGTAAAACACCGCAGCTCTAGCCCATCTGCGCGAGCTTCTCCGCAAAAGTAGATGCGGATATACCGAGCGCTATTTTTTATCTGCAGTGCGGCGAGATCATGGAAGGTTAAATGTACGAGGGATTTCTGTTTGATAAAGAATAAGATTTACGTCTGTTTTCCCGATTGAATAATTCAACAATCGTACAATTGATCAGTTTGACCTTCTTCCAGCCAATATTGTACAAGTTTCATACAATTGAGGTGCAAATTATCGAAAGAATCCTATGAAAGTATTTCTGACTCATTACGTTCTAGTCTACACCAGCATCTAACGAAATTCATAAATCCCTCAAATTTGAATACACAAAAGCGGACCGCCCAGAGTAAGAAAAAACCGACAGGTCGAAGAGTAACGGGCACACGCTAAACAATAAATCAGATACTATCGTGAAAATTTCTTTCCCTCCTTACGCCGGCCCCTGCGCACGGCCGGAGAAGTGGCAATAGGGATTTAACTCTGAAAATCCGTAACCCGAAAAGTGCGCGCGGCATAAAGGGCTGTGTAAGCAAACGGGCGGTTTATCTTCGACCCTCTGCGGGTTGCGCGGCACCCCCTCGACACGCCGACGACAATATTTAAATATTGTTAAGCGCCGCGCCGCGCGCGATACTGCGCGTACCGACGCGCGGCCCCCCTTTCTCGCTTCCGAGCGCGCACACTTTTCCACGCCGAGCGCCGCTCTTACCTCCTTATTAACATTTAATTCGAGACTCATATACATCCAAAACGAAAAGGGTCCCGCCGCGGCGGCTCCGTGCTCCGACGCTCTCGGGAAATTCAATAGAACGCAATAGCGAGATTCAATTTTGGAAATGGAAGAGAGAGAAAGAGAAAAGTAAGTGGGCTCGTGGAAAGGAAAACTTTGGTCGATAAATCAAGGAGAGTT